>VZRE01009304.1:0-114275 GCA_013396775.1 Cephalopterus ornatus
GCCCAGTTTTCAACACACTTGAAAACTATTACAATAATAAAGCAAGAAGATTTTTGGTTTCATTTATTGGGGGATATTTTGTTTGCTTGCCTCTTTTTCTTTTTTTTTATTGAATGGACGCAACCTCCTTGTATAGCTGACAAATATGCTTCAGAGTGCTTTTATAAAACTCAGTTTTCTCTCATCTTCTTTTAATTTTTCTTCTTTTGTCAAAGTATCTCATGCTTAAACTTCAGATCACATTTATCCAAAATGAGATCAGAATGAACAGATTATTCTGAAAATTATCTTGCACTTTCAGCTGGTCCAATTTACCCCACATTTCATAAACTGTAAAAGTCTTTTTGCAGGTCAGATGATGCAATTGAGAGTTCACACTTGCAATCCAGCTTTACTCTATATAAGTCAATTAAATACTTTATAGTCAAATATGTTATTCTGGTTTGTTGGGTTTTTTTTTTCATTTTGTTTTGTTTAGTTTTTGTTTGTTTGTTTGGGTTTTGGTGGGTTGGTTATTGTTCGTTTGTTTTTGTTCGTTTGTTTTTGTTGGGTTTTTGGGTTTTTTGGGAGGGTTTTTTGCATAAAATTGCTGCAAATGTGTGAGGTCAAATGGTTACAAATATCAATAGTTTGCCAAAATGAAATGCTCTTGCTTAGGGTCGGTTTTCAGAGCCTGTTTTTGTCTGAAGCTTTTCATACTGTATTCTCTGTATTCATTCACATGTTTCAGTGATCCTTGATATAAGTTTGTTGTTGTTTGCTGATCTTCTGTGGGAAGCTATTTAATGTTGGAAGCATTTCTTGAAAATTTTTTTCAATCCACTGAGTTTAGCAAAAAAGATGAGTTTGTGACAGTTTTCCGTAATAGCTCCTTATCTAGCAGATTGTGCAACATAGAACTTTCTTGTAAAATTAAGATATCTTGAGATTCATAGGCATCCGACAAAAATTATGTTCTTCAACTATGTTTTTTCTTGAAATAGTAGTTCATACAGTTACATTTAATTGTCTGCTTATAAAGATATTTTTTGTTTGTTTGTTTTAATTTAGCTAGTAATGGTGCTGAGATTCCATAGCAGACAATAGGTTTTTTTACTTATGTTCCTGTGTTGTAACAACTTAGAGCCAAAGATTCAAAATTGTGCCACCTTGACTACATTCCTGCTTCTCTGGGGTCTTGTTATAACTTCGGTTTTACAATAATTTTTTTTGTACAATAATGTTGTATTGTTCCCAGCTCTTCTGCAAGAGAAAAAAGTTAAAACTCACTGAAACATTTTACCACTTAAGTGGAAAACACAAACTGAGATTAGAGTATGTGAGGGCAAAAGGCAATTGCTACGCAGATAACTGCATGTTGGGCTTTGCCTGTTGCTCAGGTGTCCACACCATACTTCCAAATACGACTCCTAAGCTGAGAAAACCTAAGGTATTGCGAATGTGGATGCCCCTTTTTCAAGAAGTGGCAGTAAAATGATTTGGTTTGTTGTTAGTATTTCTTTTAATACATAAAATTCTCTAAAGGTGTTATTTCACACTGCTGGTGTAATCAGCAAAACCTTAAAAGCATGATGCAGATTTGGGGCAAAATTTTGCCTGTTGCTGTCACAAAGTGACTTCAAAAGATCTGGTATTTAAAGATTTTCTTTTTTATTATTTTTTAATTGAGACAGTAAGGTCCAGATCTGCAAATGAACAGTTCATTTTTTGTGTTCCTTGTATCCTCTGCTTGAAGACAATGGATTGCTACTGATGATGTTCCAAACTATGCCACACAAGAAAGGGACCCAGGAAAGCCTGGACTCTGGAAAAAAAAAAGATCATAGAAGTAACACTATGTAGTATGAAGGGCTAGTAATCACAAGTAATGGTCTACAATGGGAGAATAATTTATCCAGCAGGCAGTCATCTGATTGGCCTTCTGTATATTCCAATCTCTGTGATATTTGAGGGGTCCTTGCGGCCTTAAGATTTCTGCGATACTTGTGTTGTGGCTTCAGGATGGCTGGAAAACAGAGGAAAGATAATGGAAGAATCCACATTCAGATGTGGATTCACATGAACTGTTGTTATTGCAGTATTATTGTTATTTGGTATTAGTAGAAAAAAACAGGCCTCACATTGTTAAGCAATCTAGAAAATAAGAGAAGTGGGATCAAAAAGTAACTGTTAAAGGTACTATTTAAGTGTTTTCTCTGGAAATAGGTCACCATGGAAAGTTAACGGAGAGAGTAAAATTCAGGCATTGTAATCAAATTCATTCTGTTCCTCTCCTCATGAAACAACATGCTCTTTGCCTGAAATTCCCTATAATATTCTATAAAGTATTTTCAGCAGTAAGTAAAGAAAAATTCTTACAAATAAATAAAGTTCAATTAAAAAATGGATCGCTAAATTTTCTAATTCATATGTCACAGGTCCCTAAAGTTCATCCTTCTGCAATTAAATTGAAAACTGGAAATTCTATCTGACTACAGCATAACCCATCATTTCAAGCCATGAATTCTTGAAGGCCATTTCATATTGGGCTGTTTTGATTATTCTGTATAAACACCGCCATCAGTATCTCTAATATTAAAGCATTTATTAAAATGTCATTTATCATTCAGCTCAACATTTTATTTAAGGCACTTGGATATTTTCTCTAGTGCATTTGATTTAAAGATGTTTATTCCTATGAGCCATTAGCATAAGTCTTGGTTACTAATGGGCTGGAAACTCTACTTCATCATCTTATGCTTTACAGGAATATCAACCAGCATGTCGTCAAGTACGTTAGGAGCATTTGTTAGAATCTTCCTGTCCCTGCATAATTTTAAAGGTTTTTTAAAATCATTATTTAATTTTATAAGTTTATTTTTAAAATTATAAGCTGTGGGGTTTTAGTAGTCTTTAAATATCTGTGGGTGACACCTGTAACAATTATCTGGAGTCTTAGTTTTAACTTCATGTATCTGTTCGCTATATTTCATAATATTGTAATAATTTCATAATAAAATAAATTGACTAACTCTTTAAGTGGAAAAAATCTGCTTTCTACATGAATCATAATAGTTTTACCAATGTTTTGCCTTTATGTAATTATGGAACTGTATTTTTTAAAGTTTCTACCTAGCCCTTTATAACGATCTCCTTGTTTTCAGTCAGACTTTTTAGTTTCTTCTCTGTTCTTGTTTTTCTAACCCTAACAGCTTCTCCACAGCCCTGAGAAATTATTCTCTTTGAACTACCACAAATATTATGGTTGAGGGTTTCCTCTGTCCAACTGTATGTACTTAACAAAAATACCAGTTTTGAATGCAATGATTCAATCAATTTTTACTAATCACATGAAATCCCAAGTACACTTACTAGCATTTGCTTAAAAAGTGTATGACAACTTTTATTTCAAAAAAATCATCATCTATAGTTTTTAGCTACTCCAATGTTGCATTACTAGACTGTGTAGCACTTTCAGAATATTTCTTATGTTTTTCCCCTATAATACTTTGTTTTCTGCATCCAAGACTGCTGCTCCAGATACACCACTTGCAATTCTCTCCTTTGTTCTCTTGATTTACAGCAAGCATTGACTAAATACCCTCCTAAATCTTGTGGTCCTTTTGCCCCTTTTATCATTATGTTATTTAAAAATGCTACAGACGATTTCAGTCTTCCAACTGTATAACATATTCCACCAATTTTCAGTTATGGCAGTTACAGCAATTTTCTTGTCATTAATTGAGGTTTCTACTGCTTACATTTTTCTTTGGGTCTAAGCACAAATGAGATTTTCAGCTAGGGTTAATTTTGTAACTTCTCTTCTCTCTCTGTCTCATTTATCGTTGCAGCTAACCTCCAGCTATGATATTGACTCAAACCATTTCTTTTATGTGGTCTTCTGCTGTTCTGGAACCTAGACCCACTTTCAACAAAATCAAGATCTTCAGCTTCCCAGCATTAACACAATAGGGTGAAAGGACAGACAGGTCATTCAGAGTGCAATTTGTCCCAATCTAGATATGATATATAAAACAAGGAGATAAATCACATTTTAGAAATGTCTGTATTTCTATTAGATGGAAAGATATTGCAAACCATAAAGCATACGTTTCTCATCTTCTTTTTAAATGTTTACATTTGGACATCTTGAATCTCATATTTGAAGATGAACTTCTCTCATTTTACTCCTCTGAATTTTGCCTGAACAACAAAGGCATCAAAAATTATGAACTACTGAGGCTTTGCAAGTTGGGATTTAGATCTTTAGAATATAATCATTTTTCAATTTTTATTTTCAAGGATGATTTTTCTTTGTTTGAAGTGGACAAAAATTTCCAGGAGAACAGACTATCTTTCCTCAGCAGATCTTAATTTTAATTGAGAAAAATAATTAGATTATCTAATCTTTATAATTTTTAATAATAGTATTCTTTAATAGCCAACAATATTCATAATCAAATAACAGATATGATGACAATCTATTTCTTTCTTCTGTAATTCTTAGAACAAGTATTTGCATAAATTTTTTGTTACAAAAACAGTTGCAAATTAGGCAAGGAAAGAAACACAGAAAACACTGAAATTATGCTATCAAAACCTGTTTAACAGTTTTCTGAAGAACAGGAATGAAAAGCTAAGTTTAGAGGTAGAATACTTACCTCCTGGAAATTGCATCCCAGAAAGGGCAAGGTTTTAACAGCTTTGCCCTACAATTTTCAGTTTTCGACATGGGATATGGATATGCTCCTGCCCTCAGACTATCATGCTCTCATAAGAATCTGTATGTTCAATTTAAGATTATTGGTTGTATAATTAAATATATAAGTGTTTTCTAACTTATACAATTCATAATATATACATTTTAGCCCATTGATTACTGGCAGCATCACCCAAGTTATTATGTCCAGTATGAGTTTGTAGAATTGAAAACTCCATCAAGCTTAAAACATGTATTGAGATTAAAAGGTTAAAAGTCTAGCATCAAATCCAAGGAAGTCATCAGGAAATCCTGCTGGGAATTTGACACAAAGTACTAATGAATCCAGCAGCAATTGTCACAGTATCTTGCACTTATACTTTGGGTGTATTGTATTTCTATACCATTCTTTGGAGTATCAACTAACCTGACTTCACAAAGCACTTTTATAAATACAACACCATTTGATATGCATATTTTCAGTCAGTAGTGCTAAGTTCAGCAGTACCCAAAACTCCAGCCTCTTTTCCTGTTCATTGTTCATGCCTTTAGCTACTCCTTATGTTAACCTGAAGAACAACTTGTATGGGTGTGCATTAGATTGAGGAACTGATCCTGCTGCAAAAAGTTGTTTTTTATTTTGCTGGGTTCCTTTTTAAATGCATTAGTTACACATTTTAATTCACCATAAGTCCTCACAAATATTTAAGTCTAGTATTGAGACAGAAACGAGTTATTAGTGTGGGATTGGAAATGGATTATGAATTGTTGAAATTGGTTTCAGCAGTGTTATTATGGAATACTTATTATGGCCAGAGTGGATTATTAGGCCTATTGAAAAGCAAACAGGATGTTGTTGATTATAGAGAAAAAGGGAGTGCAAGACAGATGCTGGAAGAATGAACGGGGAAAGAAAAGGAAAACAAATGCCCACAAATTGTTGAATTGAAAATCTGGACATGACCCAGCAATGTGGACGGCCATCAGGTCGAGGGAGGTGATTCTATCCCTCTGTTCTGGTGAGGCCCCACCTGTGGTCTAGCTCTGGAGTCCTCAACACAGGAAAATTATTGGATGCATTAAAGGGGGTCCAGAGAAGGGCTAGAGCACCTCTCCTATGAGAAAAGGCTAAGGGAGTTAGGGTTCTTCATCCTGGAGAAGAGAGGGGTTTGAGGGGGCCTTGTAGCAGCTTCCAGTACCAAAAGGGAGCCTATGAGAAAGATGGGAACAAACTTTTAGTAGGACGTGTTAAGATAGGACAAGGGTTAATGGTTTTAAATTAAGGTAGAGTATATTCAGACTAGATAGAAGGAAGAAATTTTTTACAGTGTCTGTGGTGAAACACTGGAACAGGTTGTCCAGAGAGTTGGCAGATGCCCAGTCCCAGGAAGTGTTCAAGATCAGGTTGGACAGGCCTTGAGCAACCTGATCTAGTGGAAGATGTCTCTGCTTATTGCAGGGGTTTGGACTAGATGACCTCCAAATGTCCCCACCAATGCAAACTGGAATTTTATGATTCTGAGATTCTCAGTCAGTGATGCTTAAGTAATGTTTTGCACAGCTGAAATATTTCTGCATGATTTTCTGCCCTCCTTCCTCTTCTCAAAATCTGTAGATGGAGAAATCATGAAGATACATGTTTGAAGTCGCCTGGATAAAAGATATCTGGTTCCTACATTCCTGTGCCCAACTCAAACTACTAAACCATTTACAGGTGAGGAGTGATAGCCCTGTCCCTCACTTCCCTGACCAGGTTTTAAAATTAAATAAAACTTTTTTTTTAAAAAGTCCCTTTTCTTGTGCATCACTACGAGATGTATGATTTCAGAAAGAACTCACTCTTAAAATTTATAAACAAAAAAAAAAACCCAACAAAATCCTAATGATTTTGAAGGCAGACATGTTTGAAACCCGCTTCATTGCTAGAGTGTTTGTTTTGAACAGTACTGTATGCATGTGTACATATGCATTTGTGTGTAGGAGACAAACATTTCCCTATGTGTTAGCTAGTAAAGTATTGTTAAAGCTTTGTGTGCTTCATAACTCAGTGTTAAAAGTACAAAATTTACACGAGACACTCATTTCATCCTCGGTCTTTGCATTTCATTTCCTGAGGCTTCAATGAATGTAAAAATAAGAAAACTGCTGAACGGCCAGTGTCTGTAATCATGTCAGTTTTTATAAGCAGAGTATGATTGGGGATGTTCAGTGCTGGCTGGAAGAACTTGAGGGAGAAAACAGGCAATAGAGCATGTTCATATATTGTACCTAAAGCTGCCAGCATTATTTAATTTTGTAGATATTTCTGCCATATCTCACATTTATCACTTTAGAATTATAATTTTTATAAAATTAAAGGAGAGCAATATCCAGGAAAGAATAGTTTGTAGGATTTATTCATGTAAAATCTATGGAAAGATAAACATTGCTTTCTTTCTTTCATATGACTCATGTAATACTTTACTTAATGATTAAATAACATATGAAGCAGTATTAAATGTGTGTTTGAGATTCGACTTAAATTCTTAGTGCAAGTTTCAGTCTTGTACTAATTTATGTACAGCTATTTCTAACCTTTCTATTGACTTTCTCTAGTAAGATGTATTATCCATTTCACATAAAGGGAAATAAAATTTGAGATAAGTCACTTCAAATGGTTATTTTGCTAGGAGTAGTAGGTAGGCATGAAATGCCTTGGAAACCTTTTTTCAAGATCAAAAGAAATGTAGTCCTCCAGCTCTGTGACCTTTCAGATGCATGCATGGCAGAGGCTTGTGAAGGCAAGTGCCTGGGACACGGCTTGTGAAATGGTATGTGCATTTGCATGCTCACCGACACAGACTCATTAGTATGTCCTGGACACTGCTCAAGATATCCAAGGCAGCATAAAAACCTGCAGAAGGCTGCACCTTTTGATTTTTTTTTCCTCCGGACTGAGCACCACAATATTTTGAATAATAACAGGATTACAGCACTAATTAGGCCTGAGAAGCCATGAACGAAGCCAATGCCTGTCTATCTGGTTACAGAAATGTGGTAGCTAACAGGGACAGATGTCATAGAAGGGCCTGTTGCAGTAGGACAAGGGGTGATGGTTTTAAACTAAAGGAGATTCAGACTAGATAGAAGGAAGAAATTTTCTACAAAGAGAGTAGTAAAACACTGCAACAGATTGCCCACAGAGGTGTCAGATGACCCATTTGCTAAAAAATCCCACATTCCTGGAAACATTAGAGGTCATGTTGGACCAGCTTCTAAGCAACCTGATCTAGTTGAAAATGTCCCTGCTTATTGCAGGACGGCTGGAGCAGATGACTCTTTAAAGGTCCCCTCCAACCCAAACTATTCTATGATTGTATCAGGAAGCTAAATGAGTTCTCACCCAAGTGTGCCAGGACTGGTTTCCCTAGTCAGAAACCTGGATGCACTGGACAGCACATGCCTCTGGCCTTTCTGAGGTAAGCATGCTGGAATTAGAAGGGGTATGTGGTACACAATACACTGTACAGAATGAATGATGATGCTGTTTTCATTAAGCAATGCAATTCTATGGCACTGTGTGCCCTTGTTTTACTTGCTAAATAGAGCTGCATGTTAAACAGCTTGCTATGATGCTGTAATGACAGACCTTGTGGTAGTGAATTTCTGCAAAACAGCAAGCTATGGCTTAACTCCACATTATTTAAATTTCACGGTTCAAATGTATGTTACTTTCATACACCTTGTGCATTCAATTGGTAAAGGACTGCCTTGTGACAATATGGCACCTTTACACTACCACATTGGCAGTTATCATTTGTTCTCATGTTAATGATTGATTTCTCTTAAAGATTTATTGAGTCCTATTGCTTTAAAGTGTCTCATTTTAAAGTGTCTCCTACTGGTGTCTACTGGAGTTACATGATGTGTTGATTAACTTAGAAGCTTTGAGGAAAACAGGATAATTTGGGGGGAAAACATTCAGAATTTTAGCTCAAGTAATAAAGTTGCAAAAAACTGCCCTGATGGGCTAATCTGAAACTGCCAAGACGTTAAAAAGGAAATAGTAAATTTCATTTAAACTACAGTTTACTAAAGTGATGGTAATGTTAATATTTAATGTTAATGTAAATCACAGTCACCAGGTGCATTCAAAGTCAGTGGTAAAGCAGGCTATAGGTTCCTCAGTACCCCTTTGGAGCCCATCTTAGCTCGGTGGTTGGGGAAACTGTGTGGGTATCTATCTGTCTGATGTGAAACGCAAGAAAAAGTTGCAGGTCAGCACTCTGGGCAGACTTGGCAGAACCTCAGCCTAACAAGCTTTGTGACCTTTCTGTGCCTGAGCATATTGAAATATATACTCAAATGTGTCCAGAAGGTCAAGCCTCCTGTCAAAAACATCCCACTATACATGGGTACTAGGAGAACAAGCATAGCCTGAGTCTGTAGCCCAGAGGATAGATCACTCAACTAAAAATGTCCTTGTTCCTTTCTAGATCGTGTTTCAGAGTGCTAATAGTTCTGCTTTTGGCGTCTGATGTGGAAGTACTTACATCACATTTTATATTTGAACTTTTTAGCTAGCAAACTGGTTGAATATCTTTTAAAATAAGAGCCAAAACTGAATTCTTCAAGAGCCTAAAAGATACTTGAAAGATACCATTTCACAGCATGCACAGGAAAGCCTCTTGATTTCTTGGGGCATTTTTGGGCTTGTGGGTGAGGTATTTTGCTTTTGGGGAGTTCATTGATTTTGGTTTTGTTGTTGGGGCTTTTTTTTCCTACAGAACTGTAAGACCATTTTTATATTTTCTGTTTGACTTTTTTTTGTCAAGTCTTGTGCTATTCATCCACTCAGAACAAGTAGTACAGGGGTTTATTGAAAAATAAAAGCTGCAGATAGTCAGCACCACATTCTATTGCCCTAATCCCTTAGTGTGCTACCCAGTTAAACTTTCTTTATGGAGATCAACCAAAGCAGCAAGAACCAACAACTGTTATAACTACAGCCTGTTTCAGATTGCATGGGATCACTTATTTTTTGGTTATGTGAAGAGAATGTGTGAAATGAAATCCAATTAGCATCTGAAATATCTCTCCCCAACACAAATTACCAATTTACAGCCAAAGAAGCTCCTTTACACTTCAATATGAGAAATCTTTGTTTCAACTATTAGGAGTTATTGATCTTTGTTTGAATACATTAAAAAAAAATAAAATCACAGCATGAAAGATAGCCCCAAGGAAAAAGTAACAAAGAAGTCCTTTAATATGAAGTCTCTTCATTGATTCCTAAAACCAGTGGATATACCAGAGCCTAAGTCTCCTATTATCATGGCTACCGCTGAAATATTCATTCACTTAGTTTTTACATATATACATTTTTTATTGAAAGAAAATCAAAATTTTATACTTACATCAAGAAATTGTTTCAATTGGACACACAGTATAAAAATAAGTAATTTACTTTCACAATACCTTTATCAGTTAGGCAGATATGCACCACTACTCCTACTTAGTAGATGAAAAAATATGGTCTGAGATACTAACACCAGCTCACACAAAATTTTGCTGCAATCTGGATATAAACTCTGAATCTCAAACACAAATTTGCACTCATAAATCCCAGATCATACCTGTGGTTTGGGTTTTGATGCTTTTTTTTTTCTTATTTATAAATTCTCCTATATTTCAAGGGTCTGTAGAATGCATGATTTGAACATACATAAAATACAGTTTTGAATGTGTAATACAAACATACGCATTTAGTAGCACATGTTGGTGACCAAAACCAGAGTGATTTATACTCCTATTGCTTCAAGAATACTGTGATAACATGTTGGCATATAATGTTGTACTTAGGTGAAATTAAAGCTCACATCTATACTAATAAATCAAATAGTGCCCACGAATTTTCAGAGTCATCATGTCAAGATTGTTTGTGTGAAAAAAAAAAATGTTACTAATCCTTTGCCCATGACATTTAGCAAAATCTTGGACAATTTCCAAGCACAGTTCAAGTTGTAAAATAAAAAGATGTAAAATAAGGCAAGCCTAATAATGTTCATGGACACCTTTTAACCTCTCCTATAGACAAATCTACTTCTCTTGACAAAAAATTGTGGTCCAGAATATGCACACCACCTAAAATCTAAAGTTGTTTTTTGGGGTTTTAAAAAATTTCTATCATTGAGGACATATCAGGTTTCATGTTTGTTTCTAAGATAACAAGCTTAGAAATCACTTTGTTCATGACATGAAGATGACTCATACAGTTTTGAGAATAGAAATAATTTTCAAACTTTTTTATTGTTTTGTGTCAAATAACTTTAAAAGTTGAGATAATGAATAACGAGTTTGTTTTCCCTTTTTCTTTTCCATAAACACAATTGTTTTTTTGTTTTGTCTTACTTGGAAGTGAAGGGAGTGTCTTGAATACTTTCTAAAAGACAGATTTGGAAAACAAATTATTAATTACTTATTGCATAAGCACTCCCATGACAGGTCAAAATAATCAACCTAAGTTAGTTAAGTGCTGCACATTAAGTGACTACAAGGAAACTTCAGTATATGATTAAATGGTCATTTAAGAAATCTAGTTTTATTGAGGGAATGAGAGTAATATCTTCATGTATTAAGGAATGAGATCTAGTAGCTTATCTACCAAATGAATATGAGTTAGCATTTACTTTTCCTCTGTAAAGAAAATATAAGAGAAATTATATTTTCTGTAAAAGCTGTTAAACTCATATATTGCAGAAGGGATCGGGGGCTGGTTTTAAGTACAATTTAGTTAAATTGACATCATGTGTATTGTTTTCAGGTACTTTTTAACTGCAAATGAAGTTTTGTTTGTGCTTACCTTGCTGGTAATCACCAGGAATAAATGTGTTAAGTGCCATGTAAAATGCTCATGTACTTCTTCAAACCTATTGTCTTCGGAGAAAAGACCTAAGAGAAAGCAAAAATTTTGCTTGTTGAAGGAAACTGACAATTTAAGTGCAGGCAAAATGAGAAGTGACCTAAATTTCTGACACCAGGAAGTTATCTGATTCTTCAAACGAAAAGAGACATCTTATTGCCTAGTAACTTGTCGGGTTATTTAGGTCTACACTGAAAACAAATTGGTTGATGCAACACTTAAAAGTGTACAGGTGATTTCCAGCAATCTTGTCTGAAGTTTACAGAGTATTTTTTTGATAGATTTTGCTTTCAAAATCTCAGTACTTATGTTGGTACACAGGTTATGGAGATTATGGACCATATATCTCTAAACATTTATTTCTTTGATCCTGCTTCCACCTAGGGAGAAGCACTATATGACTTCTTCAAGTTCCTCAAAATATTGCATTTTCTTTAGCTCTCTGTTTCAGTGATCTAAACATTATAAGTTTCTTGGTATTACTATGAGTTCTTCTTAGTAGATGGACTGTTCTAAAAAATACCACATAAATGTGCATCAATATCAATAAACTAGCAAAAAGTAATCTGGGTTTTTGAAGGGTAGTAAGGGTCTTAACCCTGATTCAGCATCCCAGAAACTGAATTTGAAATTGACAGTTGCTTTCTCCTCCTATTATGCACTAATTTGTCAGGTTTGCTCAGCAGAGTCCTGACACGGTACTGTGCAAAAATACATATTTCTCATTTTTTGTGGTACCAGCATTGAAATAAATTTAGTTGTTATTATTTTGCATGTAAAAATCTTCACCCAGATCCATGGGGAGCCATGCAGTCATAACCAGAGATGATTCATGATGCTTTAGGAAAATAAAAAATATTAGCAAAGTTAATAAACAAAATTGTCTAAAGATAACTGTTTCACATCCTAGTCATTTATAGTGGCTACCCAGTGATTTTTTTATGATCTATTCACTGCTATCCATCTTAGGCTTTGACTAGTCTTAAGCAGGCCAGTCAAGAAAACAGTAACATATTTTGAACCTGCAGCCATTGCTGCATAAGGGTTTACAATATGCATTTGTCTGAATTAAAAGAACATTTGTAAATTCTGCAATTTATACATTTTATGCAGAAAGACAGGGGTTTTTTATCTTAAACAAAACAAAACAAAAAGCCTACTGATATCTTTTTTTTTCTTCCTTTTCTGTATTTATTCTTTTTATATTTTCTATCTTGGCTAGGGAAAAAAAAGGAACTAAAAGCAATGCCTTTAACATTTCCAGCTCTTGGAAATCAAATTATGCCCTTTGCTGGGGCACCATTTTTCTCTAACAGTGAGATTTCAACTCAGATCATCACAAATAACTGAAGTTTTATTTTCCAACTTTACTGTTCTTTCCCTTGTTTAGCTTCATTTTGCTATATCCTGAGGACCCAGGCTCAGACTTCAATAGCAACTACAACATCCACAACAACATCTGTATATCTCAGCTTCTTTCTCCTAAAAGAACAGACAAATCCTCAATGTTAAGTACCATTTAAAAACAGTTAACAGGAAAGGTATTTAGAAACTGAAAGGACACAAGGCCTTGGGATGAAGGATGACATCATAGGTCTAGACTTGAAATGTCACTTTCCTTTCACTGCCTGGTGTAGCACAATAACAAAATCCTGTCAGCTGCAATGGTTACTCTTCATATATATTTATCTTTCAGGTTTATGTTTTTCAAACTATTTTTTAAAGTGTCTTTTCTCAATATTGAAAAAAGCCGTAAGTATCATCATGTAAGCCTGAAAGGTTTATGACATGCCTTTGAGGTCACTCTCCTTGTCTTTGCCCTCACAAATACATGTCTATGTCTACATCTGTATGTATATGTATGGCTGAAAAGATCCAATATTTTCTGCTAGGATGTGAGATTTAAGCAGGAATGGCAGCTATGCCTTCCTCTGGAACTTAACCTACAGCAGGAGATACAGAATCCCTAATACTGTATAATAATAGTTATATTCCCCTAACTCAAGCCGCTGAAGCGAGTGCTCTTGAATAACAGGGTCATGCCATTTGTTCTCAATGGTATCAGTAACAGCTTAGAGAAACAAGTTTATATATGTTAGAAATGGCCTTAAAGTGTTATAAACTGTTGGTGGTGTATTTTGACTCCTACACAATCCCTAGTGGCATGATGCTGGTAATATATAGCATTGTATTCTCAAGAACTGAATTGTAACTGCAGAAATGGAAGAGAAGAATTCAGTCAGGAAAGCCCTAATGAAAATTGATTGGAGAGACTGGAGGATAGAGATATAGTATATCCGTTCAGGAGGAAACCTAGCTGTAGTAATTTTTTTTCCCCTTTTCATATAACATACAGGATAGAAACAAAGATAAACCCAGATCTCTGGATCCAGAGGAAAACTAATTCTCTATTTAGTGTGCCAAATTTTCTGCTGGTATATCTTGATACATCTCAATTGCCTTTAATAGAGCTTATCCATTTTTCACCAGCCAGGAATTTGGTCTATTGCAGTAGGAAATGTTCTCACTGAACTTGTGTGCTTTCATTTTTATCCTTTTCTTATTGCCATTGACATATACCTTTATGAAAATCTAGGGAAAGTTTTGAGGTAAAGGGCTGTCAGTTCTCTGATTAGTCTCATGAAAAAGAGAAATTTCCTTCAAAATACAATTGTTATGAATATTTAAAATACATTTTAAATGAAAATTGCTTGTTGGACAGTGTTTTTAGTTTTTTAAGTGATATAGATCTGAGTGCTCCTAAATTATGCTCTTTCATTTGAAATCAATGACAAAGCTTATTCACCTGTCTCAAATGGAAGCCTGACAATATCTTTAGTGTCTATATCCATTGCTTGTGATTATATAGGTGATGTGGAATTATGCTGCACTTAGTTCTTCTGTAATAAAGCTACACTACAGTAAATCACTCACCAGATAAAAGGCAAATAAGTACAGACTACACTGTGCCACTGTTAAAATTACAGAAACATCTTTAGAAATAGACTTCTCAGTATGTATGAGTTGTGTGTAATGTGTGAAAGACATTAAGGAGGTTGAATTGATTAAAATTATTATAAAGTTATGCTTTATTTTGATACCTACATGAAATGGTCTACCTTTTTGACTTTCATAAATTTTAAAGAGAAGAAATACTTGAATATGCCAGTAGGTAGAAAAACATATTCCCAAGTAGGCAGGCAGTACATGTGTAAGAGAGGGAAGTGCAGTGCTGAGAAGGAGCACTCAAAAGTGGAGTGCTGAGAAGGAGCCAGATATGCTCCTGTAGGTGGGTTGGGCTGAATCAACAGGTTTGAATAAGATGTCAATTGCAGTGAGAGCATCCAGAGTTTTGAAAATCTCAAAAAAGCAATTTTCTGTTGCATTTACAAAAGGAGAAAAAATTAGGACGATTATGTACCTGTCCACTAAATTTTGTGTATTTGTGGAAAATAGATTGTCTCCGGCTCTTGATTTAGCTGACAGAATACTCAATAGATGAACCTTTTCTTTTTTTTTTTTCCTATAAGCAGCACTGAGTTTTCACATAAAGTAGAAGCATTTACAGAGTTTCTGACTCTTGTCAAGTCTGGATTGCATTTTGTTCTTAAGCATGATGTGAAACATCCAAGGATTTTTAAAGTAAACTGTTGAAATGAAAAAAATCTCATTAGTGTATCTACACAGTTTAGGCAGTTCTCATATAGTCAGCTTGAAGCTAAAATATTCTCAGATAGTCAGCTGAAAGCGAGTTTTTGGGATCATTGTTTTTGACATAAATGCTCTTTGATTAGAATTTGATTGTTTTCACTTAATGAAGATATTTCCCAGGTTTTGGGTTTTGGCTGGGAATGGTGGGGAACTTTTGCATAACTAGAAAGGAAGGCCTTCTTGGACGACTAGCTATTCTCAGATGCTAAAAGTTCTGCCTCAGATATTAAAAAAAAAGAAAATGTACTTTCATCTCATTTGTAATTGGACATCCAAATACCTTAAAGTATGAATGTCTTTAAAACTTAAAACTTAGGAAGTCAAAGCACGTAAATAACTCTCAAAGCCTGCCACTTTGAGCAAAAGGATGTAAAAGTTATTGAAATTGGAGAGAACAAGAGCACAGATATTTTGTTATTCAGAAACCAGAAAAGGGTGATTGCATTGTGCTGCTATATGGGAAAGCCAAGTTCATTGTGGAGGACAATAAAGGAAGTAGAAAAGGCTTTGAGGAAGTGTAAGACAGAAGACTAGAAGGAGAATTTGTGCTGACAGATGTGATCAAGGGTAAAATAATGACACCTCTGTAGCATAAAATTGTGTGGTGGAAAAGGGAAAGAATTACTAGTGATTCAGCAGCAGGTTTTGTATACCAGGAAATAATTACTAATGTGAAGGAAGAGATTAAAGATTGTTTACTGTCAGATTGTCTGGTATTTTTTCATGTAAACGGAATCAGTTTTAGAATCTAAATCAAATTACAAGAGAACCTTATTTTGCAGAGTTAAATTTATTGAAGATATTTATTAAATTCAGGGTTGTTTTGGAAAAGTATACAAGCTAAATATGGTTTTCTGTAGACATGCTATAATACCTAATGACAGCTAAGCATCATGGTGAGTGGCATGTTAGAAAAGATAAATGGTTTCCTGGAGAGATGCATAAACTGTTAGTTAGGCATAAGAGTATTGACAAAAGCATCTACATTATTGTTCAAGCAGCAAAAGGATTTTTAAGAGATCTTTCTTCTATCCTCTTTTCCTCAAGGTCTAGCATCTCCCATCCCCTCCTCACAGAATCACAGAACTACAGCATCACAGAATCAATGAGGTTGGAAAAGACCTCTGAAATTGAGTCTAGCCTATGGCCCAACACCACCATGTCAAATAGACCATGAAACTATGCGCCACACCCAGTCTTCCTTAAACACCTCTAGGGATGGTGACTTCCCTGGGCAGCCCATTCCAACATCTAGTCACCCCTCCTGTGAAGAATTTCTTTTTAATGTCCAACTTAGCCCTCTCCTGGTGAAGCTTAAGACTGTGTCCTCTTGTCCTATTGCTAGTTGCCTCCTCATTGGACATGCACTCCAGACCCTTCACCAGCTTTGTTGCCCTTCTCTAGACCTGCTGCAACACCTCGGTGTCCTTCCTGAACTGATGGGCCCAGAACTGGACACAGTACATGAAGTGCAGCCTCACCAGTGCTGAGTACAGGGGAAGAATCACTTCCCTGGTCCTACTGGCCACACTGTTCCTGATACAGACCAGGATGCCATTTGTCTTCTTGGCCACCTGGGCACACTGCTTGCTCATGTTCAGCCTGCTGTTGACCAGGACCTCCAGGTCCTTTTCTGCTGGGCCACTTTCCAGCCACTCTTCCCCCAGTTTGTAGTGCTGAGGTTATCACAGCCCAATTGTAGGACCTGGCACTTGGCCTTGTTAAACCTCGTGTCATTGGTTTCAGCCCATCTATCCAGCCTGTTCAGGTCCCTCTGCAAGGCCTTTTTATGCTCCAGAACATTGACACTCTGATCCAATTTGGTGTCATCAGCAAATTTGCTCATGTAGATTCAATCTTGTTATCCAGATCATCAATAGACAAATTAGACAGTTCCTTCTTCCTTGATTCATACTGTGGAAGGGGCTTAGAGCTCGTGAACTAAATTGCTCTTGGAAGGACTTAAATCAGAAGATGTTCTCCAGGACCACATGCAATATTATCCAACTTCAAATTGAGTGCCCACATCCTGAATCAGACTAAAGCTATGCCAAAGTAACTCCCCCTCATTATCAGCTGTTTCACTTCACAGATTTAATCCTGTTTGGCTGTACTATTTGTTAATGTAGACCACACTCAACCATCAGCTCCATAATGCACCATATGCTCCTCTTTCACCACTCAGAAATGGATGAAACATGATTTATACAGATCAGAGGGAGAAGAGAGTAAATCAGGTTGAACTCATTCAGTTATAAATGTTTCATGCTAACAAAAATATTTACACCAAATGAATCCTTGTAGTGATAATCAAAACAATTTTAAACATGGTCTTGTATCTAGAGATCTTGTCTTTGTGCAGGAGAAGTAGATATTTTATACATCCTAGCAAATATCTATAGATCTACAAACACATAAGTTTACATAAACACAAGAAAATATTCAAGGTTCTGTAATGTGGTACAAATGCCAAATTATAACAAAATCTAAAATTAATTAGGTAGTTAGTAAAGTGCACTGAAGGATTTTTTTTCTTTTCAGCACAGCAGAAACACTGGCTGCGCAGTGCTGTGCATGATTTATTTATAGGCTGCTAATGAAGACATATCTAATCATCATAATTAATTGGTATTTTTGTGCTTTGGGGCCTAATCACAGAAACTTTCATATGTTGGCTCAAACTGATCTTAGCTGTGAGGCAAAAATTCGGAAGAAAACTTGATTTTTTCTTTGTTCAAGTTTGCTTTTCCATTGAGCTTAACTACTGTGTGGTGATTATAATTTAACCCTCAAACACAGCGTACATTGAAATGCTGTGAAAAGGAGCTAGGAGAGGATGATTTGCAGGGACAGTGTTACATGCCAACCGTTTCCTATTTGCTGTGGGAATTTGTTTAAGTCAGGTCTAATATTAACCCTGTTTAATCAGCATCACATCAGTAAAACAATCCGGTATCTTTTGTAACTGTCCACACAATTTCCTGATATTTCTTATGATTTTCTATTCTAAACTGATGTGTATGAAAAAAACAATACAATTTCATACGCTCTGCAAATGTGCTGTTCACTTATATGTTTGTGTAATTAATTGCCTACATTCTCCATCACTCTACTAGTAGTCAGTAGATACACATTATGCGTTAAATGTCTGAGTTTATTTTATTTAGATTAGTTTTGCTTTTTTGTTTCTCCTTTTTTTTTTTAAAAATCTACATTCCTACATCTTCTATTAAATATACTAATCTGTGCTGGTGCTACCAGTGGCATGTTACAGCTTTTATTTTCTCCACATTCCAGAAATAGCCATTTTATTTCACTGTTTCTCAATATATATCTTATGTCTCTATTACATTTCATGATTCTGAATTTTCAAGGATGACATTTTCCCAAGGATTTTTGATTGGCATGAGCTGTCTGTTTTCAAATGCTTGGAAACAATCTTGATAGCTGTAAAACATTTTGTCCTGGTTTGAGTGTTCATGAATATATTATCAGAAGTGGCACACAGTGTAAGGAATCTGTCAGAAACTCCCGTAAAAGAATCCTGTAAATTGAACTGGAGACCCTTTCATCCCAAAGCATTGACAATATCAATTGTATGAAAGAAGAATGTCCATTAGTTGTCAATTCTAGTAGCGGTGTTTCTTATGAACCATTTCTAGGCCTCCAGATGAGGCAAAGGTCATTAAATACATCCCTCAATTTCAGTAAAGTGCTTGAACTCAAAGGAACCAATACAAAGATGTTCCAGTGCAGTGCTTAAATGGCATGCATGTCATTCCAGCCAGTGCACTTTAAGGGTATCATATGAAGTTAATTAGGTGCCCCTATGAGTTATCTGTCTCTGCTCGAACTTAAACAACTGGTTTCTGATTACAAAAGACATAACATTATTTCTCCTGTTCAAGGAGAAGCATCTTTAACTATTTTTAGGTGTCCTATTTGAGTTCCAAAATAAAATTATTTGAAGTATTAAGTAACAGTGTTACTCCATTCTTTAAGAGGAGAAATGAAAAAAAAAAAGTATACCTAAATGACCCTACCAGGAGAACAACAACAACAACAAAAAAAATGAAACCAAAACCCACAAAAAAAACCCCAACACAACAACAGGGACACGGTTAAAAGTAGTAACACTTACATCATCCTTTCAGTTTCCAGACATGAGCCGGTAAGGCCATTAATACTACAGTTTATAACAGATGGCCGTTCTTGCTTGGACATACACATACATCATCAAATTTCCCTTTGAGTTTCACCCTCTTTAATTCCCACTGAAGTCAATAAGAGTTTCATCTGTGTAAAGGAGAGAAGAAATGGACCTGCAGGAATATTTTTCCTTTGTCTTAAGTGATGTATTGTTAAATGTAGGGATTAACACAGAAAGGAAAAATGTCATAGGGGCCAACTCAGAAAGGATTTTGTTTAAATCCTTGTGAGATAGAAGTCAATTGATACTTAACTTTCTGAAGGCTAAACCCAAAAAGTTCTCTAATGAAACCAGGAGTAAGAAAATGGCTAATAGATATTCTGTATCTACAATCCTTTTTTCTGATTTTATATTCTTTGAGGATCCGCAAGAAACCGGGATCTGTTTTCCATTTTCCTGTCCATCAGCATGCAAGGACAGTTAAATTAAGTATATCTGAACAGGAGTCTGAGGAAATTATAAATTTTGAGAGTGTGTTATTAAGTGTTCTGATCTTCTTCTTTGTTGTTTAAACCAAAACACCACCAATAAAAAAAAAAAAAAAACATAAACAAAGCCTCATTAAAAGCCATGAAAGAAATAAAAGTCTTTTACAATCTGAGTAATGGTCTATATTTTAAGAGGTCATAACTTCAGCTTTAGATGATTTTATAGAATGCTTTTGATTTTAAACTAGCTTAGAGACACAGGAAGAAATCCATTATTTTATGCATAGTTTGCTTATCCACATCCTAAAGACAGAAATATTCCCCTGTGGAATTTGATATATGATGATCAGGGCTGTAAACCTATTCTGACTAATCATGTTTATTCTGATTGATTAGCTAATTGAAAACCAGCACAGATATTCCCTGTAGGTGCATTTTTCTCTTATTATATTTGTATGATAATAAAAAAAGGATGTTTTCAATTCTCAAAAAATAATTATCTTGGCTCTCCTTAGTCTAGCAGAACAGATTGCATGCCTGAGTGATATTAGTCTAACAGGTAAGCAATCTGCTTTCAGAGTTTGACCATACTAAATTTAACTGTTAAAAGTCTAAATTTATTTTTTAAATGAGTACATAATTCTTAATGCTAATAAATGATTTTTTTTTTCTCTGAGTGATGCTATCTATATCTGCTTTGACTCTGTTGCATGACCATGAAAATAGTTCTCAGCCTTCTCATCAGGGGCACCACTCATCTCATACATTTAGTAATCTTACTCTGTTTCCTTGACTCTCAGAGTCAAGGCCCGGTAAAACTTTGCACTTCACTTGTCTTTGTTATAGTGATCATCGTGCTCAATGGCAGCTATGTATCCATGCTAGAGAAAGGAAGAAAAAGCTTGAAATAACCTTCCACAAAGAATCAAAAAAATGCAGACTGAAATATTATGCTTAACTCCAAAACTTGTACAATGACTTTCTCAGAAATAGCACAGAATTACCTTTTTATTTAGAAAATACTATGATACTATCCTTTTGCAAAAAAATTAAAAAAAAAAAAAAAGAAAAACTGAAGTGGAGATTAGACTTTCCTATGTTACCTTAGGTGTCTAATACAGAGGTCAATGAACTTCTAAGCCTTAAAGGCATCAGAACTTCTAGATGATTATCTGACTGCAGTTTAGATTTCAAGTTGGAGATATTTTATAAGTAATTTGCCTCATGGAATTTTTAGTACCATGCCTTCTTGTTGTGATAAAATGTAGGTTAAAGAAAGATTAAAATGTCAAAAAAAAAAATCTACTCGTGTTAAATTTAACATTCAGAAACTGCAGTAACTTGAAAGGAAGAAAAGTAACCTAAACTGACTCATGTCACCTAACTTAATAAACTAGTTAATGGAAGGTAAATTTTGTTCTCCAAGGAGAGAACAAGCAACATCTCATGAAGATGAGTAATCTCTATTGTAAAACTCCTATATAATAATTGGAAGGAAGGAGCCCATACCTCCACATTTATAGACTTTCCATAACAATAAAACTGTCAGTGCATTAAATTTGCTCATGCTCAGTTTATAAAGATACCAGCTGAAACAAAAAGAATAACCAAAATATATAAAAATTTTCTGAGATCAGCAATTACTATACAGCCTTGCAGAATTCTTCATTCAGCAACTCTTTTTTTTTTAATTTTAGTTCAGCTGAACCCTTGAATTTCCTTTTAAATTTTGAATTGTTTCCAGTCAAATACATTAAAAGTGAAACTGTAGATTGGAGCTTTCATTTAGCTCTGAATTTCTTTCATATAATTGTCCACAACAAATATTCTTAAGAAACATAAGAACAAATGGGAATATTTGTACTAACTGAGGAGGGCAAACATATACACACAACCATAATTCTGAATTGCAATGAAGGATAAAACAATTATTTTCCAAATTATGTCCTAGATTATAATGTCACATCTGAAGCTTTGCAAGATTTCCTTGCAAAAGATTCCCATAAATTTGTGTGTGTGCGAGAACTCATATCAACAGTGCTCATGAAGCTATCTTGAAACTTCTTGGGAACTTTTGGAATCATTCAGATATAGACTAGGAAAAAATATTTGTCACAGTGTTCAGAAAAAGAGCATTAACTGTAGCAAACAGCTGAGCTTCTCTTAATAGGTCACAAGTTGTCCCATTTCACAAAAACAAAAGAAATAGAATTCATAGAATTACCAGTATGAAAAGATGTTCTAGCCAAAGCTTTGGTACTGTTCAGCATCAAAAAATATCATGATTGACAGAACCCTACTGTTTTGCAATCCCTAGGAATGTTTTTCTTTATCTGTGTGTATCTCAAGGAGATTTGACCAAATAGTGGGATATTTTGAACACCAAAGAGAAAACAATTTCTATTGTTCGATGGAAAATGCAATTTTACAAGGATACCCAGTGACTTGTCCCATCACTTCACAGCATGCACATCTAAAAGATTATTGATTCTGACACATCCTTTACCAACTAATTATTGGTGAAAGAAACTTATGAATAAAAATCAGAAGCTATTTGATGGTAGGCATATCACAATGCCTTTCAAAGGAATGTGGTTTTGGTCCATGAAGTAGTTTATTGACTTATTTCCTGATGATTATGATATAATGAGCAAGCGTTGTCTCATCATAAGCCTTATTATTTTGTACTGCTTGTTAAACAGAAACTGCATCTGATCATGGGTACCATTAGCTAGCATTTCTTATTAGTTATAACAAGCTGTACTAAAGTATGTTGCGCGCTTCTAGAGAATTTTGTTCTGACATAGTGCAATAAAAGGTAGGCTTTTTTTTTCTTTTTATCTGTCGATGTGCTGTTGGTGATTTGCTCTAAAATGTGTAGACGGCATGTTTTTCTCATCTATAATGTAGTTATAAGGACAAAGCTAGTCACATCAGAGGATTTATCTGTCTTCCACCATTCTTTATGTATTTCCTGTATCTTCTCTCATGTGCAGTCTTTCCAAAGATTAAAGAGCTGGTAAGCAAACTCCATCTGTTTTCCCTACATTACCACAGTTCCACTGTGTTGTTTTGTTTTGTTCTGTTGGTTTTTTTCTCATGAAAGGAAACAACACTGGGAAAGATATTTTATGTAATTTGACCAAACTAAAAAACATATATAAAAAGATAAGGAAAAAGCATATCTGCGTAACAGAATATCTCAGTATCAAAACAGATTGATGTACATCCAGTTTTGGACCCCTTACTACAGAAAAGACATTGAGGCACTGGAGCATGTCCAAAGAGCAACAGAATTGGTAACGGTCCTGTGAGGAGTAGCTGAGGGAGCTGAGGTCATTTAGCCTGGAGAATTGGAAGCCCCTTGGGACTTTATTGTGCTCTACAACTATGTGAAGGGATATTGTAGCAACGTGAGGGTCAGTCTCTTCTCCAAAGTAACAAGTGATAGAACAAGAGGACATAGCTTTAAGTTGTACCAGGGAAGATTTAGATTGGATATTAGGATAAATTTCTTCACTGAAAGGGTTGTCAACCACTGGAACAGGCTGACCGGAGAAGTGGTTGAGTCACCATCCCTGGAGGTATTTAAAAGATGTGTAGATCTGGCATTTAGGGAAGTGGTTTAGTGGTGGACTTGGCTATGTTAATGGTTGGACTCAATGGCCTTAAGGGTCTTTTCTAACCTAAAAGGCTCTATAATAATGTACAATGTTTGCAGAAAGAAATAACAATGTAGAATCATCAGTTGTGCAAATTTTTAGCTTGTGTCCATATTTATTTAGTAGCTCAGATTCAACTCAGCTAAACTATAAATGTCATTCCTTTTCTTCCTCAATGTGTTCTTCATTAACCATTTCTCCATCATGATGGACAAAGCCATTTTTCTGTTGAAACCTTGGTTTAAATTGAGCTGAAGTGCCACTACAAGTCTTATTCACTTTCTGTTTAACTGTAGTAAGAATTACAATTCTTTATCCACCTGAAAAATTAAGTAATTTCTCTTGATCTATAAAGCTAAACCTCTTGTCCATATTTCTTCTCCTCACATTTTAGTTACTTCAGCATTTACTATATCAAAAGCAACACTATTGCAACACCTGCTATTTCAGAATGCTGCTAAAAGGACCCCATCACTTTTTTTCTATTTCTTTGCATCCACTGGATCTGTCTATTAATTTTGGTCAAGCATGATGTCTCTCTCCTTTTCATAATGTTCTTGATCTCTTCCTAGTCTGCTGAAACATCAGTTCTGGATTAAAAGTTTGATTCAAAGTTTTATCTTGGAAATGTAAATATTTGGTTCATTTTTAAACAGTATGATCCATAATTTCTTCTGCCATATCCTCCATGCTTGAGAGAGTCTTTTCATGTATGTTGCCAAACAGCAGCATTGTCTTCCTTCTGTTGCCTGAATGATCTCACACTACCTTGATTGCTTCTTTCATTTTTTCAGTTTCCTTGTAACTCCCTCATTTAGCTGAATGCATCTACTTTCTCTTGTCCTACACTCGGCAGATACTTGAAATAAGAAATTCCTTTTCGTTCTCTCCATGTGTTCTCATAATGCCTCATACAATAGTATTTGAGTTCTTGACAGTGCTGGACAGTGAGCAAAGCTAACAAGTTGATGACTGGGTGGTGGAAACTGTATCACTTGCACTTGCCCTGAGAAAACTACTGAAGGATTAGTCACCTTAAACACTCCATATTTTGCACCACCGAAAGCAGGTAGCAGTGTACTATGAAGCTTGGGGAAGCTCACCAGAGCTAACACACACCGTACAGTAACAGAAACTTTTTCCTTTGGCAAAGGATATAAAGCTATGATGATATGAATTGTTATTGATACAGAAGAGGGATTTTTTTTTTTTTACTCCTCCATAGGACTTTTTAACAAACCCATTTCATTACGACAAAGTTAAACATTCAGATATCCTTTCTGTGACCTTCAAAGAGGGCATCTCTTTCTCCTCTTCCACTGATGATACACTGAGATCAATTTTAAAAATCCTCTGAATGTTAAAAATATTTCAGGTTCTTTTTCCAGGCTAAGAGGCTGTGACAGAAGGTAAAAAGGAGCACCCTAGGAAGGTAATTCAGTTATGTGCAAAGAACCACTTTATCTTTCTGAAAAGCAGATAAGGTTCCTAGCAGGAGAGGACCACATACTCAACATGCCTTATGGGCATATGCAAGATCTCATGCCACCAGAAAACGTCTTGATGAAGTGGACTGTGCTGTTCTGTTAATTAAACCTACATCTTAATTAAAATACGTTCCTACAAATACAAACCAGTTTATGTGAATACCATGTAGGACATGTCTGTTACTTTTTTTTTCAATCTATTTAGTTTTTTAGCCTTTTGAATTGAAAGTACAGTTAATTGTAGGTGAAATTTAAAAATGCAGGTTCAGTGACTTGATTCTGATCACACTAGCTGTCATAGAAAATCTTGCAGGATCCTCCTTCAGAACTTCATGAGCTTTTCCAAAGCATGGAGTCTGAGAATTTCTCTTTTCTTTATGTGAAAACCTCTAGAGCATGGAACCCTTGTGTCAATCTCTTTTGCTTTGGTAAGCTTTTTGTCTGATTTTTTTTTTCCACACAAAGCCATACTAGCTGCCAATCCTTCAACAGCTTCCTGAGATACATCTCTTCTGCCTCCCTAAGTTTAGATTATACGTACCTTATCTTATGCACACAAGTAAGATATCCAGGCTATCAGAAGAGAACTTCACAAACAACACAGTAATTCTCCTACGTGAAACTTCTAAAGACAAATGAATGTATTTCCATACACTGAAAGTTTTAAGGGCTGATTCAATGTTATATCATTATGTTAGCATGCAGATTTTTTTTCTACATATGTTAATGGTTTAGGGAAAAAGAATGGAGGGTGAGGAGGGGAGTTGAAGAAGCCAGGATAGACATCCAAGACATTGAACAAATGGCTTTTATTTAGACTGTACAAGTCAAAGTAGATAAATAATGCTTAAAAGTACACATTCAAATTCTTTAGGAGGAACAGTAGTATAGAAATCCCTTCTCCCTAATGTAGTAACGCCCTTTCATATTTCATTGATCTTTATTGCTGAGCATATGAATGCATTATGTATTCTCTCCTGCACCTGTTTCTTACTTCCTACATACAAAGAGGGAAAAAAGAAAACCCCCACCATAAAAAAAAAGAAAAAAACCTTTTTCCATGACAATTTCCATGGCTTCCAGTGTCTTCCTTTCCCATTTCTTTTCTTCTAAGCAGTCACCTATTTTCACAAAGCTTGTCAATCTTGCTGTCTTTGAGGCAGCTGTCTCTCAGAATCAGCTGACACTGACCAATAATTCTAAAAGTTACTGTTGAAAATTTGTGCTCTTTATACTTGCACATGAACATGCACATGACTTAATAATTGGTTACAGTATGTAGATATATTTAGGAAAGCAGACAATTTTTTTTCATAAAATACAAATAATTAATAGTAATAACTATTATTAATGCTTAAATTTTACAAGATAATATTTTAAAATATTTATATCATATAAATAAAACATATAAGTAAAAAATATAAAGTATATAAATAGATATTATAGAAATATATATCATACAGATACATTATATATTTACATAATTTCAAAACATACATATAAATAATCTGTAACGGTTTGGATCCGACTTTCCCGCTGAAAGCTCAAACCTTACAGTTTGCAGCCTCTCCTCCCCCCACCCCCTCTATGAACACAAGAGAAAAGGAGAAGGGAAAAGCTACTGAAACACTGAAATGACCAAACCAAAGCTGTATAAAAATATATACATGTATTTATACTTATATACAATTAGAATACTATGTACACAGAAGAAGGGACCCCGAACACCTCCCCCCGCCCTGAAGGGAAAAGGGAAGGGGAAAAAAAACCCAAAACCAGATATGCACAATCAAAACCCAGGAGCAACCGAAAAAGAACTAACAAACGACCGCTGGCACTCTCTGCTTCCCAAGGTCCACAAGGCCTCACTGGGCCTCACTCCTCCACACGAGCAGAGCCGATAGCAGAGAACCTGCTCCCAGATCCACCGGAAAGGAAAGAGGGGAAGAGGCTTCTCCTCCTTCTTATTTATACCCTGGTTTACGTAAAAAATCGTACGGAATACTGGGAACAAGACCACTTCCTCGGTTACAACCTGGTTACTAAGGAAGGTCTAGAATCAAAACCACTACCTAATCATATTTTATAGGAATTTTACATTAGTTATATTTGGTCATCAGAAAATTTGTCATATAAAGAAGTAGGGAGAATAGCACAGAAAGGTGAGCAAAACAGCCATCAATACACACACTAATAGAAAAAAAAAGTAACAAAAATATATTCAATTAAACACCTCAGTGGCAATAGAATTCTTAGCTCACTGGCAAAAACATAATTACATGTAGAGGCAAAATCTAGTTCCATAAATGACTATCTATAATCATACACAATTGTCATGTCATTATTCATATTACACAAAGAACAAACAAGAACAGAAAGCAATAATAGTTTTAGAGAACTGAGTTCCTAATTAAGTCCTCATCCAAGTAACTAAGCTTTGCAATCTCGTCTTCCTCTCACTTTTCTCGAGTATGTCCATTAAAACTATCTGACATCATATGAAAATCATTTGTCTTCCGTCTGTTTTCCATAAGAACAACATGAAGCATAGGAAGGAATAGAACCACCACAGTGCATCAGCTCCTGTTTAAGAAAATCATCTGAATAGCATGAGAAGTATCAAGAAAAATAATGCCATTTTTTGTTGTTTAAAAAAATTGCCCATTTTTTCTACATCAGAAGTAAATCAATCTTGGAATTGAATTGAACTGAAAGATGTGAATCTGAGAGTAATAACATGAGCATTTACAAACAGTGGACTGATCTGTTATATTCTCAATGGATGTAATAATAGAAGGAAAACAAAAATGTCCCTGTCTTGCTAAAAATTGATTGATATTTTACTGGAGAAATTGAGAGTTTTTCTCACTGATTTTTTAAATTTAATTAGTCAATATTATTATTTTTTGGATCTTTTTTAGGGCATGAAATTACACTACATACTATACTACAATCTCGATGTTATTTGAGTTCATGTTTACCCATGTTGCTCAGGCCTGCTTAAAATAGCTATGTTAGACCTTGCAAATGCAGAGATATGGATGGATGTGAAATCTTTCAGGGCGTATATTAGCTTGGAAAGCACTCCAAGTCAGAACAACGTGTTGTTGCAGTATATTTCTTTAGTTTGCTCAGATGCCTACAAATGCATACACTGAAGATGTAGTACAGCCATTGGTGTTTGTTTCTGGTGACTTGATCTACTTTCATTTTGGAAACTTGATCATGGGGTCTTTATCTCTGAATTTTGAGATTGAGTTCAGATCAGATATTTTCTTGACCCGCTTGGTGCAGATGCTGTCACCACCTAACACTTTTCTTTCTCTCAACACAAGTACACAGTATTACCCAAAGCCTTGGGGCAGATGTTAAGACAAGGTACATGGCAAGAGCATACTCTCTAAGCCCTCAAAACCCGGATATAATCTCTTCAGAAGTTCTCAAAAAATGTGAAGGTGTGGTGCTTAGGGATATGGTTTAGTGGTGGAGTTGGCAGTGATGGATTAGTTGTTGGATGATCTTGGAGGTCTTTTCCAACCTTAACTATTCTATGATTCTAAGATAAGGGTTAAAGCAACCTGGCAGGGCTGGGCTAGGGGTATCCAATTAACTTCTGCATGTTTGGATACAACGTTTTTCTAGGCATTTGCACATAGGACTTTGATTTCCAACACTGTCAGTCCTTTCTTCTCACATATTCAGAACCTTGACTAAAATAAGTTTCAAAGTTGAGCGATGAATAATGCCTCTGATATTTTAAAACGTAAGACGTGCTTAAAACTGTGGCCTCTAGCAAATGAGGGTGTATTATAGAGAAACAGAAAAGCAGCCAGGGAAACGGGCAGTGACCAGAGAATCACTGCCTTCTACTTTAACCTGGAATGCAGCTTTACAGAAGAACAACTTTGACTCATTGGAAATACAACCTTAATGGACTAAAGTAACCCAATGCCCAGTGTCTGGCCTCCTCTGCCAACTGATGTAGTTTTATACCATATTTCAACTCAGCAATAAGCAGCAAACAGAACATATCAGTGAATTCAGTGTATTGCACACCAAGTCAGTTTAGTATAATGGGGAATTATTTTATAAAATTTGTGTGGTTGGTTGATCCTGGCTGAATGTCAGGTCCTGACCAAAGCCACTCTATAGCTCCCCTATGCAGCTGGACAAGGGAATAAAAATACAATGAAAAGCTCAGGGATTGAGGGAGCAAGGGAAAGATCACTCAGCAACTACTATCATGGGCAAAAGAGTCAACTTGGGGAAATTAATTTAACTTATTACCAATCAAAACAAAGTAGTATAATGAGAAATAAAATCAAAATCCTAAAAACACCTTTTCCTACCCCTCCCTTTTCCCCAGGCTCAACTTCACTCTCCAGTTCTCTAGCTCTTCCCCACTAGCAGTGCAGGGGACAGGAAATGTGGACAGTTCATCACACATTGTCTCTGCCACTGCTTCCTCCTCAGGGGGAAGACTCCTTACATTCTTTCCCTGCTCCAGCCTGGGTCCCTCCATGGGGTGCAGTCCTGCAGGAACAGACTGCTCCAATGTGGGTCCCCCACGGGCTCACA
This sequence comes from Cephalopterus ornatus, assembly GCA_013396775.1. Taxonomy (NCBI): domain Eukaryota; kingdom Metazoa; phylum Chordata; class Aves; order Passeriformes; family Cotingidae; genus Cephalopterus; species Cephalopterus ornatus. Next base: position 29,656 of record VZRE01009304.1, read on the forward strand.
AGGCCTGGCAGCAAACCTGCTTCAGTATGAGCTCCTCTCTCCATGGATCCACAGGTCTTGCCAAGAGCCTGCTCCAGTTTCCCACAGAGTCAAGGCCTCCTGCTTTGGTGTTGGGCTCTCCACAGACTGCAGGCAGATATCTGCCCCATTATGGATCTTCATGGGCTGCAGGGAGAAAACCTGCATCACCATGGCCTTCCCTGTGGGCTGCAGGGGTATCTCTTCATTGGCACCTGAATCACCTCCTACCCCTCCTTCTTCACTGACCTCAGTGTTTGCAGAGCTGTTAATAGCATGTGTGTTTTAAATAATTAAATTCAATTCAATTATTTGTTACCAAGAAAACAAGAATTTACTACATGTTCAGTCTGTTAGCAATTTTTCAAAAGTCTATAATTTTCCTAGCTATCTATCTATAGAACATATAACAAATGCTTACACTTTGCTTATAGGCATGTTCTTTTTATCATTAAAATCAAAGGAATAACAAATTGAAATTATGCATTCTGAGCATGTATTTATTTGTATACTTCTTTCTTTGGTTTTTGTTTGGTTGTTTTTGTTTTTTTTTAAGATAAATGAATGAGATACCATGCTTTCCTTTCATTTGCATAAAATATTACAAAATTAAGTAGGGTAGTTTCTTTGATGTTTGTTTTATGGTGGTTGATTTTTTCCCCTTTTTTTTCCTACTATTTCTGTAATAAATAGTTAATAAATAATTTCTGTGTACTGTAAACAAAATAAGAATGTATTTTTTTCACATTTCCTCATACCAAGGGGCATGACGACGCATTGCTTTAGAGATGCATCTGTCATATTGAGCCACATAAAGTGACATGATACAATGTGACATGTTGATGAACAGTGTGACAGAAGATACATATTTCAGTGCATCACTCAATGCAGAATTCTAACAAGGGAAGTCCCAGATGTAAAGAGAATAGAGATCTCTAGATTCTAGCTTCTTTTTTTCTTTTTAGAAACCCTAAAGACTGCCTGAAAAATAAGTTTCTTAATAGAATCATAGGCTCATAAAATCACAGAAACATAGAATATCCTGAATTGGATGGGACCCACAAGAATCACTGAAGTCCAGCTCCTGGCCTTGCACAGGATAGCCACAAGAATCACCCCACGTGTCTGAGAGCATGGTCTAAATATTTCCTGAATTCTGTCAGCGTTGGTGCTGTGACCATTTCTCTGGGGAGACTGTTCCAGTGCCCAACTACCCTCTGGGTGAAAAACCTTTCCCTAATATCCAACCTAAACCTCACTTGACACAGCTTCAAATCTATAGTAGTACTCTAGTACTAGTAGTACTCTATTTGCTAATGTCTTGTTAATCACATGAGAAGGAATTTTCTTAGTATGAATTTTTAATATGGCTACAAAAATACACACTATCACATAAATAAGAAAGGTGTTTCAAAAAGTTATTGAATCTTGTTCTGGTTCTGTATGATATCAAGTTGTAAATAATGTAGGCAGAAAGAAAAGGTAAATTTATTTCAAGAGAAAATTGCAAAGACTTTTAGCTGACAGCCATTGCTTACATTTCTGTACATGTTGCATGCATTTCTGTACAGCAGTTATACTCTGCTACTACTGGACTGTGTTAGACTTATGATGTATGTTGGAGTCTATATGCATCAGGAACACAATATCAGTTACTTAAATAGGAAGGTTTATTCACCTCTAAATAAAAAAACACCTCTAAGCTTGAACTGTGTTTATGTGCTGTAAGCAAGGCGATAGGTGAACACATACTAGGAGTGAAAGGATTTATTTCATAATGCAATTTAAGAAGCCAGTCTTTCTCGTGTTTATTTATTTACTAGGTTTCATAGTTAAACAATACAGTTGCAAGATAGAAATTACAAAACATTCTAAGGGGTTGCTAAACAGGATTCAGAGAGAATATGAAAAAAAGATAGAAATAATGGAAACACAAAGGAATTCTGTCATGAAAAGTAGCAGGAGTTGCAAAAGAAAATGCTCATGCTCAGTGCTCATAGAATTTTAAGAGAAGAAGAAGAGCACAGGACAAATTAGGATATTACAGTATACTTGTGTTATATGTTTGGCCCTACATCTGAATCCCACAAGTAATTTCTTCATTTATGTGTAACTCCACAGGATTCAAAACGGAGCCAGTTTTCCTGGATATTTTCAGGCTTCTCTCAAATATACTATGTGATAATGAGGGCTGAAGAAAATCAGGTGACTGACAAATCAGAGATGCTGAAATTTGTCTGTGTATGATTTCTAAGGCCTTGCACAAAGACCAAATCTAAGTTTTGGTGCAGTCCCAGGTGAACCTCACCATTTATCTTCATTGATATCAAACTGAATTCTCTTCCTTAACTGGTTCAGATTAATAATGCAGACTTTCTAGAAAACAAATGAGATCACACAGAAAGCTTTAAGATACTTTTTAATGAGCACAAATACTGGTATACAGTGATTACAAATAACAAAAGGAAATTAAATAATTTACAGATTTATTTTCTCCCTTCTCCATCATCTATAGTATCAGTTCTGGAGCCTCAGGTTCTTTAGACAGGGTGCTTTAGACTGTATTCTCAAAACCAATGATGTAAAGAAAAAAATCCCAAACTAACCCCACAAAAGCCCTATGATCCTCCTCTTCTGTTCAGATTCAGTCCATGAGAGTGGAAACTCAGACCTCTGGAAGTTAATGGCAAAAGTTTTACTGACTATACAGAGAACAAGACTTCATTGTTGTTTAAAAAAAAAAAATTGTTGTGGTTGCTTCAGACTACTGCATTGATTTAATTTCTTTTCACATCCCTGAATACTTACTCTATTTACTAACAGTATATTTTGCTCTGCTCCTTTACAGACCTTATTAAACAAGGTATCATTGTAAATGCTTAGGGTTAATTTATGCAGTTGCAGGGGATATAAACAGTACAGAATTTGACTCATTCTATAAAAGGGAGTGAAAGTAGTAAGCAACATGTGAAATGGTGCTAGTATTGAAGAATAGTTGATTATCAATAATTACAATGCCTGTGATGAGTACTTTGACTTTTACAGTTCCCTGCAATTTACATGATTTAGTTGTATAGAAGGGAAAGAAATGAAACAAGAGCTTCAGCCTATTTGGGGAAATAACAACAACAAAAAAGAGTAGAACCAAACCTCCATTTCTTCAAAGAGCAACTAGATAGGCTGTATTTCAGAGCCATCAACATTATTAGCATTTAAAAGACTACGACAGGCTTAGAGTAAAAATAATGTGATAAAACAATTCACAACTAATATCAGGAAAAAATAAATTTCAACACTGCTGTCAGTCTGCTGACTAAGTTGATGAGGTGCTCTGATGTAGGGCTTTTTTTAAGCTGTGATTGGCCTGCCAGCATGAATTTGTGTTGTCATTCTGAGGGCCCCTCTAATAGCCCAGAGGTAGCAGGTAGCTGCTGACTTACAGAGGCTTGCATCTATTTTATTATTTGTTGGCTCTTTTATCCCTGACAGACTCAAATACAAATAAATTCAATCAAGAACCTCTACCTTTCTATGATTCCATTTGGTACCTGTAGCTAGCTGCAGCACATTTCTAAAATAGCATGACAAGAGTCCCAGTGACATTACTAGAGGTAAACAAGATGTTTTATCACCACCTGAGTGGTGATGGCTGGGCATCTGAAACAAGGAAGAAATGAAATGCAAGGTTCTTGTGGAGTTCACAATGGGGAAAAACAGCAAACTTTAGGAGAGGGGCCTTAGCTAAATTTTCCTTGGAAATCAAAAGGTGCTAAGTAAAGCAAAACATTGTTCTGAATGAAAGTTGAACAACAGTATTTTGGAAACTGTACTGAAAATCATTAAGCGCAGTTAGCAAGAATATAATGATTTGGTACAAAGTGGTTACACTGTAAGCATGCTCATGAGTTTCCACATTCTTCAAAATATGCCAGTTGAAAGTGGTTCCATAACTCTAAAGTTGCTAAGAGATCACCAGCCTTATCAGTAGTAAAAAATTAATTGCTATGTGATCCAAAGGAGTTTGCTAAATCTGAGTCAGTCTGTGAATGTCCACGCCTCAGGCCTTCTAGTGAATGCTGCACATCTCTGAGATCAGTCTGCTATGGGCTGTCCCAAAAACTGAGGTCTGCTGAAAAGTAATTCTCCTTTAGAAGGCTGGTGTGCAGGCTGTCTTTTATTCTACTCCAGTAAGAGAAGCCCATTTTTATGAAGTACCTCCAGAACTGGTTGAATGTGAAAGTCTGCGAAAAAAATAAGCAAAGATTTCTCCCAAGATCTGGATTATTTTTTGCTTTTTAGAGGTAAATGCCCTTAAGTTGGAAGAAAATATCAACTAGTAAATATAGTTATTGTGCATTTGTAAATATTCTTTTACAGGTCCTCTTCACAGAGATTTTTGAGAAGTCTGACTGTAGCTGTTGAATTAAGGCAAAGCTATTCCTCATCCCATTTACCTGGATTATAGAGTAATATATATATATATATAATACAAAGGTACATCTTTCAAGAAGTATCTACTCAGTCTAAGTGAGGCAACCATTCTTCCACCATGTGTCAGGGCTGAAAGACTTTTAAGGCATTTTCATGTTCTGGCAAAAGGCATTTCTTACTAAGTGATTCAGCTAACTTTTATCCAGGAAACCGTATTCCAAATTCCTATTCAGTCATTTGATCATATTGCTGAATTGCTCCTGTCTTCCTTCAATTGAAAGGAATAAATAGATGGTACAACACTGACTCCACCTCATCTGACCCTGACCCAGTCTTCCCTTTTCTCCCTTTGTTTCTCTATAAAGAGCAGGAGTGATGTTAGGACGTTCAGAAAATTTCCATACACTCTCCTACTGCACTAAATCTTCATGTCCCTCTCAAAGAAAAACTCAGAAGATCAGGAGAGATGGAAGCAGAGCAAACCAGCAGAAATAAAAGCACGTGTCAAAAGGTAAAAGCATTGAGCTTTCTCAGTGAGCCAAAACACAAAACCTAGAAGTGAAAAAATTTCCTGTCCAGCCACTGAGAATTAAGTGCAAAACCCCCAACAGTTGTTTTTCTCTCTTTCTCAGGAGTCTCTTAATACAAAGGCTTATAGTATCTTAAAATTTAACGAAAAGTTTATTCTACTTCTTTCCTATTTCAAAACACTCACCATGGTGTTTGTGATAGTCAGCACCTCTTTACTGTCACATGCTGGTACGGAAGAGGCATGACACACTAGGGTTCTTGACAAGGCAGAGGTGTTAACTCCACTTTTATTGAGGAGAAGGATTTTTGAGGAGAGGTAGAGGAGGCCCTGGCCAAGGAGTGTGTCCTCAAACAGAGGAGGGGCTAGCTCTTTTATAGGGGAGCAAGGGAAGGTACTAGAAACAGGGAGGAGCTTGACAAATAAGGGAAAGGATGGGTGGAGGAAAATACAAACTCGGAAGTGGGGGGAAGGCACTTCACCTAATATGGAAAAGGGAGGCGGAGAATGCCCAAACAGGGAAAATGGTGCAATGCACCAAATCTTAACCAATAAGAAATTAGGAATAAACTGAGGGGATATATGAGGGAAAAAGATTTTTAAAACTGGGGGTACATAACAGTAATAACATGCATTAACAATGAGTAAACTACAGAAACATGCAAAGTCTCTTAAAAATCTTTTGTCTTCTTCTTATGCTGGCAAGGAACAACCCTTATATGTTTTGATTTGGGTAAACAGTCTTTTTCCATAGTTCAAATTGTTCATATATTTCTCGGTTGCTCCCGACACTTTAAGACCTTGAATTTTTTGCCATATTATTTTTCTGTAACTATTTTCCTTAGGCTGTGATGAAGGCTGAGAAGTTTTGTCTGTCTACAAAGTTTCACACTGTGATGTCTTGCCATTCAGTTCATGAGTTGGCACTTCTTTATGCTATCAAACCTCGCTACATCAAAAATAAAGTTTCATATAATTTTGAACTAAACAGTAGAAATCCCAAATATTTTAGGCTCTGCAAATTAAACATTTAATATCTTTTTTCTTTTCTGTGTTAGTGGTCTGATCTATCAGTTGCAACCACTGAAAGGCTCCGGGAGAAGACTCACCTGTGGTCTATATTGAGTGGTAATTACATGTAAATGCAAAGATACAGGGGCACAAGTACTTAAGTTCAGCTACTTTAAGCTCTTTTTAGGATCCAGGAAGAGATTACAGAGTAGATGCTAAGCAGGCTTATGTTTGTCTTTTTCAGAGATAATTTCATAAATTCCTCAGAATAGCAGTGGTCCTTTGCCTACACTCCCTGAACTTTTTCCTTTAAATCAAAATATGTCCCTGAGCAGGGAGAAACATCTAAGGGTAGTAAAAGCACATTTTGTGCCACTTCTTCTAGATATAGGAGGTCCTTTTCCTATTTAGCTTTTTTGACTTGTTTCTCCAAAAATCAAACCAAACCAACCAAAAACTAACAAAATCCCTCCAGAACAACCAACATCACCAAAACTGACGTATAAATTTGGTGATTCAGTGCAGCTAGATGGCCACATATGAACAAAACTGACAATTGAAAAATATACCGGGTATTGGGAATTTAGCAGTTAAAAAAGAAAATAGAATGGATGTGATAAAACCTGAAGAAACAAAAGGCCTGTCCTGCTTGTGTCATAGTTTATGAACTGTTTTTCCCAATTTAGTGTTCCCACTGAAACACTCCAAAACATAAGCCACTTGCTCACTCCCCTCTTCTATTGCCTTTCCCTCTCCCCCTGTGGCAGGATGGAGAGGAGAATTGGAGGCACAATTGGAGGATCATGGGTTGAGATAAGAACAATTTACTGGAAACAGCAAATTGGAAAACAAATGGTAACTGTTATAATATCAATCACAGAGTAAAAAGGCACCACCTGACCTCTCCCTCTACCACGCTTACTCTACTGGAAGGGACCTCTTTCTCTGTCTCTGGAAAATGATATGAGGTGATGAGGTGGTATAGAACAACCTTGAGGTCCTAGCCATAACCCCTCCTGGCTACAGCAAAGAAATCCTGCCCTGGCTGGAATCAAGACAACTGGACTCAAGAGGAAAAAAAGAATCATATATGTATATCTGATAAAGAAAGATTTAATTTGGTCAACAGTAGGGGGGAAAAAAAAAGAAATAAAAAGATAGACTGTTGATACAGAATACCTTAAAAACATTTAGAGAACTTCAGGAATGAATCAGGTCAAATGTGTCAATCCAGAAAAGGATAAGCTAATTTCTAGCAGTCTTCGTAAAACACACTTGTGCTGTAATTTCCATTATTCTAGTTAGTCTTCTAACAATTTAGTTCTTTCGTATCTACACATTTACCTATAAAGTACCACTGAGGAGGGAAGGGGAGAGGAGGTTGTTCTTTCAGCTATGCTTGATTCAAGTGACTTGGATTCAAGTTCCCAGACTTGGGTAACTTATTGACTCTGGGATTCAGACTTGCATCAGCAAAAAGGAGGTGGTAAATGTATAACTCACAGAAGTAGAATGCACATTGAGTCTTCCCAGCATTTCACAAGTCTGCTAGATGCTAGCACAATAAATGTTGTGGAAGGCCTAGAAATAAAGTGTTTAATGAATGAGTCATAACCTTGACTTCTGTAGTACCCTCTCTGTTTATCTCAAGTAAGGAATCTAACCCAAGTAATTTACTTAATGTTTCCAAACACATCTTGGAAAATTCTATTTATTTTCTTCTATAAAATGAATGCAGTTTGTGTAGTAGTCACTTCCAATAGGATAAATTCAGGCAGATATCCTCCCTATACATCCACAGAAAAGTGTACTTTAATGTCTGTGTGATGAGACAAATTCTGAACCTTCACCCTCTACCAAATTTGAATGCAGCAGTTTGCTGTTTGTTGTTTGTTTTGGTTTTATGTTTTTTTCTTTTTGCAAGTAAATACTTCGTGTTGCAATCACAAATATTTACAATACAATGAGATGGAGAGACAATGTTTATAGGTAGACTGCATGGTAAATGCTTGTAAGTATAATAATGTCTTCATAGAAGCATTTTTTCTAGTTCTCTTGTAATAGAAACAGTAATCACACCAATGTATATGCTAAACTACGTTTTAATTGATGTATTAGTGTAAATTACATCACTGGAGGGAATTTCCACCTTCCTGAGGAAAGGCTGCCATGAAAATTTACTGGTGATATGCTGCACAACTTACAGTTAGATATATCCTTGAAACTGAATTCAGTGCTGCAGGTACATTTCTAATTAGAAAGGTTGTGTAGTATAAATCCCCCATATGTTAGTACATATATGCTACATTTTTTTCTATACTGCTGTATCTATAAAGCTTCCCAGAAGATGAAGATTTCTTTACATGTGCAGATACAAGATGAATCTCCACTGTTTGCACCTTCAAAGACTCCATTTAACCTGTTTGCCTACAAAAGCTAGTGCTTGCCTAACCAAACAGTATTTGTGGGTGTCCAATGACTCTCTGCCTTTTGAACTTCCCAAACAAGTTTGCCACATCTGATATTATTAAATATTTAGAGTTGAAAAGGAAATTCTACTTCAAAAATCACTACTTGAGTTGAAAACACAGATTTCAAGTTGTTCAGTAGAAAAGCCAGACACTGTGAGTCAGGCAGTGTGTGCAATGCTTTAATTTCTCTAATAAGACAGCATAATGGACCATTATTGTTTTTACATGCCACCTTACTGTGCTCTTTGAACAAATTTTCTGTCAAATTTTCTTTTAGCCTCCATATATTACATTTGTATTGACCCTGGGCCTTTTCAAACCATTATGTTAGAGAAATGTTGAAGTGTTTCACTAAAAGTGTTAAAAGCCATTTACAGCCTTCCAGTAAACATCTTGTTATTCATCTCTCCATTAGAGGTATTACATGTTAGTTTATGGCTACATATATTTATACCTACATATATATGTCTCTATAGCTGTACTTTTATATGCATATACATAAATATATACACATGTGTATATCGATACACATCTATATAATTGTATACAGGAATTCTAATACTTATTATTAGAAACTTGCTATTATATATGTACAAAAGCACATTAGGAATTGACAGATAAGTTGATGGATCAACTAGACCAGAAGTAAGCTCTGCAGCTGGTAGTTTTTATGCATTCTAGAATTGATTTCTTGTTCAGAGCAGTTTTCTGATCCTTTTTTATTCGTGGGTGCAACAAAGACCGTGTTCAGCTTAAGCATCCCTAAAAATTATTTACATGTGAATGTACTATTGCTTATGTACCTGTGGACTTACAGAAGACCTGAAGTTAACACTGGAACAATTTACTATGAGGGTGGTGAGGCAATGGAACAGGTTGCCTGGAGAAGCTGTGGATGTCTCATCCCTGGAGTTGTTCAAGGCCAGGTTGGTTGGGGCTCTGAGCATCCTGGTCTAGTGGAAGGTGGCCCTGCCCATGGCAGAGGAGTTGGAACTAGATAATCTTGAAGGTCCCTTCCAACTCAAGCCATTCTATGATATGATATGATATTGTATAGGGAGGTATGTGACATTTTTAACATAGGGGATGGTCTAAACATACAGGTTGTGGGGAACCTCCAGGGCTGTGTTGTTTAAATGTCCCTACCATGAGCAAATGTGTCATAAAAGCTCTTTTATTAGCTCCATCTTAGAACTTCTGAGATCAGCTACACTTCTGTTGTCAGTCTTCAAGGTTTTTTATTCTTCTGAGATTAGGAAGTGCTTCCTAATTTTCATGCAAAATTTATGCCTGTTCACTTTGTACTTGTTTATTGTTATGCACATATTAGCTTTTAGCTCAAACATCTCTTCACCTTTCTCTTGCTGCTTTTATCCTGACATGTTTATTGACTGAAGACATATTTCACACCAGTCTTTGATTTTCCACTTTAAGAAAACCATAAGTTTGCAGTCCTTTCTAAAGGGGTATATTTCCTCTAGTCACAATAAATAGCTGTTTTCCAAAATGACTGAAGTTTGACTTCAGTTTTAACGTGCTTCACTCTGGGATGCATGAACAGAATTGTATACACTATTTTAAGATCCTCATGGTATCTCCTATGCTGATGTCGCCATTTTTCTATTTCTTTACCAGAAATCATCTTCTTGGTTAGTTTTCTAGTTCAAGGACTCATTGCTGGTCTTTTCAAACACCAGTAAGAAGTAATTTTTTGCTTTTTGTGTTCAACATATGTATCTTCAGACAGAAAATGAGCTCAATACTTTAGTTGTTAGTGATGTTGGTGATGGGAAATAAGGAAAAGTTTGGTATTTCCTACTGAATATGTTAAATGATTTTAGTAGAGTTTTGGGACATTCATGACATTGTGAAACAAAGGTGTGACATGTACTGCTAACTGTAACTACAGACAATAATGATATAGACCACTGAATCATTCAAATGTATAACTAATTGTAGTATGTACACAGCTACTAATGGAATGAAGCAGAGCTATGACAAGATTGTGCAGTTATATAAAATAACAATTACACAATTAGGAGCTTTTAAACCCTTTCAAACCATCATGAATACAAATGCATGAGGCAGGCCAGTATTTTCTGTTTGAAAGTTTTTAATCAGAAAAAGGAAAAGTAAGTGCCACTAATGTTAATTTTGGAAGAAACTTTTGTTCCTTAATTTTCTGTTTTGTAACAACAACAACAACAAAAAATTAAGGGTGAGAGAAGTTCTGATGGTATTTCAGTTTCTGTTCTTCACATTTTCCCTAGTGATACTTTAATTTCTCTTCACACCTCTTTTTAGCAAACATCAAGTAGAAGAAAAAGCAGAAAAAATTAGAGTATGAAATATTTTGACATTTTCCTCCAAGAGATTTTTATTAGAAAATCAGCTTGCATTTAATGAGAAATTTTAATCTCTGTTCATCTAAAAAACTGCAGCATATAATAAAGTAATTTATTCTCTTTTGTTTTATTGAACGTCCATCTTCTCAGTTTTCTACACCTATAGATCTCTTAATTCCTTGGAGTGCAAAGTCTGGTAACATTTCCTATTTCTCTAAAAAAACCAAATCCACCAAGCAAACAAATAAATAAACAGAAAACATAAAATGTTTCAGGACTTGGAATGAGACTTCTGACCTTCAGTTTAATCTTTGTTTTGGGTTATGGATGATCCACTCAGTGGGCCAGGTAGCATATCTGCTATGCATTTTATAGACTCAAGCACAAGCCAAGAGTTCCTGTTTGAGTAAATCTCTGTTAGTGAAAAAAAAAAACATAAGGTACCTGCAAACTGGTAGAGAGGAGAAAGGGAAGGGTACTGGAAGAAAAGGAAAAATTAGATACTTCTGGTCAGTGTGCAAGTAAGATAGTTCAGAGCTCAGAAGACTTTCTGTAAGCAGCAAAAGGAATTAGTGAGGATGAAACTGCAGAAGCACAGTCAAATGATATTTAGGAAGCTCTAAGCAGCAAGTATTATCACAGAGCAGTATACAAATGCATTTTCCAGAAGATGTAGGTACACCAAGCAGAGATAGGATCTGACATTTCAGTAGTAAACAAGAAAGACTGAAGAGATGCTCACTCCAAAGAACCTTGGATTTAAAATTAAGTGATCTCTATTTAGTGTAATAGAAGCAGAATGAATAGAAAGATGCATATAGGGGACTGTCATTATCATAGCAATGAGCTATGAAAATGATATTTTGTTGGAGCACTTTGAATAAAGTGAGAACTTGAATGAAAGCTTTGTTAGTGTTGATGTATGTGAAAAGATGCACCTTGTAGTGGAAAGCAGTTGTACTAATGGTTCCTGTACCTAGAACCTGACAGTATAAAAAGATGATGGAGTCAGCTACATCATGCAGTTTTGAGTCTCACATGATTACAGATTGCAGAGATGAGAGACAGTGTCATGATGCCGAGAGAAAATTTCAAAAGAGGAAAAGTATAAAGAACTGGGGGGAAAAAAAGACAAAACCACCAAAACAAACAATTAAAGAAAAATCCATACCCTCCTTAATTTTTGTCACTTTCAGCTTGTGTTTTAAAAAATCAGACCAGTAGTCAGGGAGACAAGGCAAGATTTTAATCAAGCAGGACGGGCCAAATCTTGAGAGCAGAGATGGATCTACAAATGTTGATGAAGGTGAAATGTGAAATAGTGTTTGTGGACTGTTTTATCCAGTGGTCTGGTATAGATCAGAAGAAGAAAATCAATTTGTGATGTCTGGGGGACACTGAAGAAAGGACAGAGGAGAAACAAAAATACATGTATATGAAAATCTTGATTAGTTTTTCTGGAAGTTAATAAAATCCCACTGAATAAAATCTACATCTGCACAAATGCCACAATGATGGCAAAAAGATAACTCTAAAATATCTGGATCATGCAATCAAACGAGCTCATATATCATAGGCCTGCATAAATGTTTTCATAAGACAAATATCATTACAGGAAAAGGATTATATATCACGCATGGAAAATCGCACACATAAAAAACCCTGGCTAATAAAAAAAGAAAACACATATTGGAAATCAGTGTTCTGAAAATATTTTTAAAGACAGAGTGAAAAATTAAATGCATGCAAGTTATTTGAGTGGAGATGCAGCAAAAAGGAGTAATTGTATATTATAACCTGCTAGATGCATAACACTGATAAGACCTATACTACAGTTTTTGTGCAGTTTTGGAACCTATATTTTTTTTAAATCATGATAGAATGAAATTGATACAACATACACCTGATTCCTCTCCAAAGAGAGGACTAGAAATTACATTACATAATGCTTTTTCCTCTAAAAAAAAAAAAAAATTTATATTGATTTTGTCCCTTCTGTAAGTTGAGGTTTGCATTAGATGACCTCCTAATTACTTTCCAACTTTACTCTAAAACCTATGACAATGGCACTTCCCTAAAATAATAGGAGTAAGGGGCATAACAGAAGCTATTTGGCACATTCAAAAGAGAAATTACACATTTGCTCACATACAGAGAACTAGTTATCACCAAAAAATTATTGAAAGTGTTTGGAAGAAATGTATGGGATTCTTCTCTTGATGTTTTGATTTCGAAGTTGCATGAATTCCTGATGATGGGTTTTAGCAAAGCACAAATTTTGCTCTATACAAAATAAATTACATGAATGCAATGCCCCATGGTTTGGAGCAGGTCAAAGTAGGCAAGGCAGTTGTCCCTTCTGGCTTTTTGCTCTGTGAATCAATGAGTCATATTAATCTTTTTCAGAGTCTATTTTTTGGTAAGCTGTTCCTTCCTTAAAAGAGTTTTATTTTCTCCACCCTGATCTAAAACAAATCTCTATGAAGTGACAGATTTCCCAAGGGAAATATCACAGCTTCATGATTTTATTTGATGACACTAACTTGGCCTTTAATTTTGAGACTACAAGTAAGTTTAGAAGAAAATGTGACACAGCCAATGGTATGTGAAAAAACACCTTTCTGATACCTACTGGAGGCACACACTAGCTAATTGTTTCTTTCCACAGACAACAGAAGATGCAAAGAAAAGACCACAGAGATGATTTTTTAAAAAAAAAATTTATTTCCTTTGTAATTTTTTTAAGAATAAAAAGAAGTTTAAAGATAAAATATTAATGTCTCAGATAGTTAGTGTTAAATATTCAGGTTCAGAGTCTCAAAGATGCCTATGGGATTTGAACTCCTGTTTCCTACTAATTTTAAAACAAATATTCAGGTAAGCCTCAATTTTTAGGGAAAGTTGTATCTTAATCAGTGCATCAAAATATCACCTCTCTTGAATAGTTTTGTCAAATATAGACTCTGTCTCTCTTGATTATTCTTTTCCTTTTTTTTTTTTACTTTGTCACATACTGGCCTGGTAACTTGCTAAATACCTTCATCATTGCCTCAGCCTCCTTGAGTCTAGATAATAATAAGATAATAGATATTAATTAACTGACTGATATTACTTTCTGAACTGTATTTAAGTAATTTTCAAATGGTGACACTTAAAGGAATTTGTTTTTGTCCAGAATAACAAAAATCAGCTCTAGGTGTTAGCAAGCTGTTCTTTGGAACCAGACTATTAGGGAATTCTAAATGTAAAACTATTAACTGGATGATCCCTGATCCCTGACATGAGCTGCTATCCACGGCCCAGTCGTTCCCTGCTCATCTCCCTGCGGGAACTACAGTCTTAAGAAGATTACACTTCGCAAATAACAATCAGCTTGGATAGAAGACAAACCAGGAGAGAGTCCATTAAACCTTTCACATCATTACAAGCCTCATTGTTTTCAGATGAGCAACATAAAGTAGAACATATGCATGAGGCCTCTTACTGACTCTCTGGATACCAGGGATTTTAACTATCTGAACCTGGTTGATTACTGGTAAATGAATAAATAACCTTGAGATAATCCTTCCCTTTTGCGGGAAGGGTGCCCTGCTTAAATACCAGATAATGAAAAAATGTCCAGATTACCTTTATTGTCTTTCTGGTTCTCTGTTTTCTGGGTACCATCCCGTAATTGCTGTGGTCACTGCTTTTTGCCATCTGCTTGCAAAAGAAGTTGAAACTGGTGTTTGGATGGAATCTTACTAAGTTGGACCAGGGGAGGAAATAACAAAAAATATTGTAAGTAGTTTTCACGCAGTATCTTATTCAAGGCACAGGCCACCTCTGAAAAAGATATTTTTCATGGGGACCTGGAGTTCTGAAGTTATCAATTTCCATGGCTGTATGTCACAACAAGTGGACAAAAAGTGATTTATTCAAAATTTAACTGGCTGGTTTATCTTTGTAATGTGCTCCAACAAAAGCTATTTTTTATTTTCTCTGCTGGGTGACTGTTGATCATATTTCATTTATTCATATTTAATATTCATTTTCATGTGATTTTCCCAATATTATTTTCATCTAATATCAAAATGATGGCTTGTTTATTCAATTTTTTGTGCTATTGCAATAATAGCAGAGAGCTCTAATTTTAGATCAGAACACCAGTACACAGGCCTTTTAGAGGTCTCATTTAATGATAAAGTGCATACGTGCAACTAATAGCTTGCTTAGCCAATTCTAGCTGAGTATTAGAATTCCTTAAAGAGAAAAGAAAAATGACAGAATAATGAATATTAATCCATTTGAACCTCCAAGAATAACCCTTAAACTCAGAATCAGATCTATGCTGATATTTTAGCAAAGGACTGTGTATTTTCTACTTTAGGGGGAACTGAAAAACTAAAATGAGTCAGAATAACAGATTCCTAATGTGTTAAATCTGAAAGATTGATGCTTATTATTTTTCATTTATCTGATCATATAGATTTGTTCCTTAACTAGCATTTTTTATAACACTCCAGGTATTAATCTGCTGGACTAGTAATGGTCCTAATTAGCAGTGCTTACTCATATCTTATATTTATATATCCTTTTTCCCTAAAGGATCCAAAAATGTTGTGTGGTTTGAAGATACTCTCAATTTGCATTTGATCCTAACCAATTTAGGTTCTTTTAATGCAGCTGTCTGAGTCTAACAGGGCCACAGGTAAACTCTAAGAGCTCTCCTGTTTACTCCCGATTCAAGATTGTGAGCTTCCTGTGGGCTAAATGAGATGTGAATGAGGCTCATTGTTTGTGTATGCTTAACCGAAGAGAAAAGAAAAAGTCTCACAGCTAGTATGGGTGAGAAATTCTTCACAGGTCAGGGAGGTTTGCATTCCCATTGCTTATTGTACCTTACTTATTTAGCCCAAATGCCAAAAGGCAGTGATGGGTAAAACTGAAAAGGTTGAGTGGTTAAGTCAAGAATTTTTAAGAATACACTGATGCTTAACCAAAGCAAACACTCAAAGCCCAGGACCTATGGAGCTGATTTTCAAAGAAACTAATTTTTAAAAGAAAGATTTCTCATGTGATTTCTCCTGCTTTTCAGTTCTGCCTGGAAATGACTGTTAAAATATTTTTCATGAAAAAAAATAATTTTGTGTGAATGTAAGTGTCTTTCAAAATGATTTCTAGGGCTGATTATTCATCGCAGGTCACATACGTCTAACAGTGAGAGATCTTGTTTTTATCCCTGAGAAATGGGGGAACTGTAAAACAAAGAAGTAACACCACTTATTGTATGAACTCCTGTGCAGCTTTAGTGTGTCTACTGGAAAACAGCTCAGGCAGGTGGGTAGACAGGGAGGCACACTGAATGGAAGGTAACATCCTTCCATGGTTCTAATCACAAACTCTTCACTTCTCATGGAAATATTCAATTATTTTCCGCCAGTTCTTCCAGATCTATTCACTTTCTCCTACAGCTTTCCTCTTACGCTATTCAGTGTGAGTGACCAAACTGCTTATAGAAAGCTTGGGATTAGAAATTAAGGGCTATTGCAGTTTGTTGGTGAAAACCAAGCAGAATTACTCTCTGAGGAGCTGAAGGAAGCTTACTTGGAATCTGACTGTATTTTACTTGGATCCTTTGGGTCCCATTAGCCTCTCACTTTCATTATCCTAAGCACCAATTCATTTCACTTACTCTCACCTTTCCCTGTGGCCATATTGCTTACAATACCATGATACAACGATTTTATTTCTTTGGTTTTGTCTATGAAACTTTATGGACATAATAAATAAAATACACTTTCCTGACGTATTTGCAACAACAACTATACCCTTATGCATACAGATATCAAATTCATGCCCATTGTATGAATATTTCAGGTGAAGACAAGTCCTAGAAACAAAATAAATATCTTTATTATATCATTAATGATTCCCTAATAAATACTTCTCTCACTATAAATCAAATGAATATTACCTTGGTCAGGATAGTCACTTTTATTACTGTAGATATTCATATCTCATAAAACAGTTGACACTATTTCTGTGTTAGATACAGTGGTTACTATGCTGAATGCTTCAGACAGCTGCCTGTCTTTCCAGATATGTTTTTAAAGCGGTAATTAGGCTCAGGTAAACTGATTTGCATTATACATTATCTTGAGGTTTCTAAATATACTCAACATTATATGTTACCTGTATAAGGGGTTTCCAGCTGACATCTCAAGTGCTTATCTGTGTGGGATTGTATTTATTATCTAAGTGTCCATTGTTAGTCCCATACTAGTTAAGAAATTGTAATGCGTGCACATATTACAAATATAAGCTAACTAGAGTGCGTAGATGAGAAGAGTGACTTGCTGGATGCTAATCAGTTAGCGAGAGACCAGAATGTCTCACTACACTTTATGTGGGTGCATATCTCTAAGTCTGTTCTTTATATGCTTTATGTCTGATGACTTTTGGCTCATTTTGTGCATTTATTAAAGGTGGTTTGTTTTTTTGTTTTTTGGTTTTTGGTTTTTTTTCTTACACATCTAATGTACTGAAAGCTGTAACCTCCATTGAGGGCCAACTTGAAAGAAATATCTAATTCTTACAGAAAGAAGTATGTATAAAGCTGGGTTCAGTTCCTCCATCAGGTAAACAGCAGCTATGCTATTCACTAGGTAGTCTCTGAATACACTGATATGATTCAAAGTCCACTCCTGTTTAAATTAGGTCTTACAGGTACAGTTTAGTCCTCTCAGAGACGAATGATTTTATGTTGCATGATGAATAGTTTGTGGGGGAAAAAAATTAAAACCAAAGTACTCAAACTTCATATTTTTACCTTCTCAAAAACTTGCATTTACCTAACTGATCTTTGTTAGTAGATTTGAGGTCTTTTTGTTTTGTTTTTAAACTGCAAATGGGGATAAATATGGGGATAGTTTTCTTCCTGCACGAAGTATTTCTCTTCCCATACAGGATGTTGGTCCAAAACCTATAATCAGGTTTATGCTGACAAGTTCTATCCAAAGATTTCATGCAAATTAGATTCGCACTGATTTTTGGAATTGAGAAACATAATGAGGTAAATGAGAAATACATGAAAATAGGAGAAGAAATATAGGGTGGGAGTTCACTGGTGGGAGTTGTCACCCTACCTACGCAGTAGCCAAAAGAATCTCTTTTCCTTTTTTGTTACAACATATTCTACCGACTTCTCTGTGTTTTAGAAGTTAAAATTCCTCAAGTGGCCTAAACTAGTACTAGTTCAGCAAACTCATCTATAGACTGAAGTACAACTGTGCATCATCAAAAATAGGTTGCCCTGTGCTGAAACAGAAAAAGGAAACAGATGGCATGCAAAACCAGAGCTGTATGAATTTTCTGTCCTGTGACAGATTTTGAAGGTGAGTTTTTTCTGTATCACTTTGGGATATAGAGTAAGAATCTGCGAATATATATATCTATATATATATATAAAGATGACATAGAGAAAAAATAGTGAGATAAACATACTTTTTTTTTTATTTCTTAGGATTGAAACATTTGATTTCAAAGGTTATATAATATTTTTAAGTTTTTATTCTGAGTTAAACAGGGAATTTCAAAATGAAAATCCATTTTGTATCCAAATGCCAAAGTTCTTTTTTTTTGTGTTTTGGTTTTATATTTGTTTCTTTTTGGGTTTTGTTTTGGTTTTTGTTGTCAGTTTTGTGTTTGTTTGTGTTTTTAAATAGCAATACAAAACCATTGATGTGTGGAATCCTTTCTTTTTTTTCAGACCTGAGGGATTTTTTTTTTTTTTTTTTTTTTTCCCCCAGTTTGGAGGACTATTAAAACTAAACATTCTTGATACAGTTATGGTTTGCTAAATAAATACTTTCTATGAGAAAAATATTTTTTAAAAAAATATTTTCACAATCAACTTCATCCATTATATGAATCAAACATTTTTATAAAACCATCCACATTTTTATTCTGTATCTGACCTTTTGCTTTAACAATACTTTCTCACAGAAATTTAGAGGGTGGAATTTTTAATGCTCTCTTCAGGCTTACATTTTCTTGCATTCAACTGAACACTAAAAGTTCACAACACCCATCTCATAGATGCTTTTTTGTTGCTGTCACTGTAGTTCTTTCTCAGTCTTTCATAATGTACATAATGTAGTTTTAAAGACAAAATCTTATCTGATAAAAGGTGCTTATCTCCATAAATCTTGTTATACCTAATGGAAATTTCATTTGCCTAGAAGAAACACTGGACAAATCAAATAAACCAAGTATTTTGGCAAACCTAAATACTTGGAGGTTTTGTCCCTATTATCTCTCAATAACTAGTTGTCAGTGTTCTTTTCTGTGCTCTATTTCTGTGTAATGGCAAGATGCTAATACGAATAAATTTTAATGTTGGTTCTAGGTACACCTGGAGTATGTTCAGACATTATTTTGAATTATCTATCAGACAAAGAAATTAAATTTTATTACCCTCTGAACTGACTGTTTGAACTCATAAGGCGTCCTAAAATTGAACTTTTTTTCATTAATACATCCTATGTCTCTGTCAGCATTATAAAAATGACAACTGACAGTGACAACTTGGAACAATATTCCAAGTCCTCCTTCTTCTTTAAAGAAACGGACAAATCAATTTGTTAAAAACTTACTTTGAAATGCTGTGCTGCCTTGCCTCGGTAAAGTAAGAATCAAATCTGAGTCCATATTTCCATAATTCACAGTCTTCCTTTAACCTGAAGTTTCAAAATATCCATTACAATATTGGTATTATGATTTAGTACTTGCAGTATTATTGACTTTTCCAATAGCAACAATGAAACACAGCAAATCATCCTAATGACATTCTGGAGAAACCAATTAGTAAATTAGGACAAAATGTTAATCTACTCTAACACTCAAGCAGGACACACTTATCAATCCTTATCTGCTTGGGTTCTCTCTAACAACAAAAGCAAATATTTATCTAGATCTCCTTGGGTAGTAATTCCAAAGAGGGTACCAACATATCTAACTTGCTTTTTTCACAACTGATTTAGAGTAATCTGAGGTACTGTGTTTGAGTTGGTTTGTTTCTCTCAGTATCAATGTCTTTTTCTCTTTCTGATGGTCATGGAAAAAGAGTATATTAAAACTGACTGTGCTAATGTACGTGGGAAAAAACCTGTTCCTGAACTAAAAAGGTTAGGGAAGGGAAGATGCAATAAGACAGACAAAATGTGATACCAGCAAGTTCACAAGAAATGTCAAGAGCTTAGTGAAGAGAAATGGAAAATATCAAGCAGTTCTCCTAAACAGAGTTAAGAAATATCTGAGGTGATGATTCATCAAAAATGTAACATAAAACGATCTGTAGATAAAATCATCATGGCTAGGCTTCGCGAACGAAGATTTGTGAAGGACTCTACCCACGCTTGCTACAAGCGCGCTGATGGCTAAAAAGGCCAATGCGAGATAGACACGTCCGGTTGCAAAAGGCACAGCAGAATGGCTCCCCAGGTGGTACTGAAAGGACACGGTTCTTTCTGCGTTGCCTTTTCTCCTCGAGAGTGATCCTGCGTGTATTCTCAAAAGATATTGCAGCATTGTGAATAGTGTGTCTCCAGGCCTCCCGATTGGAGGCCAGAGCAGACCAGTGATGGTGATCGATATGGCCAAGGCTGAGATGTTGTTTCAGGGAGTCGAAGAAGAGATATAAGATAAAATAATATCTTAACATAAATGACTTAAAAATCCATTGATACATAATGGTAATTATAACTTTATACTGGATGTATTTTAATTATCTGAAGATACAATGGGCTACATATGTTTTTCTAAATGTGGGTGATGTAGTGTGCTTTACTACTAACTTCCTACAAGCCTTTTAATAGTGTACTTGACATTTGTTATGGGGGCAGTGTTCTGAGTCTGAAGAGATTTTATGTCCACCCCTGATACTAAAAAGAACAGTGACAAGGAGGCTGGTGATAGTAGATGGCAGAAAAAAAACATTAACTGTGAATTAATTGTGAAAATCTTGGTCAGAGAAACTAATTTTAAGTATACTTGAGGAGGACTATGACTATAACATGAAATTCTAGTGAGTTTGTGGTAGGGTTGGGTTCAGATGACGGGGATGTGATGCTGAGGATATTCTGGCATTAAATTTCTTTCTGGCTCCTTCCTGAGATATTAGGATTCCTCTTGCCAAAG
This sequence comes from Cephalopterus ornatus, assembly GCA_013396775.1. Lineage (NCBI taxonomy): Eukaryota > Metazoa > Chordata > Aves > Passeriformes > Cotingidae > Cephalopterus > Cephalopterus ornatus. The sequence goes on from VZRE01009304.1 coordinate 50,640, forward strand.
AAAAGCAGGAGAGGCAGTCACTAAAACAGTTGACTTCCAACCAGATGCTAATTATTAAACATTTCAGAGATTTAGGGCAGCCAGAAAACTAGGGTAAAATATAAGCATTGTCATAAGGACACCTTATTCAGGAAAAAGGAAAACACATTTTGTCCTATCTTGTTCTGCTGGATAACATTTCAATGTAAGGGTTTCCTAGTAATTGCAGAGGAATAGGTTATACTGAGATTTTCACTTCAAATTAAACAAAACTGCCCTTCAGAAACACTGGATTGGAAAAGATGTTTTTTTTAGTATGCTGAGGTTTCTCGAAAACAGCTTTGCTATTCCTGATTTGCTTGCTCTTCCAATAAAGAAACAAACTCATATTGTGTGTCTTTGTTTTCCTATTTCTTCTTACAATAAAAAGATACCAGCAAACTTCTGTCACAAAAATATGAGTGTTACATACAGTTAATTTAAAATCTTACATCCAGAAATGAAGTTGTGTACTGTGTCACTGTCCATCTGAGCAGCCTCCTTGTTTTTAATAACCATCTTCAGGTTGCAGTCTTATACATGCTACATTCCTCGCTCTTAGAGAAGGATTCTTGTGGGGCTGTTTAATTTCCATAATTTATTTAGAAGACATCTGCCTCCCACCATTCCTCTAATATTCTCATCTGCTTCAAAAAATTTCAAAGGTGTTAGGAGCTATATTTTTAGTGACAGCTTATTTCTTCTTGGCACATTCCTGGGACAGCAATGTTGGCAGACTTCATTTTACAGAATATCCTGGTCTGTCATGTATTAAAACTGTTCTCTGGTTATCCAAGCACTTAAAATACTTGTGAGTGTCAGGCTTGCAAGTGGATGGATATTTCTTTAGTTTATATTTAAATGCCAAGTGAGAAGCTAAAACATCCGAGGAGGCAGAGCTCTAAAGATACCCATCCGGTCAGATACATGCCATACTTAAAGAAATATATTGGACAAACTAAATAGCTTGATGATTTTAATTTCAGGCAAATGCCTGAAAAGTATATCTAAATAAGTAATAAAACCTATAGACAGTTTTGAATAGCAATTATATATGCCATGGTATTTAAACAGATAGCCAGCTGAATCACCAAAAATGAAGGCTCATCTCACAGTCACGTTCGGCAAATAAAAGTCCAACCATTTTTTATTTGAATGTTTTTGGATTATGTGATAACCTTACCTACATCTCTTAAATTGTTATAAATAATAATAATAAAAACTGCTAGCAATAGGCCACGTACAATTCATTTAAAGCAGCATACTAGGAAAAGGAAAGGGGGTCCAGTGATAGGAGTGACAGCTTAGAGCTTGGAAGACAATTGAGATATCTTAGCATTGATGAAAACTCCTTGTGTTGCTTCCTGAGGATAAATAAACTGGAGTTGTTACAGTAATGAGGGCTGTGCAGTTAGAGCAGACTAATAGGTGTTGCACTTGACTGTTTGTTTTGTGGCATTCTAATGATTCTAACATAAAGGGAAAAACCTGAAGGAGACATGAGCTGAGATCTGCTGGCCTGGTAAGTAACTCTGAAAAAATCACTCCATTTTCCTCATTTCTCCCTATATAGCCATGATAAATAATCCCACTTTTCTTTGTACAACATCCTGCAATTGTTTAATGACGTATGTTATCTCAGCATATTGTTGCCGTTAATAAAATAGTATTTATTTTATTTTTGAAAGAAAGGTATAATGAAGGCATAAAAAATCCTCGCTGTGAGCCTCTACTTGCATTTAGAAGAAGGAAATACACTTTGCTTAAGCCATATATTCTGAGTTTTTCTCCTCAAATCTTAGTATGTTCTTACGGAATTAATGGAAAAATAGGGGAGCCCTCCAGTGGTGAAAATAATATATCTGGATTTCAAAATGTAGCTCCTTTGCTGTGACTGTTGCCTGTTTACAATATAATTACCATAATTTTCTGACACATATGGATACTGATACAATCTTGACTAACAGGACCTGATGTCATCCATCATTTGCCTGGACTTGAATATGAATGTGTTCCCAGATGACATTTGTAAGTCCAAGAAAGCCAAATTTGTCTTACATTACTTCCTTTTCTATATAGATAGGAAAACCCTCAGGGGCTCTTTGTTTGTTTACTTCCCACTAGAAATCGCATGGGTTAATCATGTTCTCCCCTTCCACAAGCTTCTCTCCTTTAAAGGTGTGTGGATGAAAAGGAATTTACAATTGTAGTAATAGAGATGTTGTTTTGGCCCAATTCACTCATTTTTTGGCTTCCTAGATTATCACATCAATCCAGTCACCATTTGCCTCCAGAACTGTGCTCCCCTGTGTGGGACAACCTTTTGGAAAGGCTCTGGACAGCTGGCCAGTCACTGCCTTGAAACTACAGCCTCAGAGCGCATTGCACTGCTTCAGCAAATGAATGCATATTTTGTATTTCTATGCTCAATTTGCCATAAAAAGGAGGGGTTATTATTTCTATGGAAAAATCTCTGTGCACTCCAAGAAGAAAATGGAGATCATAACCTGCTTTCCAAAAAAATGTAACTATGACTTGCTCCACTTACACCTGCAAAGTCCACTGGCACTACATTCCTTCCCTAAATGTTTTAATCTGTCAATACTACCAAAAAAAAAAAATTTAAAAAATTCTTAATATGGAGCTCTTGAACCTTTAATTCCAGTTTGTAAGAGTTTTGGACATTTTAAAATTAAACATGCCAGTACAATTGTCAGATGGCTTCTCCTACTGAAGTTTCAAATGTGGAGTTAAAAGCAGTTTACTTGTGAGTGATGCACATATAAAATACAAATGCCTGAAAAATAGAAGACTTTTCAGAGAACCCTTCTGTAGCACTGGAAACAATAGGAAACAGGAAGAGAAAAAGATTAGACATTTGTCTTCTTTTCAATGAGGGTAGTTTTTTTGGAAAGACATGTTGAATAAGAGCGTGGTGATACCAAGAATATTTCTGTGAAGCAGTTGGCATCTGGGGTATTCATAAGCAGTCCACAGCAGAAGCTGTACATCCAGAAGTCCACTGTAGTACAGCAATCTGCACCACAATTGTCACAGGTAGATTCAGAAAAGGCATAGGAAAGCTCATCTTAGTGGCAGAGATACAAGCATGCAGGCACACCCACTGTTTTGCTTTGTATTTAGCCAGAGGAATATTTCTGAGTACAGAGGGAGGAGGAGGAACTGTGTTTCCTTCTCATTTTGGTTTCTGTTTTATTTAATTTCAAATCTAAAGGCAGGCCACTGAAGTATACAGACCAGCAGAAATAAGTTTTTAAGAGGCTGAATGAACTTCACATCCTTAGCTTTTGGATTTCAATGAGTTTTACCATTTTACCATACCTTTATACAGCAGCTGCAGGGTCCGGGACTCCTATTGTCATGCAAAAATAAAGGCCTCATTTAACTGATGGAGCTACAGTGTGTGATGTGTGTTTGTTAGTCTAAGACATCTGCTCTTTGTGTCAACTGCTAACTCCAGACACCATTGAGTGTCCTCTGTCAGGCTGTATGCAGAGGTAGTGGGTCAGAGACATACACTGCTTTCCAATAAAAGAGGAAAGGAACAAAGAAAAATTTGTGTGCTGAAGGGACTAAGTGACAGGAAAAGAGATGCTTTCAGCTGTGACTGGGAAGTTATGTGATTAGCATGTGATGGGCTGCTGGCCCCTTAACAACTGGCTCCATAAAGATGACTGACTTCCAGGGAATCTCTGACCTATGTAATCTGACAAAAAACAGAGCTGAGAGGATGCTGACTTTAGTTGCCAGGCTCACATTATGCACAGTTCACTTATCATCAGGAGATGTTAAAAATTTGCAGTGGATCAAGCAACAGCAACTTTGGGGTGTGCGTGGGCACTTCTACCCTGTCTACTTGGACCAGCTCCCTGGCTGGGTAGGGGCCACCCCTGCAGCCCTCTGATTTCCCTCAGGGTCTCACAGACCCATGCCATTGCCCTTCACCATACTCCAGATCCCTTGGAGCACCAAGAGCCTCCAGCTGCAGCTGCTGGAACCATGACTCAGCAACTGGGAGTGCCACAGCTGCAATGTAATTGTCCAAGAGTTTTATTTTTTTCACTTGGAGGGATGTATAGGGAGAATAAGAAAAAAAAATTGAAATTTGTGAATGATGAGTAGCTTTAAGACCCAACACGTTAATTTTTCTCTTATTGTTAAAAAAAACCCAACCAAACACCAAAAAATACAGAAATAAAAAAGTTCAGTTGTGTTTTTATGATAATAAAGGAATTCTGCAGTTTTGACATGCAAAGAGATTTTGTTGGGTTTGTAGCTGTCAGCTGATCAAAATAGAAATTAAATGGACTGATTTTGATGAATGTTTACTTAAAATTTACAAATAGTTTCTAGCTTTTAGTAACAAAGTAAAATTTTCTTTGCTTTGGATTAGTGTTGGACTTGTCACCCAATTTTAATTATATAGAACTTAGATTTCTCATCCAGTTGTCCCATGAAAGTAAATGGAGGGATACAATGGGTGAGTATCAGGTAGTAAGCCTCTAAGATCCACACCTGTATCAAATGAAATGCCACCACTGGAATGTCTGTCTATTTACACTCACTGTTCATGGAGCCTAGACAACAACTAGGTTAGATTTTAATCAATGTTTAGATGGCAGAATTAGATAAAATAATTTCTACCTCGCCTTCAAAGTGATAAATTCTGAATTTTCAAATGGATTTTTATTTCCATACTTCATCCTGAGTAGCAGTTTGCTTGGACATGGATTTCACCAAAAATGTGGTGCCTATTTCTTATTGCCTTTTATTGCATTTGCTTTTCAAACACTGATTTATTTTTGCCTGTAATTATTCAGTGGCTTCATAGCAGAATCATGTAACACTTTCAAACATTTAAACAGATAATTACTCTGGAAGGATTGATTTCTTTCATTGTACAACTGAAATGTTACTGCCATCTGTCTAAGGATCAAGACTACCAGGACCCTGCACTATAAGAAAACACTGTCTAACCTTCTGCTGAATCTTAACTGTTTCTATAAGTTTCTATGAGACTTTGGTCTCATTCTATGAAAATTTTGTCTTCACTTAATTTTTGTTTCAATGATATATATTGATTTTTCTTCCTATGTAAGCATGCCTAAGTAGAGAATGTAGCTCAATAGATTTTACAGCTCTGTAACAAAACAAAGTCACATAGCAACCATAATGTTCTCAAATATGTGAGAAAAGTCTGTAAACAGCCTCCTTCTCCAGTGGCTCAATCCTAACATTAAGATAAGATATTCCTCAGTGAACACACGGAAAAGTCTATTTTCTTGAAAATAATAGGATTAACATCATTATGATGCATTTTAACAAAGTAATGGGAAATCAAGAGCAGAAAAAGACAATGTATGGCATTGATTACAGTTCTAAAACCTAAAAGTAAGAAAAAAAGATGGGAGAGGAAAAGCTTACTCTGCCTTTAATTTAATTTTTTTCAGAATCTGCTGAAAGTGAAAAGAATTCTGGACCTCATGTACTTCCTTACTTTCATTTTCAGGAAAGAAAAACACAATGTTTTTTGTCTGACTTTCTTTTTTGTTCCATCTTTGTTCTGTAAACAGAAACAGTATTTAATTTCAGTGTGAGCTTTGGCATATTGCAAAAGTTGTGCATGATTTTTTTTATCAATTGCTAAGGCTTTCAGACCAACAAACAAACAGAAACCTGTTTCAGAGACAAACTCAGAAAAGAGTTCTGACTTGTCTCTGATTTGAAAGAAGTTTGTCTCAGACCAGAATCAGGTTTAACTCATTAGTTTAAACGTTTCACTGCAATAGACTCACTTGCTTATATTTTCACTTTCAAGCAAAAGTCAATATATATGCATTGTAAGATAAAATACTTGGATGTTCAATATAATTGCACAATTTGCTAACAAGACATTTTAAAGAACTGTGATGAGAAATTTAAATTCAGGTAATCTGAGGGCTTTATGTAATATGACTTCATTTTAGCTCTCTAGAATACAGCTAATCTCTATTCTCTAGTACTGAGAAGCAGTTTTTGATTCTTGAAAATGAGTAGTTCAATTTCATTGAAGTGTTTACATGGTGAATTATTTCTGCTTAGTTTTGGCTTACCATAAGAACTGAAAATAAATAAAAAGTTCACAGCAAATCCCCATAGAGTGGTTTATTGTGCATCAAAGCATAGTTGTAATTTCACATGGGCTAGTAAGCTTATTTCCATAATATAAATTCTAGCCCAGTTTTATAATGAATTAGCTGTGTGAGTTCAGTGACCCACAATTGGCTACACTACTAGAGTTCAGTAAAAGTGGTGACATACTACATTTCCTTGTAGCAGCTCAGTTGAATTGCAAAAATAATAGCCAAGAGCATGTTTTTTCTGAAAGCTTCTGGGAACACCAACACTAGTGCAAATGATCCTTTAAGGACACTATTTTTTTGCTCGTACTTTATTGTTGCCTTTCCAATTAATTTTTTTTTTCTATTTTTTATGTGTTTTTTTTAGACAGCAAAATTAACAGAGCAAGTACTCAAATATTATTTGATGGTGATGAGTCATTAATACTCTTAATACATATATTAGTAGGTATATTTCAGTTCTTCTTCACTAACTATATATGAACAAGTGAAAGTATGTTTGTACCTCTACAACATGACAGAAAACAAGATACACTTACCATAGCCCACATGAAACAAGCCTTTAACTCTCTGACAACAGTTCCTGACATTTATAACACAGCTCCTGAGGGCCTTAATGACCATTATGTCAAGCTGAATCTACTATTAATATACCTCACTAGGAAGGAGTAAGTATTATGGTTTTTATCCTGAGTGTGAAAAGTCCATATTTCATAAGGAGCTTGAGTCTAGCTGACTTATTAAAAGGTACCCCATAAGGAAAGAAACAGTCATTCTTTTTTCTTTTTCTTTTTTTTTTTCCTACCAGTTTCTGCCTGCTGAAATTTCCATCTCTTGAAAAGAAGTGATCTGCATTTAAATTAAAATACTAATCAGATACCTAGCCAAGACTGTCCATTATTTTACAAGGTTGTGTAGACAGCAGAGATATCATCCAAGGTTCATCTTCACGTGGAACTTCAAATCTCAAATATATTTAGCAAGACTTTCATATTTTCACAATGATATTAGACAAGAATTTACTTTTTTTTTTTTTTAATTATTCATGGCCTGCTTCTAAAGAGATCAAGACACAGAACACCACTTACACAACAAGCAAGAATTGGAGAGAAAGGTTTCCAGAAATGACAGATCATTTTTGGACATTCATTTTGGATCCAGATCTGAGACATTCACAGAGGCATTGAACAGTTTTCATTGGAAGTGCTCCCTGCTCCTCATCTGCTCTACCACCTTGCTCAAAACGGTATCAAAGAACTTGCTCAGGATTTGTTCTCTCCAGCTCTGGAAATCTGTTTTCAAGGAGATAAATCATCACACAATAAACCCTAAACCTCCTTGACATTCATCCCTAATGCAGATCTTCTGACCAAACACTCAAAGTAGATGCATCTCAAAGAATGAATTCCTTTTACAGATCTTTTTCAGATGGGGTTTCTCCTGTGTATATATAAAGGCTAAGATTAATACAACCTGCTATTGTGCCAGGCACCCTTTGCCATCTCTTTAATCAATGAACTGAAATTCAGAGTTTCTTGAGCATGATTCATCTGAGTGTATAGTAGATTTCTAACACAGGCCAGATGAATAGTGCCCCAGGGTGTCTTTTTTTTGCTGAATCCATTGCCAATAAAGGGATCCTGGGGAGATTAGCTCAGGTGTAGACATGTATACATCTGAAATTAGGTGAGATAAATTTTATCTATGGACTTTTCTTGAAGTGATAGCAAAAGAATTACCTGTTAAATTCAGGCTTACTGGGTTATGGTGGGTGGGTTGTGTGTTACAGGTTTTAGGTGACCTCAATGTCCTTTCAAAAGTGGTACTGTAGTTTTTTTGAATTGACATTATATCAGTAAATCCTCTTCACTTTTTTCATTACCATGTAAAACTTTTAAACAAATAAGCACTTCTATTAGTTCATTTTTCTATATGGAATAATTGAAGGGACATATAGCATGTGACTGGAATTATTTTCTCAATACTGAGTATGTAATATGTCAGTAATTCACGGTCTGCTGGAAGAATGAATTTAAACAAATGAATTTGCCTCTTGTATCTTTTCCTGTTTTCATTTCACACTGCAGAAGTGAGGACTGAAATAGACCAGAAGAGAATCTTTTGAGCAGTGCATGCTTGTGAGTAAATATAAGCATTTTGTGTACAGAATGACAAGCGTGATAGTGTTTTAAAAGTAGGAAATGAGCTGTTATTGGTAAGTCAATCTATACCTTTCTTTCTCCCCATGAAAAAACAGAGGTTTAGGTAAGTTAATATCTGAGTGAAGAATGTAGTACATGCTCTCTTCAAATGCATAAATAACCAAGAATTTTAGCTAAAGTAGAACAGTGGAATTAAAGTTCTTGTATGTGGCTGTTAACAGTAAAGGAAATAAAGGATATTATAAGGAACTCATAGAAAGGAAATGGAGAGCCTGAGGAGATTGTTTACTTCAAAGGAACAGGAGACCATGAAATTTCTAGTGCAGTGGCAGCTGGAACTACCTGATGTAGCATGTACATGTCTCCACCAAGCTGTTCAGTTTGCATCATTGCGTGGCTCCTACAGTCCCTGATAAACCCATCTTCATTCTTTAAAAGCATTCCCCTCTTTACAAGACACTGCAGCATTAGCTGTTTTGGCATGCATTCCAGGCCCTAGACTGGGATCTGTGAAGTTTACTGGACGAGAGCTAACACTTATCTGAAAGGCTGTATGAATCACATGAGGCTTTTAATCTTCTATGTGCAATTGTCACAGAGATTACCATACTGCCATTTATGTAGGAGGAAAAATAATTCTTTACTGTACATTTTTAGTGACATAAATTATATTTTTGTCCAAGGTTAGATATTATGAGAGTTAAGGACCTACTTTTCCCATCGAATGCATTTAAAGTTGTTGTGAATCTGTCAATCTCCCTTCCTGATTTTAATGGATTGCTGCTCAAAAATTACTTCTGGTGATCTGGTCGACTATTAGCAACATATTCAACTACATATTTAGTATGAATTAAATTGAGGTGTGGAGTTTTTTTTGTTTCGGTTTGGTTTGGTTTTTTAAGTACTTACTATCTGGTGCCACTCTTCTCACACACAGAGTAATTCTTGCACCAACCTCGGAAAGCAGAACCTAACTTTAAGTGGTTTACATTGTTGTTAGCATTTGGCAGTTTAGGTGCTATAACATGTCAAAAGCTGATTCATTTTGTTGGTACAGCTAGGACTGATGCAAGCAGTGAATCTCTCAGGATTTTCACATCTTTATGTCCTTCATAGTTAAGGCCAATGATTGGTGACAGCTTTGTCAGCTCATCACATAATGTCATTGCAAAATCCTGTGACTGGCTGATAGTAAATTTCCCCTTTCATTTGTTAGAGGGTACAAGCCAACAGAAGCCTGAAAAGAGATAACTGTTTTATGCAAGTTTGTAGTGAAAAATGTGTAAATGGAAACAGCCTTTTTTTTTTTTTTTTTCTTTTCTAATACCTTAACCCATTTTAAACTGTTGACTACTTAGCAATACTGAAATGAAATTTTGGAACTAGAATCTAAACATAGATGTGCAACAAGTCTGTGAGCACAGAATTCCTATTGCACTGCTTTTAAAGTTTCACAGACAGAGCTGAAAACATTTCATTTTAGCTTCCACACTCTCTCATGCTGTGATAGTTTCCTTGTTCCTTATGGGCCGGTCATTCTACATATTTCCCATAGAATTCCCACAGAGGACCTTTGACACATTCATGAAGTTACAAAAACATTTGGATGAGCCAGTCTACAAAAATGGAAAAACATACTAAAACCTTCCTGAGTAAATAATACGAAAAAGCCACCAAAGGCAAGTTGATTACCTCTGTAAGACTGTTTTTCCAATTTCCCCATTGTAGGTCTTTCTACAGTGCCCTGATTGTCACAAATTACATCTTTAAAAAGCTTTTTCCAAAGCAAAAGTTCTTAGGCTGATGTATGACACATAAGAGTCAGTAATAATACGTGGATACCAGTACATGTTTCTTCAAGGTGACTGGGTGTCTTAGAAACAACACCTCAAGAGACCTAGGCTCTACAGCAAGATGAAGAAACATCTTTAATGTCTGGAAGAGTGTAAATCTAGAAGTGTGCCTCATTATTCAGCTTTAAGTAATTCAAGAACAACTCAGTGTAGTATTGAAGGTACCCTAGGCTCCTAGTCTTGGAGATTGAAAGAATATATTGTAATGGGAAAAATTCTAAAGTCTTCAACATCAAGATGCAAAAAACTTTCAAAAGTGAGATTTGAACCCAACTGAGTATTGTAAGCAAAATACTAATTGTAGGATATTAATATGCACACTTTGCAGAGCTACTGTGTAATATTTTAAAAGACGTTTCACCTATGATATATTTTTTATATATATATGTATGTATGTATGTATGTATGTATATATGTATGTATAAAGTATATGACATATATTTATACGTTCTATCTGCATGGACCATACAAGTATCCTGGTATGAATCTGTTGAATACTGTGTTCTCTTAACACACTTGTTACTGCTTTAGACAGCATCAGGTGTGATCTATTAAACTGACCTGTAAGACAACAATCCAATTTTTAATCTTTGACCAAAAAATTATTAATGTTTGTTTTAATCAATATCCTTCTGTGGAGGATGCACTAGGACATTGATTAAGATAAGGAAATGGACCTGTTGGAGGGAGTCCATGTTGAAGGCCATGAAGATGATCAGAGGGCTGGAGCACCCCTCCTATGAAGACAGGTTGTTCAGCCTGGACAAGAGGAGACTCCAGTAAGACCTTATAGCAGCCTTCCAGTACTTAAGGGGGACTACAAGAAAGCCAGAGAGGGACTTTCTACAAGGGCACATAGTGATAAGACAAGGAGGGATGGCTTTAAACTGAAAGACGACAGGTTTAGATTAGATATTAGGAAGAAGTTCTTTATTGTGAAGGTGATGACACACTGGAACAGGTTGTCCAGAGAAGTCATGAAAGTTTGGTTCCTGGAAGTCTTTAAGGCCAGGACACATGGGACTTTGAATAACCTGGTCTACCGGACAGCGTCCCTGTCCATGGCAGGGGGATTGCAACTAGATGATCTTTAAATTCCCTTCCAAACCAAACCATTCTATGATTCTACGATATGGTGTTATTAGTTATAACTGTTGATCTCTCAGTCTTGTTATTTCTAATTTGACTTTGGTAGACCACAGCTTGTTAGGAGCCCCTGCTTTGTATTTCCCGTGTGTCTTCAGGTGAAAATATGTTCCATTATTGCTAGCAGTTCTATATTTAGACACTAATTATTGTGGTTCAAAATACAGATATCTTGAAAAGTCAAACTTTAGAAAGAAGAAAGAAGGAATACAATGACAATTTCAATATCTGCATTTTTTCTGCTTCTATTTCCTCAATTTATAAGTTTATCTTTTCTTCCAGGAAAAAAAATGAGAGAACTCTTGGTAATTTTTTTTTATTTTCCACCTTATCAGGAAAGAAATAAACTTTAGTCAGAGAGCAATCTGCCTTTAAGAAGGAGAAAAGTCATAGAAACATCAGATCACAGAATCACAGAATTACAGAATATGCCAAGTTGAAAGGAACCCACAAGGATCATTGAGTCCAACCCTCAGCCCTGCTAAGAGGTTGTGACCATCCCTAAGTGTCACACCATGTATATAAGAGTATTGTCCAAATGCTTCTTGAACTCTGTCAGGCTTGGTGTTGTGACCACTTCCCTGGGTAAGCTGTTCCAGTGCCCAACCACCCTCTGGGTGAAGAATCAATTTCTAATACACGACTTAAAACCTCTCCTGATGTAACTTCAGGCTATTCCCTCTCTGGTGTCACTGGCCACCACAGAGAAGAGATCAGTGCCTGCCCCTTCTCTTCCCCTCATGAGGAAGTTGTAGACTGCAATGAGGTCTCCCCTCAGTCTCTTCCAGATGAACAGACCACGTGCCTTCAGCCACTCCTCATATGGCTTCCCCTCAATGCCCTTCACCATCTTTGTTGCCCTCCTTTGGACACTCTCCAATAGCTGAATACCTTTTTTATATTGCAGTGCCTGAAACTATGCACAATACTCAAGCTGAGGCCACACCTGTGCAGAGCAGAGTAGGTCAATCCCCTCCCTTAACTGGTTGGTGATGCTTTGCCTGATGCCCCTCAGAATATGGTTGGCCCTCTTGGCTGCCAGGGCACTGCTGACTCATATTCAACTTACCATTGACCAGGACTCTCAGGTCTCTTTTCCACAGTGCTGTTCTCCAACCTCTCATTCCCCAGTCTGTATGAAAAGAAGGATAGAATCATTAAGTTTGGAAAATACATCCAAGATCATCAAGTCCAACCTTCAACCAAATACCACCATGCCCACTAAACCATATCACAAAGTTGTATCATTTCTGCCTGCTTTGTAGAGGAAAGCTTTATGTCTTTGTATAGCTTTTCGTTTCTGTTACTAAAATCATGGTTTCTTAAACCTGTGCACAGATAGGATGGTATTCATAATTATTCCAACAGGTTTCGTTTTAGTCAGGAACTTTCCTTTCTCATGATATCTGATGCTCCAATCAGTGTCTTGATTTGGAGAACCCTACACCATGATTTATTCGTAATCTTTGTATGATTTGTGTAATTTAAGAAATGTGATGGAATGAGATTACAAGAAGATACTGCTGTCACAGAAGTTTTAACGATTATGATTTATCATAACAACACTGATTAAATAATCAGGCTCTTGAAAGAGTATTTCACTAAGAAATTGCCAGAGACAAATTTCTGTTAGAATATTATTTTTACTTTATTGCACTTGGATTGATTAAGAAAATTTCTGAATTTCTGCAGATAAAACTATGTTAGTCATGACACACTATATGTCTTTGACAGATGGTCATTAACAGACGATAAGCAGTATAAAGGAGGAAGATTTTAATTTTTCAATATTTTTGTCGATATGTTTAAAATCTACCTACTGTTTTAGCTGTCTGACAGGATATACATTTATATTTTTTTTGTTCTTTTGTTTTTACCAAAATGGGTGCTCATTTACAGTTTAAAAAATTAAATTCCTATTTGTTGCAGACAAGACATGTCATCTACATCTCATGATAAAATTCAAACCACACAGCATGACTTCAGAACAAAGTATTGACTCAGTGCTCTAATATAAAACACAAATCACTTAAACACATACTAAAAGGACTTGGTGATTTAAGCATTTGCCTTGAGGAACTGGGTGAAAAAATTGCCTACAAGTTAAATGAAAACAAACTTGCCCATTCATGCTCAGATGTGTTTGTTTTGAGAAGGTAGGCATCTATGACCTTCTTGGTACTCTGAAGAGATTTACATTTAGATAGAAGGGTGTTTGAAATCAACCCAACTTGGCTAAGATAGGCATGATCAAGAACTGCAGTAGTGCACAACTTCTGTATCATAGTGTGAAGAATTGAGGGCTCACTCAAGAAGCTGGGAGCTCAGTATCCTAAATACTATTTGAGCTGAGGGGATCAACATTTTCCTCCTATCAATAAATGACCATTAGAAATGGATAGACTAAATACAGAGCTTAAAGAATTCCACTTCTGCTGCTTAAGAACCTCTGTTTAGGTTCCTAAATTCTCAGTTGAAGAGATAGATATCAGGATCTTCCTAAATAACATGGATTGTCTTCTGGAGATACTTCAAAATTATTTCAAAAGTATCAGAAAATCTAGTTTAAAAATTTTCAGTGTCTACTTTAAATTGCCTCAACTCCAATAATGCAAGTTGTTTGATAGGGTGATGTATCCCATCCTAAAATTGCTGTCTAAGGCAAACAGGTAAATAATTTCCTCTGGTGGTACTTACTTCTCTTTATTGACTATGAAGACCTGAAGTTAAGTGGAGTGAATTTTGTGCACTTAGGTAAACCTCCTAAAATTTCAGTCAGATACTGTGAAATTAGGCACATCAATAAAACTGTGTAATGTCACCTTTAATTTCTGTAGCATGTTGACTGCTTAAATATTTTACCCAAACTACAGTGATTCTGCAAAGCAAAAATGTGTAAGAATATTTGCACTTGTACCATTTGCTCTCATCCCTGTGTTGTCATTGCATACTTCAGTACATTGGACTGACTCTCCTCTTTTTTCAAAGGAAGATGAGATGCTGTCTGCCTTTCGGGTCCGTGATCATGACACTTATTCCAGAATTTTAAAGACTTGATTTCTGTGGCCCTTTCAGCCACTGGAGAAAGAGTCAGACCCATATTTTTCAAGTCTTACTAGACTTTCTGACTAGAGGCAATAGCCTGATGGGGTCAGACTCTTTGGTCAATATTTAAATGACATGCAAGAATGGCTTGGCAATGAGAATCTCTGCTCAGTTAACAAGTGAAGCAGACACTCTCCTATAAAGGAATTTTAGTGGCGTTTATGCATCATACATTAAGGAGAACAAAATACACAAGCACACTTCAAGTTTCTGTTTAACTCTCAGCTGAAATGTGAAAACGGAACTATTTAGATTAAATTCCCTCCTTAGAAGTTATTTATTGCTATGTTTCATGGTAGCTGACCTCTGATATGAAAGAGTTTTGCAAATCCCTCTTCATGAAGAATAAATAAAATATTTCTAATGTAAAATAATTTTAATTAATTTTAACTTCACTTTATAATAAATTTGCCCTCATTTAATATATGACTTCTTCATTCTGCTCTTTTAATAAATTATATTTTTTAGGAGGGAAAATAGAGCTAGGCCTTGTTGGGTCATTCAGACACAAAGGAATGATGCTTATCTTTTTTTTTCTTTTGATAAATGCTATGCTATTTTATGAATCATAATGTTTTATTGTGCCACCTGGATATCCAGAAGAAGTTCAGTCTTCAAAATATCGTGACAAAATCCTAAATAAAAAGCTGCTAAAATTAAATAAACTAATGGCTCAGCATATGAAGTAGTCATCAGTTTCCTAATATTGTTTAAGGACTGGTTCCTATCATAAGTACAATTTTCTATTTCTGTTGTATTTGCTTTTGTGAAATATTGTGCACTTTTTTTTCCTTTTTCATCCCTGATTTTATCCAGAGCACAAAGAAACATAGACAGCTAACATTTTCCTGGTCACTGAATACATATGAATTCTGATTTATTATTATAACATCTAAAAATATAAACATTCATCTATGCATACAAATATGAGAGAATAATGAATAAAGGTCTGTGATTATTTTTGCAAAATTTAAAAATATAACTCTAAAATTTATTTAAAATTTAACATTTTGCTTGCCTTCTATGTCATTGAATAATAAGGGCATCCAATGAATTTAAAAACTACTTCTCATAGTATTTTTTCTTTTTGTTTGAAAAATTTAGCTTTCTTCTTTATTATTCTACCTTAGGCTATGGTTTTCATCAATAAACTGGAAATCTTTGATTAAAGGAAATTTCTAAAATGCTGTGGGAAAATGTTTTGATAAAAAATAAAATTTACCAGAGACTTCCTAAGAAATGCATATTCAAATTGTTCTTTTGCAAGAGACATTACCTTATAGCTACTTTTGCTATAATATACATATTGATTAGAGAGCTATTGCGTTTCACCCTGTTTAGTATTTCACTAATCTAGTGAAGCAGGGAATGAATAATAAGGATCAAATCAATTTGTGGAAAGTCAGTTTATATAGAGGATGCCAAATGATAGAAATTATCCTTTGCAATGTAGTGAATACCTCATTAATAACTCTTCAGAAGATTTTGGATCTCTTAATGCTTACTTTCCTCATATTTTGCTGCTGACCTTTTAAATGGTCCAGAAACTCCATCTCTAATTATTCCTTATCATCTATCATCTGGCATTCAAGCCCTGTCTTCCTTCATAGAAAAAAGGACAGCATTTTAGGAAAATTCTTCTGACAGTGTATACTTAAGAACACCCATTTAGTTCTTCTTTTGTCTCTTTAATAATTGACAGAAAGACTTTACCACTTTCTCTTTTGCTGCCTTCAGATGTCAGAGTTAGGTTTGAATGGTCTTTCTCCTGGGATTTATTAAAATAAGTACATCTTTCTACTTATCCTTTGCAGTGTCTTCTCTGATGGGTTTCTCTCCCTGTCTTCATTTTCTCTCTCATAATTCTTACTTCTCCACAATATGTGTCTTGATATTCCTCATGAGACTTTCCCTATGAGGACACCAGAAACGTCACAGGGCAAGCTTTTTATAAACTAGAGGGGCTCCAGTGCAACTAAAGTAAAATGTAAATCCAACAGTATCATTAACTTCAACAGTTTTTACATATAAGTGTTTCACAATAAAATTATGGTATATGCATAAGAAAATTGCCTGTTCATCAGAAAATAAGAGAAGAACAAAGAATAATACAATATTTGTAGAATCTGGAGCAAGAAACACTTCCTCTTAATGAGAAGGATCAGGTTATTGAACTTAAGGCAAAATAGACATGTGTAAGTCCATGGAGCATGATGGCATGCAATTAGGTGTGCTGAGGGAGATAGTTGATGCCATTGTGAGGCCACTGTTTTACTTTTGACAGGTATTGATGATCCAGAGAGGTTCCTGAAAACTGGGAGACCAAATGTCATTCCTGTCTTCTAAGGGCAAAAAAGAAAATCTAAGGAATTGCAGGAGTTAGTTTCATCTCAATTCCTGCATAGTTAATGGAGCAACTAACTCTGGAATTGTTTTCAAACACATGGATGACAAGAAGGTCATCAGGAGTTGGATGTATAAAGTCGTGTTTGGCCAAACTCATAATCTTATGTAATGAGGTGAATAATTAGAGGACAGTTGTGAATATTGTAAGGTATTTAACACTTTCTCCCACAACATATTCATAGATAATTTGATAAACTGTAGATTAGATGAGTGGGCAGTGACATGGATTGAAAACTGGTTGAATAAGTGGGCCCAGAGGGTTGTGATCAGCAGCACAAAGTCCATTTAGGGACAGGTCACGAGTGGGCCAATGCTGTTCAGCATCTTCATGAATGACCTGGATGATGTGACAGAGTGCACTCTCAGCAAGTTTCCAGATGGTACAAAACTAGGAGGAGTTGTTGATACACCAGAGGGGTCATTCAGAGACACCTGGACAGGTTGGAGGACCGGGCAAAACAAAAATCTCATTAAGTTCAGCAAAAAGATATGAAAAGTCCTGCCCCTGGTGAGGAATAACACCATGTAAGCACAGTGTGTGTGTGTGTCTGCTCTCAGGGAAAAGAAGACAAAAACATCCGGGGCTGCATGAGTGAGAGTCCTGATTCTGGCCAGGAAAGAGTTCATTTTTGCAGTAGTCGGGGGGGACATGGCTAGGACCCAGAGGTTATTCTATACTGCCTCATGTCCAATGAACCATAATGTATGAATCGTTTGCCCTTTTCTTGTACATGCTTTTATTAATATTGTTACTGTTACTGTTCTTTTACTATTTCATTGTTGTGTCCAGTAAATTGTTCTTATCTCAAATTGTGATCTTTACCTTTTGTGCCTCCAATTCTCCTCTCCAGCTTGTCACAGAGAGAGAGGGAGAGGGAAATGAGCAGGCAGCACATGGTTTGAAGCATTTCAGTGAAAGCACTAAATTGTGGAACACCGTTCCCAACCAACGACAGTGGGAGCATTGCCAGCAGGTCAGGCGATGTGATCCTTCCCCTCTACTCAGCAGTGTAGAGACACATCTAGAGTGCTGGGTCCTGTCCTTCACATAGAAACTGACATATTGCAATAAATTTTGCTACGTAAAAAATAAATCATAATTTCATAGGATTTTTACCACCACTAAATACCTCACAATATTTTCCCCTACATTTTTCTACTTGTTTTATTTACTTAAGTTCTCCATTAAGCTATAAAATTCCATTTGCCCTTGAAGTTTGTAGTCTTCAGCTATGTATAGATTTTCAGCACATTAATTTTCTGGGGTTTCTGAGTGAAGCTACATAATACTGAAGATGACCTATTTTGTTTTAATGGCCCCTATTTTGTTCAAGAAAATTGTTCCTTCACTAGAAGTGTTCAAATACCTATGTACCTGACTGTACCCATACATCAAGTGTGTACTGAGGTAATTGTTTCAATTGTTTAATCAAATAAATTGCCTGTGGAATCTCTACTTGAAGGATTATGGACAGAAGTATCAAAAGTCTGCTAAACTGTTGTGTTATCGCATGCATCTAACAGTATAGGTAAAGAACCTTTTAAAATTCTATTTTTTGTATGGTCAAGTGAATAGTAACAGATGGTTCAAGAAAAACTGCACATTAATTTTCCTATTTTGAAGTTTAAAGTATGTCAAGTGTGAATAAAGCATAGAATACCGCGGACTGAACTATTTTCAGTGATGATCTCAGAAGTGTAGTCTTCTAATAAATTTTTCTAGACTTGAGCTGTTTGTTACGTGTCTCTCTCTTTTTCTCCATTAGCAAATAATCAAGTCATCTTTGGATTATACTGGTGTAAAAGCAAAGCAAGACTAAAAAACAACTTTAATCACAAGCTGTTGCTTTAAGAGACAGCTATCAAAGAGGGACAGTGGAAGACAAACTGCAAGTGTTACAGTTAAGCCTCAGACTAGACCTGTGAACGCTGGAGAAGTTACTGAACTTACATCTGGCCCTAAGCATCTTTTGCTGAGTGCAGTTTGATATCTAGACCCATTTGTAGGCAGGTTATTTGACTGATTAATTTAAAATGCTGATTAACATCTTGGCATTCAGGACCTGTCAGAGTGGGCCATCCTGTCCTGCTTGTAAAGAGGAATCTTTGAAGGTTGCACTCTGCAGCAGAAGTCTGAGAAATAACTTGGAAACAAATCCAGACAGATTTAAATCTAAATAAGTGGCAAATACATGTAGGGATTCTTCTTCAAGAAGGAACTGCCTACCCAATGCACAAGATAAACTTTACCCTTCCTGAACCAACAGAGCCCTGAATCCTGACTAAACTCAACCTTACTTTCCAAAAGTGACAATTTTTTTGTCCCTCTCATTATTACAAACAAGGGATGAAATCTCTGAATCTATACTCTTCTCACCTTCGGGGATGATACTTGTGTCAAGAACACTTTGACAAGGTGTAAACCACCAGGAACCCTGAACAGCTGTGGTTTTCTGAATTTGAGTGTTTATGATGTCAGTAACAAGAGCTCTGAGTGCAGGAGGGAGTGTCTGAGAAAGCATATACTCAAATGGAGAGGCACAGGAATAGAGAGGGCTCCCTCCCTTTGCTTTGCTCCTTGCTGCACAAGGTGAGACGTGTTTGAGCTCCATAAGAGAAAGCTAAAAGCTGAAGACTTCCCCTTCTCAGACCTATCCCTGTGACTACAATCTAACACTTGTTTCCCAGGTGCTTTCCCAGAATAATGAATTTTGCATTTCTGGCCACACAGCAACTCAGCCTCAGGAGAAGGAACACTAAGTGCCTCACTCAGAATATTCATGGCACAGTGGTTAGGTCACTCTCCACGGTGATAGGAGAGGTGGATTAAGTCCCCTGTAAGATGATCAGGGCTGGGAATGCAAACCTCTCATTTTCTCAGTGAGCACTCAAACCACTAGACTATTAAGAATAAGACGGTGTCACCTTTACCTGATAACTTTCTCAGAAGAGGGCTAAAATGCTCTAGGTCCTCAGTGGTTGGAAGCACCTAACATTTTCTATTAATTTTCTATATTCTCAGTGGAAAGATAGGCACTAAAAATATGAGTGGATTTCCCTCTGCTTTTCTTCAGAAGCACTCTGTCTCTCTCTCCACTGTGGTAGGCAAACTTCAGCCCCCTTCTAGGACCAAACAGGATTTTGTGCATAACGTCTAAATTAAGCACCTAAATGAAGTGCACAATATTATATCCAGGAAAATTAAATCTCTTCAGACATACCTACTATGTGAGAAGAGTGACATTTGAACTTATTTTGCCAGCAGAATCTTTGGGGAGTCCTGTGCTGAGACATCCAAGTACAGCAGAATCACTTTTGACCCTGACCAATAACTGAGTTGTTCAAACTCACTTTGCTTGGGTCTTGCTAGCTTAGGCATTTCCTTCCCCATACGCCATTGCGTGAGAAGCCTGAGGATAGTGTTTGATACCAGGAGCTAAGCATCTAAATCCATACTTATGTACGCAAGAAGTAATGAGTTATTCAGAGGCAAAGGGCAGGCAGAGCCCCTGTCAACTTAATGAATATTTGGGGTACAAATGACCTCTGAAAATCAGGCCATTTATTTTAGCATCTAAAAATAGATTCAGATGTTTAATTTTACATATTCAGGTTGGAAAATTTTGGCTAGAGAGTAAATTAATTGCCTAAGGTCACACAGCAAGTCAATGTATAATGAGAAAGTAATAATGAGTGAAGAAAAAAAAAGGTATTTTTAATCTCTGTGGATTTATTGAATCCCAAAACTCTTTTAATAAAACTAAAAGTGTTCTTGAATATATCTCTGTATTTTTTTTAATTGTGGCTCGGCATTATTATTTAAAATGCATTTTTAAAAAATAAAAACATTATTTTTCTCCACATTTAACCCTGATTGGTGGTATCTTCTTATTGCTATGAAAACAAAAGTTTCAGTCAAACCTTCAACAACAGCTATTTTGTTGCAAAGGTAGTTAATGAATGAGATATTTGATTACAAAGGGATAAGTAACCTCTCTGTAGCCTGCAATTAACATTTAACTTGATATGGTCAATAAGCCAAATGAAGGGAGAGTAAACTGAATAAAAAGAATTTTCTCTCATTTGGGGTTCATCAGACACATATGCTAGCAAAGAACACTGTTGTGACCGGTGATTTTGTTTGCAGATTTGTATAAAGCTAAACTTTCATCTGGTCAAAAAGAAATAGAAGAACCAACTCAATCTCTGAAGAAAAACAATATTTTAAACCATTCAGATTTCAAGTGTGTGAACATAATTTATAACAGTCAAATGCATTATTAGGCAATAATGCTGTCTCAGGAAGCTAGTCACTCTGTTCCTGCTAAAATCCTGTGAGACTGAAGTGCCTAATTCCCTCAGATGCTTTCTAGTTTTAATGAGTTCTTGCTTACACGCAGACACAGCAAATGGTATCTGCTATATCCTTTTCATGCAAATATAAGCTAAACCCTTAGTGATATATTCTGATTCAAAATACATAAAATATCTGTCTAAAGCAGTTATGCAGTTCAAAGTCAGCTGCACTGTGCCTTTTTCCTGGTGCACAGAACTTCTCAAAGCTCTTTATCATAAATATAGCAATAAAGTGAGTATGGTCCCCACATTAAGGTTTGAGGCTTGGGAAATACACACTGAATTTCTTTTGTTGCTGCCAGCTTCCTGCATTACCTTGACCATAAAGACCATGCACTTTCCTCAGCTGGAAGAGAAATTTGAGTCTGCAAGAGTAACTTTTTTCTTGGGTTTAAGGCGAATTTTTCCTCCCATGAAAACTATTCTAAGAGAAAATGAAAACAGATGAAAGCCCAAACTGCTAATTTCATGAAACCCTAACTGACAGTATTAGGCAAATGAAGAATAATATATGTCATAATTCTCTTATTAGGACTCTGTAAATATGCCTTTTTCCAGTTCATCTCCCTGGTCCTTTTCTCTCTATTTTTTTGCCAAGAAATCTTTTCAAAATTTCTTCTTTGTTGCAGGACTCATCAGGATGAATTCTAGTATTGGGAAGTGAAGTGATTGGAATCATGCTGCGCTAAGGGATCAGTTTTATATACTGGACTTTCCATGCAAAGGATATGCAAAGAGTCTATACCAATCATTGTCTAAACATTTAAACATTATATATACTGAAGGGAAAGTAAAAGAACTGCTACTTCTTTTTATTTTTCAGGTTCACATAACAGGGCTTTTCATCAAGGCCATGAAGATCTAACAGGTAACCTATGGGCAGGCTCCTCTGGCTTAAATTAATAGCTGCATTGAATTGGTCTATGTTGAATTGTGTTTGTGGCACAAATTATTGTGTCCCATATGGAGACACAGACATGAAAATGGACTAATTTTACACAGAAATTATAGAGAAAATTCCACAGGATAGATTTTCTTTTGTTCTTAAAAACAATATAAGGTCACAAGGAAATAGATTTATTATTTATTTATAGTGGTATTCAATGTTAAGAGAATGTGATTGCAATATAATAGTAATTACAGTATAAATTTAATAATATGTTTTGCTACTTAAATTTTAACAAAATATAAACAAGCACCTACAGGAAACCGTATCAAAGTGCAAAGCATTTTTGCTGTCATTGTCAGTGACAGCTTCTACTTTTATTGCTGTTTGATTGTTTTAGTATAAAATTTGTGCTGTACAGCAAATAAAATAATAAAAAAGTTGGGTTTTTTTCCTATTTGTCACCACTGCAAGCTAAATCTGGAATATGAAAATAAAGATATAAGGATTTTCTTTTTTTTTTTTGTTCATACCCCACACCTGACAACAAATATTCTGAAGGGCAAAAGCAGTTTAAATTACAGTATTGGCTTTCTTCTATTTTATGAATTCTACTTTAGGTTTCTAGTGTAATTCCGTGTCTTCAGTGGGGCTACGCTGTTGTATGTATCTAGGAGCGTAATTTGTACACTTCGGCTGAAGAGTGAACCTGCCCCAGAAATTTAATTCTGTGGATTGATGTGTAAAAAAAACTCAAATCCTTTCTGAGAGCTTTCTGCTTCTGTAGGACTGTCACTGGTAAAAAGTAAAAGCTAGTCTATGTCAGTAAATGGATATTATACTGAATACACACAGGAAAAGTCAGCATGATGAATAAAATAGAGGCATTTTTAGTTGGAGACATTAGAGCTGCAGTTTAGATTTTCAACTCTATATGGGTCAATAGCAGTAATTAGTTCTATTCCATTACATTCTTATACTGGTTTACTCATCATAATACTTGAGTGCATAATATATGTACTGCATGGTGGAATGAGATAAACATTGTGCTGGTCTGTTTTATTTCACAGTTTAAGATTACTGCATGCAGTGAACATGCCATTGTTGCCTTTGTTTTCAACCATATTACTGTTAAAGGAATGTATAGACACTGAGCTGAGATGCAGTTTCAATTAGACAATACAGGGCGAAGAAGCATAATTTGTACTAGGTGGGGATGTAGGGAAGACTTCTAATTCTCCTTAGTTTCTGTGAGAGTTCACAGTTTTCAGAAACCTTTCAAAAAGCTTTGCTTCCCCTTCAGATGAATTTCACCCTGCCCGGGTTTGTGTCGGAAAGACACAGTTCTCAGTTACTGTCTCCAGACCAGAGCTTAGTTAATCTTCTAGCCAGACTGGTTCCAGGTCATTGAGTGCCTGAGAGAGATACAG
This sequence comes from Cephalopterus ornatus, assembly GCA_013396775.1. NCBI lineage: Eukaryota > Metazoa > Chordata > Aves > Passeriformes > Cotingidae > Cephalopterus > Cephalopterus ornatus. Next base: position 74,142 of record VZRE01009304.1, read on the forward strand.
TCCGTGGCACTGTCCATGATAGAAACCAGAGGCAGCTTTAGGCAGTGAGGCAATCAGGGGTAAATGCAAGTAAACAGAGTTTGCCCACAGTCACTGTCAGCAATATAGACTTTACCCAGTTCTTGCTGCCTTGCCTGAAAGACAAAACAAACCTATGAGATTACCCTGTTTTACCACAGGCCTTAGTCTTGTTCTACTGGGCAAAAGCCAGAGGCCCCAGTAGAAAACAAATGACAGCTTCACTGATAAAATTGCAAATGAGAAAATTACCCCTCTTTATATCCTGCAGCTCCTTTTCCCATTTCTGTATCTTTCTTCTCTCTTTCTTTACAATCAACAACAGCACCAAAGGCTAGTAGCACGCTGCGGTTTGCAAAGATCACTGCAAGCCAGCTGCCTCTCCAACAGAGGGAAGTATGCTGCAGGCATGCCTGGCTAGCTGGTTCATGCTCCAGAATTTGCCCAGTTCACATCCAGGGCAGGCAATGGCTCTGCTGTGGTCAAGGTGAAGAGGGAACTGAACAGAGATAAAACATTTCAATTTACATAGTACTTTTAACTATTACTACATAAAAAAATCTTAATGCCATGTGACTTTGAAATTAATTAATAGTAGACTGCCACAATGGCATCCTCATTATTTGTTTGTCCCTTGTCACTTACCCAGAGCTTTCAACTGTGCCATTGCCATCCCATGGTCAAAAAAACCCAATTTTTTCTGATTACACCAACCTTGGAGCCACTCATTGACCCGATGGATCTGCCTATTCCTATCAGTACTATTCCTTATTATTGGAAGATCAAGGAAATCGCTACCTGTGTGCTCCTGATCCCTCTACCAATCACCCCAGGGCCCTGAAGAATCTTTTGATTGCACTCAGATTTCTCTTCGTTATTTCATCACTGCCAGTTTGAACATCCAACAGTGGATAGTAATCAGAGGGCCTTACTAGACTGGAGAGTTTTCTAGTAGCGTCCCTTACCCGAGCCTCTGGGAGACAGCAGACTTCCCTGTGAGCTGTGTCCAGTCTGCGTTTTGGGACCTCTGATCCCCTTAGAAGGGAGTCTCTTACTACAAACACCTTTCTTTTCCTGTTAACAGAATAGGTCTTGATGCAGGGTCCACGTGGTGTTGCTTTAGGAGGCTCCACTACCACAGAAGGACCTTCACCCACCTCATCAGTTGTCTGGCCTAGCTCCAGAGCCTCGTACCTGTTGTAGAAGGTGCCGGTCCCACTTGACAAACTCGGAGAAGGAGGAACAACATTCCTCCTGATATGAGCAGTAACCTGCTTCCAGCCTTCATCTTTAACAGACCCTTGAGTAACAGTCCTTTGAGTAATTACCCTACATGGTTCTGAGTCCACTTGCTTCTCTACTATAATGGCGGTTCAAGGCTCCCGAGAGTCTTGAGGCTGTAGTGTCTCTGAATATAATCTGCCTCTCTCTTGATCATTTGCATGAATACAAAGCCTGTTCACTTCTTCCTGTAGCTCCTGCACCTGACAACACAGCCCTTGAACCACAGCACACCTTTGCAAAATAACTTTTTGTCAGCCCTAGTCTCACAAAGAGGCTTCAGGCACTCCTGGCAACCTGAGACTTGGAGACCTGTGTCTGACATCAGCAGGTCTGTCTGTCTGGAGGCCTCTCACACAGCTGGTTCAGTGACTTCTTCAGCTACAGGTGATTGAGCTGTACGGCACATCAACACCATGACTGAGGAAGCTTGAACTAGTATGTTGATAATACTGGAGCTGAAAAGATATATCTTTGCTCTTCCTTACCAACTACTGAGTCTGTTTGCTGCCTCTATTGACTGCTCCTGGGTGGTCAGAGAGGAGCCCTTCTTGTTTGCCCTGTTTGCCTGAACTCCTGTGAGAACAACTGTATTTGGTGCACTTAGGGTTGCTCATGCTCCCTGGAGCCATTGAAATTCCCCCTGGTAGCTCCCAGCACTGCCCCCTCCTCTCCCAATTGGGTGCCAAGGGCTTCTGGGTGGGGCTGCTGCTTGGGTGTTCCTGGACTCCTGAACCCCCCAGTACAGAGGGCTCTCACCCCCTGGACCTTTTGTCACTCACAGCTGCCCAAGAGGAGCAAGCAACCAGGTGACATTAAAGAATCCAGAGATTCAGTCCAAACAACTCATGTCTGGCTTTTCAGGCAACTCAAATCCATCTACCTGAGTTCAGGACGGCATTGGCTTCTCTACGACCTCTGCTATCAATTTACAAAACCAAGATGGTTAAGGTACTGCTGTGCAAGGGCAATTAGCAGTTGACTGAGAACTTTGCGAGCTTCTAAGGGTCTTTGATTCAAATAATTGTCCAAATGGCTCTCATGTGGGAGCTGTGTGACAACACGTTCTCCTATGTGAGTGCTCATACCTTCTGGTTCAACCAACTTGGAAAATAAACGCAGAAATAGCTCTTGGGACAGCTACCCCGTGGCTTCTCCCAAGATATTTAACCCCTGTCTTCATGTCCTCCTGGAGCTGATGCAAAAACTTTTAGCTCTGTTTAAATGTTGTGAGAAATGAAAGTTTTACATATTTCTGAGAGGAGCAAGATACATGCTCATCTTTCCTAGCAGCAGTCAGCCTATTCAGCAGGCTTCTCTCATGGAATGCTAAAAGGTATTTGACAAGCTGCATGTCAGTTAAGGCCATCATTTTAAACACCTTATATACTCACTTTTAACGTCATATCTGTCTGTTAGTAAAGGGTAAATATACTTTAATATTAGGTTTTTTATAGCATAAGCAAAATAAATAAAGTAAAAATAATGAATCATATACATAGCAACACACTAAAGGCAGTAAAGTATGTGCTATTTGATATTATTTAATATTTGTAGTATTTGAGAACAGCTATTTCCTCCACAGGAAATGTGAATAAGGAGACCAATGATAACATCCACTGCACTACAGGAGAAGGCTTTCAGTACAGTTTATAAATCATATTGTGCTGTTTGGGGAGCCCTAAAGGTACTATATTGAAAGCCTATAATGCATTAGAAGCCTTTCAGTTTTATGTATTTAATGTTTTACCTTGGTCTGTTCTGATGTGGAAAATAGGAAACACAAACTTAGTCATTTTGAATGGTTCCAGACTGTGATTCTATTGCTAAAGGTACAATTTTATTGTTTTATTTGCAATACAGGACAAATATGTTCAATGAAAGTCAGTAAAGTAACAAACAGCCGTTCAGCCATTGTGTGTTTTGATAGAAGTACACCCACTGCTCACAAATTATGGTTTTGTCTAGTTGATTAGAGATGTCACGTTTCTTGTTTCCTGGATCTTTGAATGTCTTACCCCAGCAAACAGACATGAAGGTAAAAGGAAGAGATTAAAAAAAAGCAAATCGATGACTCAGAACGGGGAGAAATAATGCAGGAAACTAGAACTAACAAAGAAAGTTTGCTTCATACTGAATTTGTGCCATTTTAAGTTTCAGTTTTTTAACCCATAGTATTGGTCTCTTCAAAGGAGTGAAATACTTTATCTTCTTGACAGAACAAATTGAGTGGAAAATTACATAAACCCCTCAGCAGATGTTCTTTCCCACATTGTTTGGGAATTTATCCCCGTTACACAGTTCTTCTAAGGCCCATGCCAAGCTGAATGGGGACAGAAGTAAACTTAAAGACATGTTTAGGTGAGAACTATGCAAATATTCTCTTACCATCTCATTATTTTTCAGTGCCAGTCAACTTCACCGTAGTCTTCTATATTTTCTAATATTTTTCTATCAAGAATATCTCTGTGTAGGTGCTAGACATATTATATCTCCATTGCAAATCCAATAAATGAGAACCTGTTTGTTTTTTTTTCACTGAAGCAAAAGCCAAAGTCCAGACCTCTATAAATTCAGTTTGCTATAATGAATGGGTCTTGGAGTCAAAGCTGTCAGGCAACAAACAACAGGAAAAAATAACCCAATTCCAGTTCCTACCGCCTGCAACATATCTATAGCTGCATAGCATACTAATTTCTGCAAATCAGATGGTATCTTCAAAATTATAATGCACACCAGCGGGTTAAGCATCTGTATAACAATAAGATTTGTCATCCATCATTCAGTGAACAGCATAAGGCAGCTCGCTGTCATCTAGTGCCAAGTGACATCTATCTAGATTGTCTGCCTGTCCATCTGACATTAAACTTTGCTGCAATCTTTGATCCAGTCCTTTTTTCCTTAATTATTATTCCTATTATTCTTAATGTTCTGGGAAAGCATGCACGAAGTTTGTAAATGAAAACAATGACACGTTATAACCAATGCACAATGAAAATCTATTCAATAAATATCTATTATCCGTGGTTATTCATTAACAAATGTAGTGAATTTCACCAATGAAAGTCCCAGCAAAATAGCAAGAGAGATTTACAGCCTGAGCAGAGAAAGATACATCTGCAGCTGAGAAGTGCATGAAGAGATACACAGGAATCTGGGGAGAAATCAACATTCCCATGCTCTGGGGTGCATTCACAAAGAAATTAAAGACTACCTGCAGAGAAAAATGTCTCAGCTGTTTTCCCTGTATTTCCTTGCTCCTAAAAATACATCATGAATTGGGACAGTGGAAAAAAGAGCCTGAAGAATTGCAGCAAGAGATGAATGGTAGTGGAAGTTTCCTCCACTGGGATTAATTAATTAGTCTTCCTTGGCCTAGGAGGAATGGCATAAAGCAGATTCATTGGATCTGAGAATTGGACAGAGCCTGATGTTTTTAAATAGAAGCAGCAATTTACACTGGAGAATACTCAGGAGAAACGTGAATTCCTTTTATAACAGATAAATGTTGTTTCTGATGTTTCCAGTAACAGACCTAAAGGAGATGATTTTGGAAATGAAACATTACTTCACTGATTGGTGGCTAGTCTTAAAGGATTCCTGGAACACTGTCTTGAAGAGATGAGATTGCCAGCCACATTGGTGCAAAAAACAATGACACCACTACGTGAAAAGGACATTTTCAATAGTATCAGGATGAATCCAGGGAAGAAGAAATAAATTTCTGTTTAATTAACTGTAAGTAAGAATAATTATCATGATCTTAATCTGATATTATTACAAACACAAAAGACAAATACTATGTTAAAAGGGATAACAAAAGGAAATATATAAATTGTTATGCTCAGAGATTTCAAACATTATTGTGATTATTACTCTAAGTTTTTCCAGCATAACTGTATGGAACATTATTCTCTTGTAGAGTCTAGCTAAAGGGAGCTGTGATAATATACCTCTTTTTTTCACATGATGGTTGCGAAGAGTTGATCCATCAGTGGTGGATCTAATAGAAGAGTTTTCCATTTTCCCATCCCTGTTTCTCAGGAGCTCAACCTATGAGGACCAAAGGCCCCTCTGTTGCTGACTCAGCCAGGGCCGGTTGGCTCGCTGGAAAATACTCCTGGAGGCTTACGATGCAATCACTGATCAGTCAGAGATCTGGTTAAAGTGGTTGATGTGAATACACTCAAACCATTTTTAGTAGTCATATACCCAAAGGAATATCTCACTGACTGCCAATCTGAAGGTTCCAGATTGTTAATATAGGCCTCTACCTTAAGACCAAGAGGGTCTAAAAGAATAAGGAGGAAATAGTAAGCTTTTGCTACAATCTTCGCTATCAATAAAGAAGTCAAAAGTAAAATTTGAAAAACTAAGCTAGAGGTTTGCTAACATCTCACACATAACTTAATTAACAGAATAACAACAGTTGGCAGATAAATTTAGATAATGCAGCTCTCTTTTCATTAGCAGAAATTAGAGTCTTCTTTTTATGTCCTTTGTATTGGGACAAATAAAAGCTACAAACTTTTCATAAACATTGAAGTACTAAGTTCAAAAGTCACCCAGCACCAGATGTGTAAAAGGATTTATGATATCTCTTCACTTCCTGTGGAAAAAAATCTAGGTAATTTGACTGCTAAATCCTTTCCTATTTGTGCACTTCAGTTGGATCCACAAAAGCACTTGTGCTGAGGGCTGCTCCTTTATCTTTCTTAATACGGCTGTTTGTCTTCCTCACTCCAAGATGAACAGCCAATTGAGTTTGATGCTAGGGTCAGAATAAAACATATGGAAAGGTTTAGGCTCTTGGGAGACAGTGGAGAGCATGCCAAGAGATGCCTTCAATAATGGATAGAAGATGTCACAGGAACAGTGTGTAACATATCCTAATATGCTAAAGTTACAGAAGGTAGCACAGTTCTTTAACCAGCTTTCATTGTTTTAAGCTATTTCCGTAAACTTTATAGTCACTGTTAAATATAAGAAAATATGCTTACTGATGACTTCCTAATCCCTAGACCACTGATCTAGACACCAGCCTATACAGACATGCTACATATAGCCTTTGCCTGATCCACTGAGAACATTTTCTGAAAGAGTGGACGGCTTCTCTGATGGCAATTTAAAGGTTATTATTCAAGAATTTCAGATATCAGTTTAGCAGTCTAAATAGGGAATTAGATTAGGTTTCCACACTGAAATAATTTCATTGCTTTAACTCAAAGTATCTTACTGAATTGTTTGAAATCCAGGACCTAAGCTGCACAATGAGAATTTCTATGTTTCTGTCCTATGTTATTGTGTTTTTAAATTTGGACACAGAAAAAATGAGATAAACTCCAAGAATCTTATGACAAAAAATAATATTTGACTTTGACCTGAAGCTTGCATCTCTGTTATAGCACAGAATTTCTGTTGACAAATCTAACAATAAAGAAAAAAATCCAAGCCCAGACTGCACTAAATTACTTGACTGTAATGGGGAAATACTCACAGTGGACAAGGTTTTCAAAACATATATATCCCATTTTAAATAAATTTAGATCTCTTCAAAATCTAAATCTACCAAAGACAAAATCCTTTGAAAATTACCTCCAGGTCATATAGGTGTGTTTTGAGAATTTTACTTACTCTACTCAGTATATGTTCTCTATCTGTTCTGTAATAAGCAGTCAATTTTTTGCCTCCTTTAATATTCAGCGCCCCTGAGGCTAGAAGATTATATGCAAACAATATTAATAGCATAATTTCTCTCCATATATCCAACACAGCCTGTCAACAAATCACATTTAAATAAGTCCTAGTCCTCTATGGTAAGACAATGTGATGTCTCCAGTTGCATTTTGGATATTTATTATAAAATGTGTGTAGCATGCAGCATTGGACAAGAGTTTTGGTATATAAAAAGAAACAAATACTCTATCCCCTATAATCTAGGACAGAATCATATTTCAATAAACTTCAATATGGGGTTGATAGATACAGGAACTCAAACTCAGTAGTATTTTTTTTTCAGATTGAGTTCAGGTGATGCATATCTGTAGATAACTTTAATTTTACCTACTATGAATATTACAAGAACTCTCCAGCTTATCTGCTTCTATACAGTAGCATCCTTAAAAACATCCCTTGACAGCTAATTGTTTGAACTCCCTCTAGACCTCTATGTAATAAAAAGCAATAGCGTCCTGTGGGACATTTGTTTTATCAGCAGCCCTTTAGCTAACACTCAGGATGAAATCCTCCACTGACTCTCTGTTGCAATCATAAGACTTTTTCCAGGCACTGATAGAGGAATAGAAACCTTTCTGGTCAACACACTGCCTCATTGTCTAGCAGCCCTACAGCTGCAACAACATATATAGTTTTGGAGCTCATGCTGAGGGCAGTGGCAGCCACTTAGTTTAATCCCTCATCCGATAACCATGTCTCTAAGTACCATAGTCCTCTTCACCCAGAAAGTAACCTTGGATTGGAACAGGACAGGAACCTTCTTTTATAATCTGCATTCAGCTGTGGGAGAGGGTACTCCAAAGTTACAAACCTGCCCTCACTATTAATGCTTTTAATGGTCATCAGTAAAGTAACTTTCCAGCCTTAGAAAGCTGTATTTGGGAGATATTTTTTAGCAGCTAACCAGTTAATTGCAGAAAGAGATATCTTATGTCAATCAACTTTGATGGTTGAGCTGCTGGAAGGATAACTGCAATCCAGATGCTGTGTTCTGCACAGTAGCATCTTTGACCACTACTGCTAGATTCAAAAATTTACATTATAAAACTGCTGCTATAGCCCTAATAGAGTGATGTTCAGAAGTAGGATATGCTGAATAGATGTTGGTGGAGAATGTCTTAGATAACCAACCTGTGTATTGGATATCACTGTATATTAGCACTTTCAGGACACAGTTTGTGATATCCTGAAGTAGGTGTCTGAAACAGGGAAGATAAATTACACCTCCGTTGAGTCTGCCGGGAGTCCAGGCTGATTAGTTTAAATGTTGATGTCTCAATTGTAGCTTCATAGAGATAGCAAAGAAGAGTCACACAAAAGGAATGCCTGTACAGGAGTAGTTTTTCCATCTCTAATGTAATCCAAACATGCAGAATTATCTTCTGTTTATTCAGTTTTATTTACATCAGGAAGGTTAGTATAGCCATTTTACCTGGAAACTGCATTTTTATATCTTACTTGTTATAACTATCCTAATAAACATTGCAGTGATTTTTGGCCTAGTTTCCTTGTGAGATGTAATCAAAGTGGATATTTTGAAAATAGAGAGCAGTACTTTTTATAGAGTTTCAAAATGAGCATATTTTTAGGGTCTGGGTAGAAAAAACTATATTAAGCTGCCAAAAAAAAGGACAAAAGTTGCCGATTACTTTTTGAACTATGACTCAATATAATATTAGCCAAAATACTAAAAAAAAAAAAAAATCTGAAGGCAGAAAATTAAATTAGTGACTAGCTATCTACCAGTCATGTCATTCTAGGAAAAAGGTGATATGCAAACACTCATATTGTCCATAAGTAGTCAGGACTGCCACTTTGCCCAAAATTGTCAAAATATACTTTGGTTTTTATTAACTCTTTCAATTTCCACCATTTTATAAGACTCTTGTCTACAGGAGATAAACCTAAGCTAAGGATATGACATTTCACTCATATTTCATTGATTGTAGGAGATGGGTACATTTGTTCTACACTTTGAGAGCATACAGAGTTAGAAAAATTTCATACCAGCTTCAGGTTTGCCTAGACCTGAGTGTTTCAAAATCAGTTACTGAGTCCTGGCTTTCATACCAGGCTGAAAAAACAGGTGAAATGATTTCGTAGGAAATACATACCATTTCAGTTTTGCTAGTAAATTCATGGGAACTGCAGTATTGAATCAGATCAGTTGTTCCTCTAATCCAGGAACAGCACTAACCGTGAGTAATGCCAGATTCTTCAAAGTAAAGGTTCAAGAAACGCTGTAGTGAGCCCCTATTTAATTATCTGCCTGATTAATGGTTCCTTTTCCCTCCTTTTTAAATCTCTGTTTATGTGTGAAGCACAAAATAATTCAATGTTTTCCAGAAGAGTTGTGTTTTAACGTTCTTCATGATGTAGCTATTTGTTATTTTGTCCATACACATATCTAAATCCTTTTAACAATTCACCTGTGACAGTGAGTTCCATAGAATTTTTTTTCCAAAATACACATTTTGATCCATTCTGGCTTTTCTTCCTTGCAATCTCATTGATTGCCATTTGTTCTTGTATTCTGAGGAAAGGTAGATAGAATTTAAAAAATATCTATTACTATGCCATAAAATGACACCAAAATCTTCTTTGTTCCAGTGTTGTTTAAATTGCATAATTTACTCTTATTTGCACTTCCGATACACTCTCAATTTTACCAGACCCAGAACAGAACTCCCAGTAACTGTCATCAGTTTAGAAGAGATTTCCATTAAGTTCCTGGAAAAAATAAAGTGGTGATTTTGAAGGAAAACATGTGTTATCTTTTTCCGTATTCTGAATGTCTTCAGTAAGAAATAAGTAGAAATCTGAAGAGAAAAAACCAACAATACAGTATAGATAATATTAAAAGTATGCTACTATGGTGAGCACTATCTTTTCTGCCCTAAATGTCAGATTCTGTTCTTCTCTTTTGAAGAAGGAGGTGGTGGGGAGGAGGAAACTTGTTTTATTCAGCAAGTCAGCAGGGAACAATCTTTTAGGAGCAGCAATAGCAAGGGATGGGGTCCTGTGGCATTCTATAGAAATTACAGGGACAGCAGCATCCTCTGTTTTCCCTTTGCACACACAGATGTGAGGAGGAGCTAGGAATCCTTCAATTCAGAGCTTAACCCATCTAGTTAACCCCCCTACACACAGAGAATATTCTGAGTTGGAAGGAACCCACTTGTCCAGCTCTTGAGTGGCTGACAGCTTTGGCATTATGAGCACCATGCTTTAACCAATTGAGCTAAACTCAGGGTCAGCTCTAGGACTGTGTGTCTTTATGCACTGTCAGACTCTATCTTTCGTTTCCTTCTCCCTCAAACAAATTATATTGGCTTAGATGGTGTGTGGTTGGGTTGAGGAAATTAAATAAATGGACAACACAGTTTGAACTTCTCAGGAGCAGAAAAGTTTCCATGTAGGCAAAATGTAGGCAAATATAACATATTAAACTACACTAGAAAGTTGCCATGTTTGGTGAGGGATGTTAACCTTGGAATATATCCTTACAGGCCTTCACAAAGAGACAGCTCACACTGCTGCACTGAAAATCAGCACTGTAACCCTCACTGTGGCTGCTGTGTTTGTGCTTGAGCTCAATGGTTGGTATGAAATACAAGCGGAGGCTTATCATAATTGTGGCAGTATTATTTTTGGACCCTGAGCACAAGAAAACTGCACTTGTAAAGTGTATTATTTCAATATACTCAGCTTTCCTAAAAAATGTTTGAAGTTAACCCAAGAGAAAGAAGGGTTTTCTCTAGATTTTTGTGACACTTGTTTGCAAGAGAGAGCACAGTGACTTGAGCTGCACTTTCCATAAGCCCTTACACAATTAGGTCATTAATTAGAAACTAAGCATTTTGAAGGAGTTGGAAATTGAATAGGAAACTACTAAATATAATGAAATAATTTACATTTTCAGAGGAGGAAATATTTATCTTTATTTTGCTTAACCCTTTCAGAAGTGTTGGCATTTCTGAACTTACAATTTTCATCAAAAAAATCTATTTTATAAGTGAATCAAAGCCAGGACTATGAAAACAGTGATAATCCTGGAAGTGAATATTACTCTGTCAGTGTGTTTCTATAAGTCTATGATGCACAGCTGTGTACTGCAGTCAGGGCAAAACCAAGGGCTGAAACAGCTGTGACAGCAGAAATCCCTAACGTTCCTAGAGCACCTATGCTTAGACCAACAGCACAGCATGTGGCATGGTTTTATTATACTTATAAAGGGCTTATTTGTCTGATACAGATGCATCCACACAGAAGCCCTTAGCCAGTGTAGTACTGAAGTAAAGCATTGCTACTGTAGACATAAGCTCAGATCGTATGAGCTACATTCAAAAGAAAAAAAATCTTGGGAAGAAAGGACTGTGCTACTAAATCATGCTCAAGCAGTTGTCAGTTGTGATCATGGGGCCTGTAGGAATCAGGCTGATCTGTACAAAAGACCAGCATCCAGAAAGCAAAGGAGGAGAAGGCACTGCCTTAAGAGCCAAGCATAGGCTATGTGTCCTAAAGAGGTGGAGCTGCAGTGGTGAGTGAAACCTGATAAACTGTTCTTTGGTAGATAGTTTGCGACATCACTGTGATTTCAGTAGCTGGCTTCAGCAAAATGGAGCAAGCAACTTGAAAATCAACCCTGCAGGAAAACCGAAGTTGCTCTGGAAAGCGCTGGCTGCTCCAATGCTTGCTGGGTTATAGTGTTTTCCCACTGTGTTATAGGTTATTACAGTGCAGAAGAACAAAAAAATAAAATCTTCTATCTTGAACTATCCTTACCCTGAATGGTCCTAGTTTGCAGAAGGTCCACTGAGGTAGAGGATGAATCACAGTCAGACACAGGCTTATTAGGTGATCTGAGAAAAAGTTTCCAACTGCAGTAACTAGGCCTGTGAATATTTCTGAGGACTTCAGATAATACAAACTAGGGGCAAGGGAGTTTTGCTTTTGCACTTGCTATCGTGTACACCATGCACATGTGTGAAGCTTCCTTATGTTAGTTAGAAATTTTTTTATAATTTTCCCTTCAGGAATGTGGGAGCTGTAATATCCCATCCTCTGGTGTGGGATGCATCTGTGTTCACCTCTCTTTCCTGTAAGACATGGAAATTCATCTGCTCTTGAGCTGACTGACTACAAATGTCTTAAAACTACCCCTGTTTCTCATACCTATACTTTCTGGATGTGTGCTGTGTCATCCAGTCATGGAGGTGGAGGGCACACATCTTTCACAAAGCTTGCTGAGAAATAATATCATCAGAATTGTTGCTACTGCATAGCTGCTGTATCTGTGGAACAGCTGGATTTCTGGCATCCTGATTCTCCTTTTCTGGACAGACAGACAGGGTACCAGAAGGAAAGGGCAACTGTCATATGCAGGGGAGCAGGATTAATCTGTAACAACTCAGCATCAGACCCTGAGTATTTTGTACATGAGCATGGAGTAGGCAATATGAAGGTCTGCTGTTGGGAGGATGATGACTTCTGTGAATGCTGCAGGCATCAAAAGTATTTATCAAGAATATGTTTTCTCATGAAGAAGTTAAAAAAGTGTGCCTAGATTTCTAATCATCCTGATTTTTACTCACTTGGTAGTGGTCAGATGTTAATGTCCCTGTTTTCCTATACCAGGACTGATTAGGAAGGGAACTACTCATTTGTTTTTTCTCTCTGCCACTGTTTTACTCAGGAACAATATAAACACCTAAGTGGAAATGTCATGACTGAAGGAGAATTAAGCATACTAATCTGGTCTCCATGCCAGCCATTAATATACTATATATCCTGTCTTCACTTTCATATTCATTACTTCTTTAATGAAAAAAAAAAGATATTTTAATGGTCAAAAAATTCTAAATGATTAATGGTACATCAGCTAATGACATTTTAAAAGTATTTCAGGCTGGAAATGTGACACTACAATCATTAAAAATCAGATTCAATTTCCAAAGGTCCTAATCTTAAACCTTATACTACTGGCAGAAACATGAAATGATATCCCGTAAGTGTGGGTGCTTCTCTATGATGGAAAAGCTCAGGAGTTTTGTGAGCACTGCCAGAAAATAATGTGTTCTCGGAAATTCTGGAAGTTGAGCAGGAAGATAACTGATGAGGATATGACAGAGCAAATGAACAAATTGTTCAGTATAGAGGAATGCTTAATATAGAGGGATCTTTTTCTCTGAGACTTTGTTTGGGGTCCAAGAGAAGCATAATGGCTCCAAATGGATAAAAACAACAGTAAATCCCATTCTCATGCATTATGCATAAGCTCTCGCTATTGGAGTTTACACCACCATCTGGTGTTTAATTATTCCCGCTTTACACCACACGGTGGTGTGAATCTAATGAAATGAATATGTACATTATAATAATTTGGTGCATAGATTCTGGTTTGCTAATTATTGGGTACCAGGCATCCTTTTCCAAAGCTGAAAGTTGAAATTCATTCTAAAAAATAACTCTTTCTGTAGGCTTTCTCTGCAAATAAAATGACAATTAATTGTTCCATCCTCTAAAGATCCATTAGTCCTATATGGCTGGTTGAGTTTCTCTAACATCTGTACAGCATAAATTAATTATACAGTAGTGTCAGAATTCCCTTTCTTATACACTGTCAGTATTGTTAGAAAGGACCTTTTCTATAGTGTTTGTGGTTTAAAACAGCTTTATATATACACACACACACACACACACACACACACACATTGGTGTTGAACAACCCTTGTCTTCCTTGCTGACCCACAGGCTGGCACTATATACACAAAGTTTTGTTATGTATCCAGGCTATTATTTTTTCACATTATCACCTGTAGGCCATTAGATTTCAATCTGTCATCAGTGTATCTGAAACCAATATCCTGTGTTATTAAATTAGTTAGCATGGTAGTTTCTACCTGGCAATAAGCCCTGCTGTGAAGAGTGAGACTCCTCAGGAAGTGCAGTGTTCCCAATGCTCCCAGAAAGGATGCTGAAAACTGACTGGGTCCCCCACTAGCAAATAATATTGTCCACATATTTTTCTGTTAACAAATATTTCTATAAACTAAGATACAATGTATGAAGAGGCAACAGGGATTTTCTGTAATAATCACAAAGAAAACTTGGAAGGCTTTAACAGTATGTTCAACAGTGTCGCTTTTCTACCAGATGATGATGGTTATCTGGTAAGATAATTTCGTTAAGAGAGATTCAGATAATCACTGCACCCAGCAGTGTAATCATTCCTCACAACTCACAAATTTTAGCTTACTTATATATGTTTTCATATACTTTATAGCTCAGCAATTTTTCAGCTTGTGAGCAAATTCATGTATAGTATGAAAAACATTTCTAAAAGCTGCAAATGTTTATATTTGAAGAGATATTTGAGAAAGTAAAACCAAGCAGGATAGTAAGAGACTCTGAGAGCCTAGAACAAAAGCATTTTGATGTAAATTTTGAAATTTTCTCTATTAGTTTTACCCATGCTTTTCCTTGATCTCTGTTTCAATAATCTTAAAAAAATAATAATAAAAAAATTAGAAACCATACTATTCAGATAATTTTCAATGAAGACTAAAACCTCATTTTCATATTACCTTGACAACTGAAATGAGCCCATCTTTTTTCCTTTCTTCCTCTTGTTCATGAAAACTTTTGGTAGCACATATTAATCTGCAATCAATGCTTGTTAGAAAATGAAGAAACCATCACAGTTCAGAAGAACATTTTTCAGTCTTCTGCAAGAAACAAAAGAGCCTTGTTAAATTTTTCATTCATTTTTATGTGTGTTTTAATCAAATTTTCAAATAGATTTCAGTGGTCTGAAGGAACCTATAGTTTATAGCATACACTGCGGAAAGAGTATATATTGTAATAGCAAAAACATTAATTTGAAATTAATATACTTATCCATATCATGAAGGAAATTCTTTCATCACACCAACTTTAAAATTGTTATAAATACAGCTGAAGTAAAGCTTCTAAATTCATTGATGCCACCAAATCTGAATGCTAACAAAATAGATTATTAGTTACAGTATCAGCAACTAAGCAAGTATTCTGTCATTTTCATTTTGTTGAAAAAAAAAAAGCCAAATGCCATTATTTCTGATACAGACTTTCAGTTTTTGTGTGTAAAACTGTGATAAAAATCATTTGTATAGAGCACTGATTGTCTTGGAAACAAATCTCACTTTTTTTTTTTTTTTTTTAAGAGAAAACTAAATAAGAAGTTAACAAAAAGTCTGACAACATCTACCAGTTGCTTTTGACACAAAGTATGTTGTCTCCCAACTTCTGCTCTTGAGGGAGTGGAACTATTCTATATTCTATGGTCCTGGAGAAAGTGGAGATGTTGTGAAATTTGTATCAGCTCCCTGGGCTATCAGGGAACCTCAAAAAGTGCATCTTTCTAGTACTTGAAGAAATTAGGAAAAGGACTTCATGGAGTCAAACTTATTATTATCTCATCAGCATTCAGTACCACTGCTATACCATGAAGGAGAAAAAAATAACAGAGAAACATGAGAAGAGTAAGAGATAAAAGGTAAGCAGTGAGAGGAAAAACATGTTGTTTCTTAATTGAGCTGGAGGAGGGGAAAATGTTACTTGCAGCTCTCTTTTGATGAGAAACCTTTTTGTGCCTATGATTATGTAGGTAAAAAATACACTGCTGTCTGTAATAGACAGTCACATTTTAATTCTTCTGTGGTAAATCAGTGGTGAAAATTCAGGAAGTAAATAAGAGGAGAAAGTAAAGAAAAATGTCATTCATCAATGTGAATATTTGTAAGAAGTTCATCTGTAAGTTTATAAGATCGATTCATCTGAATTAAGGCATTGTAACCCCTTCAAAGTCACTGAAGCTGTGCAAGTTTGCATCAGCTGAGATTTTTCACTCCCTCCTTCTTTCTTCCCCTTCTGAGTCCCCTTCTCCCCATTGTATCCCAAAGTGTCTCTGATGATGTTTGTAATTCTATACTGTAGTTTATACTGTACGTAAAATGTCAAGTGGGAGTGACCCTATCAACTTGTAAGGGTATTAAATTCAGTGTAAGACATTGTCTCATACCTGATTTGTTTTCTGCACCATCTGAGCATCACATATTTTTGGTGTTTTGAGATTTTTTTTTTTCCTTTCTACTTTTCAGACAACTACATCCCTACCTACTCTCTGGGCAGGACTAGAATTAAACTCCCAAGAATGAATTCTGAAATGGAATTTTCAAAATATTCCATTTGTAGACCCAGAATAAACATGGCAAGAACAGCTACTGCAATGGCATTTTGGCACTTCAGCTCACAGGTGGCAGGGGAAAATAGAGAAACTCAAAAAATAAACAAAACCGCCCCCTACAAACAAACTGGTGAACTAAATGTCCTTGAACTTGGGCTTGAGGCAGAGGTTGGATACTGCTCTTATTGTAACTAATCCTAACACAATGTTTTCTAATTATAGAATAAACATTCCCCCTTGGATGGAGCTGCCTGTCAGCCCACTCTACAGCAGAAATCGCCATATGGACTGCTCTGCAGACGGCTGGGCAGTGGCATGTGTACAGCTGTGCAGGACGAGCACCCAGGTGTTTCAGCCTGCCTGTGATAGGCAGCCAGCAGGCAGTTCTGCAAGGGTGGGGAGGATACTCAGCGAGGGTGAAAGAAACCAGCAAGATAGGATTTGACAGGAAAGAGCAATAATGATAAATAACATACATGAGTAAAAAATAAAATGCCTTTTTTTTTTCTTTTTGTCAATTCGGGGGTTTAGGCTCCATGAGGAACAAATTCTGATCTTGCTTAAGCTTTGATGAGACTGCAAATAAGAAATACAGATATAACACAAGGGTAGGCACACATGATGGAGCTCAAAATCATGTTAAAAATAGCAATAAGGATGGAGTTGCTTTGGCTGCCACATGAATAAATGAGCGTACCTGAAACAGACAGGTAGAACTAATTTCTGTCCCCAGATTTTCTCAGCTCTCATTCCCGGATCCACTGCTACCTAATTCCAGCAGCTCAGCTAATGCCTTCCAGAGTTGCAGTCCTATGCTAAATATACTACTTAGACTATAGGGAATACAAAGTCACCTCACTGACTGTATCCAAGTTGTGCTGGCGAAACTGCTGTAGGAATATGAGCTTCTTTCTGTCACAGCTGAATCTGGAAAAGATTTTATGCTACCATCAGCTGAATCCTGTACACAGCTGCATCCAGATTCAGATATATCCGTATATACAAACAACAGTGCTGTGAAGCTGTGAGCACAAAGGAGACACACACTGAAAAAGCAATTGCAGAGTGTCAGAGAGTGTTTTATGTTATACAAAAATACTTACTACTAAGTATATGCATTGCTTACAAAGCTTCAGAAATGCTTTGAAGGATGCTTTAAAACAATGTATACATAGCATAGGGGTTTTCCTCAAAAAATTTTGTATATAGATTTTATATGAGGTGAAATGTTTCACCATTTCAGTGTCCAATTCAGTGTTAGAAGATTGATTTCTACCCAAATTCAGAATTACTGTTAAATATTTCATTGCTATTACAGAATTTGGGAGTACCTGTAAATATTTTTGATTATCAGTAAATACATGTGGACTGCTATTTTGCTTTGGGCTGAAAAGCTTAGAAGAAAATTTTGAGAAAAATACATTCTAAACCCAATGAAAATTAGCATCATAGGTAACAGATATGTAATTATATTAAATGTAAAATAATGCATTAATGAAAACCAATGTTAACTTTACTTTCAGATGTTCTGCTACACTATAAAAACTGCTGACCTTGTATATACACTGGGAAAAACACAGGGAAATTTAAGAATTTCAGCCTAAGCATCTTTGAACTTTAAACAGGTGAGGACTCCCCACTTCCTACAATTATCATCATAAACTTAGCAAACTTTTGAGAGACTTAACACAATGTCCAATGTCTCAGGAGTCTGCACCAGTGGGAGTCTGGGCTGAAGAATGAAGTAGAAGTGAATTAAACACACCTGAGTTTTGGTCATTAGTATTTAACAAATCAGAAAATATTCATCCTCTTAATCTTGACAAAAATTGAGTGTCATAGAAAGTCAAATGTAGGACCCATCTCATCTAAAGGTAATTAAACAAAAATTAGACTTCTTCTTGGACTTCTCTTCCCCTTCCATGGAGACTTAGAAATGAGAAAAGTTGCCTTCTGGATAGCCCCTCTCTGTCCATTGATTACTAAAGCAGACCTGACAGGTTTCTTAGGCTAGGCTAGTTTTGACACAGCTGCACTAAGAGGGATGAATGTCATCTGTGGGGTGAGATTTTCAAAAGTGCTTACATGACTTCAGTATTCACTTTTTACAGACTTTCCAGAATTCTGTGTTTCTAAAATACTTATATTTGAAATTTATTTGAATTCTTATCTAATTAATAGTCACATTAGCAAAATATGAGTAATCTGATTATGTCCTTTAGTTCTTGCTGTGTGTTTTAAGCACACCTTACAATTTCTTTGTCTGTTTTTTGTTAGTTCATACTGGGAAAAACAGTCCAGAAGATGTATGCATCCTGATGGGGATACTGACTTCAAAAGTATAACAGAAGAAGAAACATACTAGAACCTTCAATAAAACTGCTCAGGGAAAGAGAAAATAACCCCTAATGAACCTTCATTGCTACACAAAAAAAAAAATTTCCCTCTGTAACTAGGGTTCAGTGATTATTTTATAGTCTGAGACATTAAAGTAGTTCTTGTGTGTACCCTAGCTAAAGAAAATTGCAATCTGAATGCAGGGTTATACATGTCACCTCTATTTGATTGCTAAATACAATTTGCCTAAAAAATAGGATATAATATTTTGTTCTACTGAGTATATTCCTGAGAGGAGGGGATACTCTCCAGATGAAACTTTGATGCACACTACAAAGATTTCACACCTGAGTGATAAGGCACATACTTGTTCATAGCACTTACCAGGTTTCACAACCCTGCACCTCATGACTAACTGTAGGAGCCAAGGTTGAAGCCCTTGGGCACCTCAATTCCCATTAATGAAATCTCCTAGAAACTTAATCCTGGCACACACAAGAGTTTAATTCTGTTAGCATTAAAATGTGAGGTGCCAAGATCCTGTCTAAATCTCAGCTTGATTAATAAAATAGGTATGTCCAGAACTGTTTTACCTGAGTGGATTCACAGTGTAGTCAGTCTGTAAGAAAGGCAAAGCTGCTGTATCTCTAAAGGGACAATTCAGTGGTTGGTGAGATGTATAGGAGCTAAGTTTTGACTTCTCTTCTGATTGAACCTACACCTGCCTGAGGGTACCACTGATAAGGTGTTCCAGGATGGGAGTTTCTCAGCCTCTTCTGTCTCATTTTCCAGGAAATAATTGAATAACAAGGGAGCCAGTGGGAGAGCAGAACAATTTGCCAGCCTGCCAGTTAGAGCATTCACCTGGAATATGGGATCACTACCTTCTCAAGGGAACATAAATAGTCCAAAAAGGGTGAAATGGCTTCAGTAGGTAGAAATTGAAATGTTTCCCCCTCTTTAACCAGGGCATTTTCATTTACATAGTAGATGATTGCTTATACCACTTTAGAAAAAAGCGAAAGGAAAAATAGGAGTGGGAATGGTGTATTTCTTCCTATAGTGTGAGTGCTCTAAGTGGGGTAAAGAAGACAGAGCAGGGTAAACACCTATTTTAAAGGCACCAATCTTAATCCTAATGCTTGATCAAGGCCTGTGAATTTTTCTGAAAACTGAACAGACATCAATTATAGTGATGTCCTTGGAGGAATATATCTCTTAGGAGTTTCTGGTGAAAGAGAGCTCTTCAAGAATTTTGTGGCATTCCAAATCCATAACTGGAAACTTTTGTCCTCCTTTTTCTTCCCCAAGGTCAGACATTGCTCTGGTTTGCTTTGAAATACATTGGCACTTGTTGGATACTTTCTTGCATGACCTCAACTCAGTACATCTAAAGAAAATTGAACAATAAAAGTGACTGATCAGCACACTGAAGGACCTTCGTAAAGCTTAGTGGAGCAACACCAGAGCTGGGGTAAGGAGGGAACTCAAAATTCCACCACCAGTGGAGAAAAAGGCAAGGCCAGCAATTAGAGTAGCTCAGGCTGCCACAGGGATCTAGCCACATCATTTTGGATTTGTGTTCTCTTCTATGTGCCCTGAATTCCTCAGACATATGAAACGTATACACCTTCATCTACTGTATAGAATTTGGAATTATCAACCGTATTACACAGCCGTATACCTGAAGACTACCATCTAAATCTCTCCTATGTACCTATTCCTCTTGCTTTTCTAAATCTCATGAGTCAGAATCCAAACTGGTATCAGGACATGCATTCCTGAGGAACCATTCATCAAGATTCTTTATGCAACTTATGCATCTTCAGAGAAGGATATAAAGAGAAGATTTTGCTTTATTTTTTTATGAGTTTACTATATAAAATTATTCTCTATCATATCTGCTTTTACTTTAGTTGTTTCCAGACTGAGACTCTGACCTTCCAAACATTTAATTTTGAGCATGTGAGTATTGCTGTGGAGTTCAAGAAGGGCAACAGAAGTGACCAGAGACATCTGACCCCAATTTAAACCTTAATCTCATGAAGGTTTTTGAATATGAAATCAATATGCCTATACACACAGCTAAAGATAGGAATGTGAACTCTTTACAAGGTTGGGACCTACTACAATAGGCTTTTTAAATTTCATTTGGTGCAGGAATTCCATGTTGCTGACAGTGTTGTTGCTCTTTTTATAACCTTGCATATTATTGTTTTTAAGTTTGGGAAAGATGATTATCTCAGGGGTTTCAGCAGGACCAAATGTGTTTGGGGGAGCTTTCCACTCATTATCTGCCAATAATGTAAGAAAACAGAATTTCCACAGTTCTGCAAACTGTAACTATCTGCTAATAAAATAATGCATTCAATTGCATCACTGAACCTTCACATAACTTGGGCTTCTAATGGAGAATAGAACCCTCACTGGCTTGTGTTGTGAAGTATTATCTCCACATGTATCATTTATTTCTTGTCATAATATTAGGCCTCATTAATTCATTCCTAGTTGCCTTGTATTTAAAAATAGAAGTTATTAAAATGGATTGCTCTGAATTGCATAGTAAATAAACTATATAGGTTATTGTGCTTTTAAACTTATGTCATAAAAGTGTGTTATTATTCACAAGTATATGTACACAAGACACACAATGTTATATTTATCTTAACAAAACTGAAAATTAAATTAGAGAAAATTCATTTCTTTCTATAGTTTATAATGCCTATTTACAGGACCTTGTTAATATGCAAGATACATAAAACCTGTTAACTTACTTTAAAAATTCATTCGTAGTGCATCTTTTGCAGTTTTTTTGAAAATCCAAGTCTAGGAATTCAAGGTGAGTCTGCCTAACGCCCATCAAAGTCCCTAAAAGAAATCCAATACTTCTGTACATTTGGAAACAGTCTAACTCCTAAGGCATTTAAAGATGGTATTTTAATTCTTAGATTAAAGCCTCCTGGGTGCTTAATGTTAATTGCCCAAATATAGGAACTGCATTTACACCAGACAGTGCAAACAGACATCCAAACTCTGTCAAAGCCTTTAGAGAAGCTTGACAAACAAGAACTATAGGGTTATATTTAGCATCCTCTGGCATGCTGTCTCTTGATTAGGATTTAATTTTTTTCCATAGAGGGTTGATCTAGACTAGTGCTAAAATCCTGTTCTAGGTCCTAAGCTACTCAGCAAGAGAGGACTGAACACTTACATGCTGACAGGATGCCCAAATTATCAGATCTATAGAGTTTGACCATACTTGTTTACCATCAGGCGTATGAGTGTTACAGGGTAAGAGAAGAAAGAACTGGTAAGTTAGGAATTAGATGAGAATGAAATTATTGTCCAGAACTGGTATCCTGCATCATCTCCCAAGGCTGCTCTAACTGCTAACTGTCAGTATAAAGGCTGACCAGTAGTTTGGCAAGGGCAGCTGTGAGCAGGATGGACACCAAATAACAAAGGCATTTCATGTTTCCTCTTTGTTCCTGAATTCTCTGGAGAAGAGGTGAGAAGAGTTAAATCCTAATTTCAGGATGACATGTTGGAAGGAGGCACCTTTTTTTCTATAAACTGCTAATATGGAATATTAACAGTATGCGTAATACTGCCAGCAAGACCTCTCTCACCTGCAGCAGAATCTGAAGTGAACCATATATAATATCCCTCTCTAAGCCTCCAGAGGCATCTTCTCACACCAGTGAGGGTGGAGGGAATTCAGCTATCTCTGTAACCCACCCTTGCAAGAAGCAATTCTCCACATTTTTAGAGAGGAAGTACTTAATCATCTCTGTTAGGAAGCTGTATTCCTCTTCGGTTTATACTGAAGCATCAATAGGGGGGAGTTTGCTTTACCATTTTGGTTTGCCTTTTTGGTTTGACTTGATTAATTTTATTCTCTAGTAAATAACTTTTAACAGAGATCCTAGTGTTTTTTTACACAGCTTTTTCCTTTGAAAATTTTACTAAGTTCAGTTTATATTTTTCAGTCCTCATGATCTACCTGCAGATACCTGAATGTTTGGTCTCAATGTCCCCATGAATTGACAAAGTCTAAGATCAGTTTTTTTCAGTCTCTCCTGCATTGTGCTATTTCTTCATGGATTATTTCTGTCATTCGCAAGCTCAGAGTAAATTCAAGCAGTAACTCCCAGAGAATTCCTTCCTTCTTGCTCCCGAACTTCTTTTCGAAATGCATTCTGCCTTCAAATATAAGACAGACTGCAAGTTCAATATCTTGCAGCCCTGCAGGGTTAGAAACAGAAGCTTTATCCCATTAGAAACAGATGGTTCCTACCTTCCCAAAGGGACATGCACAGCTCTAACTGGAGTCCCTGGAAAGTCCTAAAACGGTATGTTGTGACAGACTCTTCACACCTGCAATCTTGCCAGTTACTAACCTACCCTATACACTTATCTTTTAAAAATTGGATGATGCATACAGTAGCAAAATAGCACTAATTGAAGACAAATAAAAGCCTCAGTTTTAGGAAAATAATATAAATGAAAATTGGAAATGTCCTAATATAGTGTATTGGTTTAAAGGTAAATCAGCAGGAGAAATGAACCCAACGCAAAGAGATTATAAGTCAGAATTACAATTTAATGAAAATAATACAATAAATACAGTTATGCAGAGAGTTGGTTTTAACCCACAACACTCAGTACCCTGGGGCACAAACAGAATGGTGTTCGTTGGCCACCAGCCGAGCCCCACGTGGTCCCCCTGAGTCCAAAGTAAAAATAGGAAAAACCTGTTGGTGAGACTGGGGCTCGCAGTCCAGTCGAGCATGGTAGTTGCAGTCTAGTGGA
The DNA here is from genome assembly GCA_013396775.1 of Cephalopterus ornatus. Classification (NCBI taxonomy): domain Eukaryota; kingdom Metazoa; phylum Chordata; class Aves; order Passeriformes; family Cotingidae; genus Cephalopterus; species Cephalopterus ornatus. The sequence goes on from VZRE01009304.1 coordinate 97,552, forward strand.
GGTTCTGGTCCTCCTCTGGATCCCACAAGTGGTGTTCAAAGTCCCAAGACTCCCAGATTATACACACCCAGGTTCAGGCAGGAATGCCCAGCCCTTCCCCCAGGGTGGGGAGTTCCACAATGGGTGATTGCGAGTCCTGGGTATGAGGACAGGAACATCCTCCTATCTCACAGGCCTCTTAACACCCAGCTGATAGCCTGAGGGGTCAGGTGTGCTCTGGGCAGCTGCTGAAAATGGCCTGTCGTTAACAGTTTCTGGGGAATGACATAGAGGGTATAGAATACACAGTTTGGGTTACAGCCACACAGTGATGTCCCAGCTGCTTTAACTAACAGGGACATATAGTAAAGACTTCCAATTCCAAATGATGTTACATATAATTCAAAGAGAAGTTGTATACAACATGTACTGCTGCTATTGATTAAGCATTTCCTCTGACAGAATGACAAAAGTCTGAAATCTGTCATTTTGATTTACATTAGCCAGTGATAAGTCTGTCTTTCTAGTAAGTCAGCAAACACTTAGGAATATAGGAATAGGTTGAAATTAATTTTTTAGATGTGGTTAATCTCTTTATGTTACAAGTATCTGTGTCACACAATACTTTTACTAAATTAAACAAATTTCACTTTAAAAATAAGTTAGACCTTTTTTTTGGTCTTTGTTCTTTCTGTAGACACATCATTGTTCTTATGACAGAAATCTTATTCTCCTTTCTTGCCTATATTCATGACCTGACCAGTGGTCTTCTGTTTTGTTTAAATCCTGTGTAACCATTATGATGATAACTTATGATGATGAACTTAAAGAGTTTTTTTCCTAGTGTTAAGTCCTTGTATATGTTTTCAGTCCTTCTTGACCTTCTTTTCTATGCCTAAACTACCCAATAACATTTTTTTTCTTTTTGCTAGAGGGTTTTCTCCTGATCTTAGGTGCCTTCCTTCAACCTATCCCAGACTGAATGCATCTTTTCTTGATTGTGTGTGATCAGAATTATATACTGTATTTTTCATGACATTTCACCTTTACCCTGTACAGTATCATTGATTCCTGCCTGTCTCCTCTGAAAGCACTACAAATGATACTTTTTAGGATCACATTTGTCTTTTTCGTGGTCATACTATTGTGATGGTACATAGTTGTCTATGACGTGTAGAGACAGATTTTCTTCCTCAGTCATTTCCAAATAATGAATTCCTGATTTACCGAAAAAAGTGTTGTTAATAATTCCTAATTGTATAGCCATATATTTCTTTCTATTGAATTTCATTCTGTTTCTATTTTTCCATAGTCAGGGTCATCCAATTCTTTCTGCGCGATATCCCAATTTTCCTAACTAGTTACACATTTCATTTAATTCAGTATCATATTTCTTTCAAGGTTATTACTGAAAATATTAATGAAACCACTCAAGAGACTGAGGAACTGTAGTGGTAGCCTCCCTCTACCTGAGTTTTTTCCTGTTCTTTGCTCTTATTGTCACCCCTCCTTTAGTCCCTTCCCCACTTTATAATTCCCAGATTAATCCCTTTTTTTCTCTCCTCTTTTTAACTAACAATTCCTGTGTGGTATCAGATTGATTAGATCTGTTCTCTTTTCCCATCTAGAAAATCAATCATTTTTCAATGAATCCTATCAGATTAGACTGGCAATATCTTATTCTTTCTTTCAAAATGTCTTTCAGAAGAAGTCTTGCATATTATTATTTATCAATCTAATGGGTTGTCATTCTGCCCTCCTTATCATACTTTATCTTCTATTCTCCACTGATGTGAAACAATCCAGGAAATAAAAGAAACAAAATCTGGCTGTGAAATCTGAAATTTTATATTCCATTTTGCTCCAAATTCTGGAATAAAAAGAATTGATTCCTCTGATTTGAACATTTTAAGATCTTTGTATTTTGCATCTACTCCAGTTGCAGTAATATCCATTTCTGAACTGCTGTTCACATACTTACTTTTGTTTACAAGTTCAGCATCATTCCTTCCATAGAAAAATGAGGAAAATGCTAATCTAAATGGATATCTTCCTATTTTCATTGCATATTACTGCTGATTCTTCAATTCTTCATCTTTTTTGTTTATGTGATTGAAGCAATTTCTTATGGCTTGACTCAAAAACAATGTATAGGAAGTATAGAAGTGTAAACCTTCCCAGTTTCTATTTGTTTTTACTTTGTCCCTAAATATTCTACACTCTGTATTTGATCTCTTTTCATTCCAATGTTTCTTTGACTTACTTATTTACCCAGGTAGCTTTGGAGCACTGAAAGATTTGTTTTCCTGCTCCTTTGAGTTCCTTATATGATTCAGATGATTTTTCTCCTTTGGTTTAAATAAAATCTGCATCCTCTTTCCATTCAAGTTCCTGAATGCTACAGACTAATTGGTTTAACTGTCTGCTACTTGTAGTTTATCAGCAGTTGATCTTTCAAAAGATGAAACCTTAGCAACAAACTGACTTTTCATGTGTCTTTATTTATACCGTGAATTAAACAACAGACAAACAACTGATAATCACTGCTTTTCTATGATTGTGCCATGACCAAATGATCTGTACTGTAATTATTTACTAAGAATCAGAACTTCTTGTTGATTTGCTGACTAGCTGGTGAAGTAGGCACTGCTGTTTTCAGAAAGAGACAGAGAGGAGTCTACACATGGAACAATAAGGTTTTTTAATAGGAAAAGCAGTTGATATTTGGAACAAGCAGAAGAATATGTTGACAAACTCTATTTTAGGACAGTAAATTTTATAAAACCTTAATTTCAATTCCTCCTTATTCATTTTCTGAAGATAGTAAGAGGAAAGTATTTGCATATAAAATAGTTCATAGTATTTTGGAGAATATTGTATCATGTAATTTTCCTGAAAGTGTCTTTAAATATGGAACCCCACCCTGGTTAACTTTTGAGATTATCACCGTTGAAGTGGTCTGACTGCAGATATTGTGTAGTTGCTCTTGTCAATGGCAGGAACAGAAAATTGAGAATAAGTACATCTCTACCTGAATATTGATTGTACAATATCTTTCTTTGTTCTTTCTGGAATTAGCTGGTAGTCTATTGCCCATTAGCAGTTACCTGAGCATAAGCTAATGTTACAGATGCTATAAAAAGAGCAGCAGAGCAAACAGATTTAAATCAGCTCAATTCCAACAAAAACTCTTTCATCTTGAAACAATTTAAACTCTACCAAGGGTAAGTAAACAGAAATTATATATTTTCTTTCACCTTCAACTGTCAGTAGTTGAATTCACATTCCCTTATGAGAAGTTTTTCTTCTGTTATGAGAAAGATTTTCATATCTTTCCCAGTACAAGACTCTTTTGAGCTGTTAATATGATTGTTTTTCTTTAGTTTACACATTTCTTACTGTATTTACATGCTATTCAGTTGTGAAACTTTTCTAAACCAGAGTTCCTCCTACAGATATAGAACTATAAAAGCAGCTACAGCAGAGTCAAGGATCTTTTTTTTTCTAAAAATTGTGTTGACCATATAGAAATTTAAAAACTGTTTTAGCAACTGAGTCTGATTTTATTTCTGTATCAATATCATCAGCCTAATTCTCTGCAATATAGTTAGAGTCTATATATATATTCATACATAGAAACAAAACCATTTACGTATATAAACACCAGCAAACAGAAAAGATCCAAAGATTTGTTTTTTAAAAAGTGTGAAGATTCTGTATGTTTATTTCCTTTTCATCTAATATACCAATTTTAACTACTAAAAAAAGCCACAGGCATGTTGAAGAAATCTCCTACTTATTAAAGGGTACTAAATTGAGTTCCTTTAGAAAATGTCAAAAATTGTGGCTGGCAAAAATGTTCTTCAGAAGTGAATTTTTTTTTTCTAATAGAGTTAGTAGTCATACTAGCTGTTCCTGCTGTTCAGAATATAGGATTAGGCTGAACAGAGAGAAGATTAATGCTTGTTCTTAAAAATAGAATAGCCCAAATCTGCTCCTTAGTGCTCAATAGTCAGAGGTCCTACCCTCTCAATTGTGCAGATAGAAAGAATTATGTGGGTGCTTCCTATTTAAACTCTTCACACTAACTCAGATGATTTATGTTTGAAAGAGATTAAGAAGTGCTCGTGGGAGTGCTTTTGCTGGATTTTAATACTGTACTCTCCAGGTGAGCAAGAGTAACATCTGGAATTACAGACCTCTTCAGTGTCTGTTCACAGCCTGGGAAAAAATGAAGAGTACTAATATATCTGAATTTACAGTAATCTTCATATTGTTCTTGTACTTAAAAATTGTTTGATTTGATTTGCCTGACTGATTCATCTGGCTCCATCTGTTTAACAACAGAAATTGGTAGTAGGGAGGCCTTACAAATAAGTACAACCTAGACAGCATCAATTCCAGTTACACTGATCCAAGAAGAGATGCTCAATTGTCCAGGCACATTCTTTACAACAGCATTTAAACCTGTGTTCTCAGGGAACTATTTTCAGGACTGAGAAAAAACATGTCCTGTCTTCATATGCTCTATTCTGTTAAATATCATCCTTGAGGAAAAATACGAAGTACAGAGATGTCCTGTGGCTGCTATCACAAAGTACAAGGAGACAGAGATTCCTCTCTCCACCTTGTTTTGTGATAGTAACTCATGCTGCTATTTTTGTTATGGCTCCTGAAGCATTCTGAGTTCTTTTTCAGATGCTGCAGATTCTCTCTGTTACAAAGAAAACTGATTGGCATGCATGAAGCATATCCATCTTTGTTCCATCCTCTCAGCCTTTCACATTTGACGTGTTAGGGAATTGGCAATTATCAACAGATGGTGCAAATTAGAATGTCATGATGTTACTTTAAATTTTCTCCAATGGCAGGTTATCTTTCTAATAAATCCAGGGGTTAAGAAAACACAAAGATTGTATTTCCCTTCCTTCAACCTTTAGTCTTGAAATAAGTCCAAGAACCAAAGCTAGTAAATCTACATATTTTGCTAACTCACTGATTTAATTGCCCAAGTAACTATTCCTTAATTTACCCCTTAATCCAAAAGTTTCCCACTTAGTTTTATCCCTTAATCTGGAAGCTGACAAGAGTGAAAGCTAATGTCTATTATTACACAGCAAAATTATTAGATATGAACCACTCATCTAAATCAGGATGCAAAATAGAAATAAAATGAGAACTAATTAATGAACTAGGGTCTGAAAAGGGTAATGTACATTTGAATCAATGTCCCCTTCCTGAAAAACCAAAGCAAAGAATATTTAAGAGGAGGAAGGCTTTTAAAAATGGAAGTTTCAAAGTATTTGAAAGTCAGTGATCAAAGGATACCAAACACTAGAATTAAAAACTGGGCTATTCATTTTGAAGCATATTGCAAAAATGACTAAGAGTCTTGGAAAATTCTCAGTAAACAATTTTAACATTTTAAATTATTTAATTATTTTGATATTAATCTTATTAATTTGTATTTTGTGTGTTTCCTTGTTAACATGTTGCTGAGAAAAAAACAACTTGCTAGCAGATTCAAAATAAATAATAGTAAAAAGCAGAAAACATGTGAAGTATAAATTGCTTTAGTCTCATAATTCATAGGGAAAAAATTACTTTCTAAATTAAAAAATTCTGGACTCTCTGAGTTAAACTAGCAACTACAGTTATTAGAGTGAAACATTTTGCAAAAATAATTTGGTGCTCCCTGGTTAATCAGGCATCCATATCTGTTTCAGTAACAACAGTTTGGAACAGCATGTTATTTCAGTGAGTACTTTTTATCATTTACTGTCTGTTTAGGCTTATTTGCTGAGCCATTTCTTTTTAACCTTGGACACTCAAATCCTTCGGGGTTAATTTACAAGGAATCCACAAATGGTAAGAAAGCTAGGCAAAGTTTACACAAATCCTATTTGAAACTTCAAAACTACATGGTTAAGGGAGTTTTGGAATATTAAGACTATAACGATTAAAAATACACAAACCAGCAAAAAAACAAAATAAGTTTCAAAATCTTTGCCTTTTCACTCATTTATTAATCTATGTGAATTTTCTTGGTTTCATTTTTTCATCAACTGGGGATCTGACAATGTCAGATTTTGCTAGTCATTAGGGGTTTTGAGCTTCCATATTTTTAAGGCAAAGTTTAAATAAATAAAAAAATATTATTAATGCAGGTCTACACCATTTAATATCTTGTAAGGTTTCTTTCTCTGCAGTGTTTCATTTGCTACTAATTTATCGAACAATGTCCTTTTAAATATCAACGATGCTCTATCTGTTGTGGAAACAAATGTAATTACAGAGTTTCAATCTTCACACACTTCTTCCGGGCTCATATTGGTGTACTAAACTTAATAATCTTAATGGAATTACTCTTGATTTACACTGCTTTACCTGAGCTACAAATCCAGCCTATGAAATACTTGACCTGGCTCCTGCAAGCATATACATGGAAGTTTGAGGCTTTTACATGCACCATAGTAGGTGCTATACACGCATAAGGTTATTTCCATTTCTAAATTGTTAAAACCCAGTTCATTGTTTTCCTATTGTTTCCAATAAGTTTTGCATAGACTAGTCTTGGTCTATAGGGATATACAATACATCCTTGAGCTGTACAAACCAGTCTGGGCCAACTTTTACTTTCACCTGTTTCAAAGAGAGAATTCATGTCAACTTCAGTGGGAGGAATCCCCTGGAAAACATCCTTTTTTTGTTAAACCGTTGGAGGGAAATGAAGACGCTTGGAAACAAAATCTATTCGAGAGACTTAATATTTGTTATTTTTTAGATTCCTTTTCAAAAAGAGTGAAAGAAGCATGGGTAGTTGTATCGATAAGATCCTTTGCCATCAAGGCTTGAGCACAATGTCTTTGAAAGACCCTTTTTATAAATGCTAGCATTTGAAAAGGACAAACAGGGAAACAAACCTCAAAGGAGATGACAATAGTATATGGAGAGGAAGTGGGTGGGTTTAATGCATCTGAGAAGCAAAGCTCCTTATAAAAGGCATTGAAGAGGTTTAAGGTTCTATTTAGCAACAAAAGGAATGGAATTTAGCGACAACGTTATGGAATGAGACATAATTTTCCCACAGGATTTTTGTCTTTTGATGTTTTAGAAACAATTTCTTTTTTTTTTTTTAAAGGATATTTTGTCATTTGTTAGGCTGAAATTTTGTGTAGTAGAGTGTGTCTGTAAAAGGGAAGAGCAGGATGCCACCAATACACTGATGTATGTAAAATCAATTGAACTTAACATTCACTGGGAAAACTGGTAGAAAGTTTAAAAAAACATGTATTATTTGAAAATACAGTAATTCTCCTTTTCCACTTATTATGTGTGAACTCTCTGTGCATTACAAAGACCTAGGCTTGACCCAGTTTTAGGACGACACCTGCCATTAGCATTGTCCTAGAGCTTTATGAATCTGGAAGTGAACTGCAGCAGTGCAAAATGCCTAGAATTCTAATCTTCGTAAGGTGAACCAAATCTAGGCCTCTGTACTCAGAGTGGGCAATGACTGCAATAATGAAATAGCCCGGGACTTAGTGATCCTCAAAGATGACATCTCCACTGTTAGAGGACTTCTACAGTCTTTTGAACTTTATTTTGCCTGGTAAAAAACCCATAGAATGAATTATTATGTTTGTGGGAGGCAAAGAAAGAAGTGAAGGAAAATTCTTCCTTGCTTTTACACTAGAAGCAAAGTATTCTTCATATATGTGTCCTGAGTAGGTTGTTTGCACTAAGAACCTCTTTCCTTGGGTAAATGCTCTTTAACTATTGGAGCAATACAAAAATTGTTCCATCTTCCTGAGATGTGAATTTCACCTTGTGGTTCAGGTACACAGACCCATTTATAACTATATGAAGCCTCTACTCACCCATCTCCTCCATATAGCTTATATCATGATGCATATTTCTGTGTGCATACCTTCAAAAACATACAAATTTATTGTAATAGTTTGCTTCTAATTATCTAGACTACCCTACTCTGCCTATTGCATTATATGTCAGTACAATGGGAGAGATAGGGCACGTGGTCAGAAATCTTACCTTCAGAACATTTTGGAACGCAGATGAAATTCCACATCTCTTTATTCAGTCACTTTAAAGCATATGGAGGACTTAGATATGGATAGCCTTGTGCTCAGCTTTCCAGTATGATTATACTTATATTTTATGCTACATCTTCAGTGGGGAAAAGTGTTGTAGCAACATCTCAAAGCTATAGACCGTACCACTCCTATCCTTCCTTACGTTAAGCCTACACGTTAGGTTGCACACTCAAAACTGCCAGTACCAGACTGAAAAGACTTTCCTCAAGTAGAGGCATAATTCTGCCCAGAATTTATAACCACAGTTTGGTTTCCAAAGCATGCCCAGGTCAATGCTTGTGATCCATCACAGAAGCACAGTCAATTGCTCCAGGCTTGAAGCTTTCCTGGTAAGTGGCTGTAGGGAAGAAGGGGAAGAAAAGTCAAAACATACAAAAAGAGGGCTAAGTTCAGTTGAAACAACAACATGTTACTTTATTGATTTGGTGATTTTTTAAGGCAGTTAATTGTGAAGACATGGCAAGACACAGGGAAAAGACAATTTAAAAAAAAGGGGAGAAAAAATTGTTAAGGTAGGAGAATGAGGAAGGCTGACAAAAAGAATGAGGGCCAAGCACTAGAAGATGGAGACAATACTGATCACAACACTGCAGAAAAAATGCAGCTCGTTCCAGTGGAAATATTATCAGAATCTGCTGATAGCAGTACTCAGGCTTCTTTGCCAACTTCATTCTATGGGGGATTTATTAAAAAACAAACATAAAAACAATAAAGAGGAAAACTCTAAATGTCATCCTGAGGTGTGCAGTTTATATTAAAAGCTTAAATTGTGTGACTTTATCTCTAAGCTTTCTTTTACTGACAAAATATCATCATCTGATTTAGTACTTTGTATCAGAGGCTTTAACCTACCCACTCCTTGTGATAGTCAAATCAGTACAAAGGGAACAGAAACTCGAGTGTCAAGTAGCCATATGGCCTTTACACCAACTGAGGGAAGCCCACATCCTCTTGCATTAGCACAGTGAAAAGTAGGGACACAGGAGGGAACTTGCTCTACAGATGCTAATGCCTTCCATGTTGCTATTACTCCATTAGACTTCTCCCATTATCAGCCAGAGGCTAGTTCAACCTCTCCAGAATTTTTATGAAGTCCTGCAGACTGAAAGAATGCCAGCCTTTTTACCAGTGTTTCTGATTTTGCGTCAGTACAATCGAGAAAAACACATGGGAGAGTCAGATCCCATAAATGAAATAGAAAATCCCTTTGGATGATTAGTTCAGACCAGTGTTAAAAGAATATTTTGTGTGCATGTCAGGTTCTTTGCCAGTCTCAAAGTAGTCATTTGGATTCACTTCATTATAGGCACTGCAGTACCTTAGGAGAGAAAGAGAGAAATAGAGCGTGAGACAGAGTAATAATAACCCTTGAACAATGAAGTCTTTCTCCTAGTAGAACTTCAAATAACTCAGACAACTATCTTCTAATCAAATATACAAGCACCAGTGTAAGTGAATTCAGTATAGCTAGCATCCATGAGGAGGAAAAAAAAGCACAGAGGAACTCAAAGGAGGAGATGCTAGATAAAATGAAGGGAGCACTACCTCATGGAGTTAGACTTAATAGAAGCATGAAAACTAACTCAGCAGAAGAATAAACAGAAGCTGTAAAGGTGGTCTGGTCTTTTCCTTTGTAAGACAATAGGACTTTTCCCACTGACTTCAGTGGGAGAAAAAACAGGCTGCTATTCTCCACCCCTGCTTCTCTCTACCAGTCTGGTTCCTGTTCTCTTTTTCTTCACTTTGATTTTCTGGCCTGTGTTCTCCACCTTTATCCTGGGGGGTTCTGCTGTTTTGTCTTCCCTGTTATAAATTTTCCATTTCTGGTAGTGCTTTTTCATTTGCTTTTTTTCTGACACTGTTTTTTTAAATAACCAAAATAAACATTACATATCAAGAGCAGGTGAACAGGTAAGTCTCAGTTATGATCAAAGGACAAAAATTATTAAAAGTAGGATAAAAAAATGAAAGCAGAGTTTAAACTTCTAGCATAACGGTGAATTCCCATTTGTCTTTTCTATGTTGAGTGGGTGAAATACTTATTGGTGAAATTGGTTTTACCACTGGGCTTTTTTCCATATACGAATTCCTACACAGAACTTTAAGTTCTGATCCTGATGCAATAAAATTATTTACTAGTGCTGAGTTTCAAGATTATAAATAGTACAGATGACCCAAGTGTCTTATATGCCTCCATTAAAATGTTGCTTTAGTTGCAAAAAAAAAATAAATCCTGTGCAAGCATAAATTTCTTTCAAATATGTTGTTTACAATTAATTTCAGTTCAAAATTTAATCAGTATTTGTAGAAATCACAGAAATTTTTTTCAAATGGTTAATGAAATATTTTGATTTTTTTTTTAACTAAGAACTTGAGTAAATATTTTAATAACTGTTTATATAACCATTGACTAATATGTCATCAATGCTTTCAGGAAAATGAAAACTAGCCAAATTTGAAATTTATTGAATGAAAACAGTTTGAAGATTGCTGTCAATATTTAATTTTCCCTTCTAATATCTTTAATGAACAATTCAATTTACTTTGGTAAAGCTGTTCCCATTCCTGAACCTAGACATGTGCTTAAATACCTTATTTAATGAGGGCAGTGTGGGCATTTTCTTTCTTTTTGTTGCTATTTATTTGTTTTTTTGTTTTATTTGTTTTTGTTGCTGTTCATTTGGTTTTTAGTCTTGTACCCTCATCTCAGGAGTAGGATTCATCTACTATTAACCATCTCAAAGTTACATGTCTAATCCAAAATAGTAATCTAGTCATCTTCTGTGGTCAATGAAGAAAGATAGCTATCTCAATAAGATAATTCCTTACACCCAAAGGTAAGGTGTTTGTGACTGGTAAGATGAATTGCCCTCAGAAGTTATTGTGTTTTCTTTCAAGGTAAAGGAAAAATAAATAGCTGTTATGACTATAATCTTAAAGGATAGACAGCAGTGGTTTTGAGTGATGAGACCATTGCAAGATATTAATGATTGCTTAATTTCTGCTGTTTTGAATTTTGTTGGCTAGCCTTCCTGAAATCAAGGAAGCATCCCATAGCAAGAAATCAAAAAAGTGGATATTGAGCTGTACGAAATAGCTTACTACTTTTAGTTCTTTTGCAATTGATTATCCTACCTTGATAATTCCTGAGGACTTTTCCTCCTTCTCCCATCCTTCTTATCAGTAGCTGTTCTGGTTCTATATTAGCTTAATTCAACTAAACTTATGAATGGACTTAAACTTTCTTCTGCTCCACGAGGCATTTAAGGAATAAAATTGGAGTTCAAATTTATGTTCCTGCTAAGTACTGACTGAATCAGAACTGCTTGTCATTTTTTAAATACTTAAAATACTTATTGTTTTGATTTTATTTTAAATTAGAATATCATAGTGAACAAATTTATTTCCTTCTCTAGTAATCAACAGGTCATATTTTTCACTTTGTCTCCTACATGTGGTGAGGCAATTTGCTAATTAGATATTTTCAAATTGTACCAATGGGTGTCGCTAGAAATTTCCTTTTTTTTTTTTTCCCCCATAAAAAGGATCGTGGCAAGAGATTTGTCTTTTTATCAGCACTGTAGAGCACAAAAAGAAAATAAGATTTTACAGGGCCTGGAGAGAAGCAAAATAGCAATGCAAGCATGGCCTGCAGCTCTTTCTTACAACTCTTTGATCTTGGAGATGTAAAGGTAATATTGCCTAATGAACTTGTAATTCTCTTTTCATACTACAAATCACTACTTGCTAAAGAAATTTAGGTAGCATGGGGACTTGTGCTATATTTCCTACCAGCAAAAACTGGCAACATTTGAATGGCTGAAATATCCTGCCTGTTGAATAAGTGTTAGATTTGGCAATTAACACCATCTTCTGTGATATCATGAGGCGTGTCCTGACAATATGTAAATTCATTACCATTTCGGCAAATTTACTCCAGAGTTCTGTAATGATTTTTTTTTTTCCCAACTAAAAGTGTTTTATTTGGCTTTATAAACTGAGCTTGTGTCTTGGTTTGAGACAATTTGGAGGGGTGGAGACTTCAGAAAAAAATCTTCTCCTTCAGTTCTCCCTGGTTTCTCCAATACACAGAGAGAGACCAAACAGACCCCAATGTAAGTGAAAAAATATGTCTTTACCAAGAAGAATGTTAATAACAATAAAACTGGGTTAAACCAACTGATGAGGAGAAACTTCCCAAGCCCTGCCCACTGGACCAAATGGAGACAGCAGCTGGCCTCCACCACCTGGGAAAAACACATGTGGCCACAGGACGGAGACAAGATAGCCACCCTTCCACATGGTTCACCTCTTCCTCACTTGGAAAACCTGGCAGGAATGGCTGAAGAGTCAGTGCTGGCAAGAAATAGTGAATAGCTGGGATTTGGTATTGACAGATGCTTGCATGGGGCTGGAGTGAGGCTGCAGTGCTGGTACAGGCAGTTGGAGCAGGGCTGTGGAGCCCCTAGGTGATGGGAAGGACCTATTGGATCCAGCAAAGACTTGATTGTTGCAATTTCAATGGTTGAAGTGGTGGTCACAGTCCAGACCCACCAATGTGGTAGTCAAAGCCCTGGGTAACTGAGGAAAGCTCTGAAACTCAGAGTTAAATATGCTCAGGTTCAGGTGGAAATGCCTCTGGTACCTCCCATTGGGGTGGAAGTTTTACACTGGATAATGTAATACTGTGAGTCACGAGATACTTTGGGAGTCTTTGACACCTTCCAAGATGTTGCAGTTGATCTCCTACATCAGTGCAGCAGAGTCCATCATGGCCAATTACGGCTCAACAACACAAGATGAAAACCTTCAGGATGGGTGTGAATGTTATAGGGAGTTTTCATGGCTGAATCACCTGTGTAAGGAAAAAGAAACACTACCCCACCTCACAGGGTTTGCCTCTTTCCTTATTTCATTTAACACTCAGCTTGTAGCACCCAGCCTGCCTTCACCCCCTGGCCTGGGTGGCCACTTTGCACACTCTTAGCAAAACACTATCTGCTGATTGAGCCATGGGCACCAATAGTCCAGTCTCTTACCTGGGCGATCACTGAAGGTAGTCGAATGTTTGAGTCATTAATCACTAGCAGTTCAGTCTCTTTAAAGAAGGTAAAATGGCAAAAGAGGCATATTTGGAGGAAAGAGAAAAGAAAAGGTGTATAACAGAATTTTTATGTTACTCAGGACAGCCTGAAAATATTTATGGGATATTGATGACATGGCTTTTTGTGGCATCTTTGGGAGAGATATCCAAACAATTCTTTACAACACATTTAACCTATGCAATGAAAAGAAGTGAAAATTGGAATGATTAGCCAAGGTTCTTTAGATTTCTAAACTCTTTTCAGAAAACCTAAACATAGCCAAAACATTCTTATATATGGGATTCCAATTCCTGTATCTGCATGTACCTCATCATGATAGTCTAAGAGGTCCAATATGTATGCAATTATTTTATTTCAGTATGCAATAAATGCAGATTTTTTTACGGAAGTTGAATTGTCAGCCTTCTCTGGGCTTGGACTATGAGATGCATATCACATTTTGTGTGTCTTTTCTTAAAATGCATTGTAAGAATACATATTCTATACTATCCACAGGTGTCGTGTTTATTTTTCAACTCACAGTGATCTTCCTTTAGATATTTGATGGCACTGAATTACACTCTTTAAAGTAAGTATATAGTCATTTTTCTAAATAAGGATTCCTTCCTACATCTACGTTTTCTCCGTGGTTAAATACTTGTTAGTTTTTCTTGGTTAGACAATGAGAATGTTGTATTTAAAATATTCATAATACAACACCAAGAAATATTGTCTGTAGTGTTCTGGTCACTGCCAAAAGAATTCTCCAATCCAGCTTGTTATGCTATTTATAGATGAGGTTATCAATAGCGAGGAGGAATTAGAGCTTTTGAAGATGCTTGAATAGATAAGTAGTGTTTAGGGATTTTCAGAAAACTTCATTCCATCCACAAATTTTTTTCTATGGCCCAGGAGCTCAAGTATGTGAGGTTCAGCTTAGTTAGCAGATGGTATAAACTACATTAGCAGGTGCAGAATCACACAACATAGGACTTAAAGGAATTGAAAGGCATCTTCATTCAGAAACAGGTTGACTTCCCATTTACAGAGAGGAAAGAGAGGAAAAAAAGAAAAGGAAATTCACAATCCTTTTAGCCACAGTTTTATTAAATTAGGAAGGGATAGCTGTGCGGCTACTTTTTGGTCAGTCCTCTAGTACAGCTCTTCCTGCAGATAAATTCCCACAGTCTTTTCTAGTCCTCTAGCTGTTGAAACAGGCCTGTCTGGTAAACTGAGATCTGATACACTTTCACCCTAGCTTTGAGGCAAAGTAAACCACTCCTATCAGCAGTCATATAATGTACATACTTATGTATCAATAAAAATCAAGAAAATATACTATTTAGAAAAAGGTAAGCAATCTCACACCTGCATACCCTGTTTTTATATATTTACTCTCTTACTTTGGAACTATAAGCATTTCAGTAGCTATAAAGAGGCAGACAAGCATACGCATCTCCTATTTTTAACTTTATTTATACTTGTCAAATGTATAGTTTTACTGCAAGCCAAACAAAAGAGTGATTGAGGCTTTAAAGAAAATTCATAATTTTGCACTCAAAACTAGGCACTGAATGGAAACTGGTACCTAGGTATCTGGAAAAATTCTCTAAGAACATATCAGACCAAAAAGCAATCCTGTGAGATACTTAAAACTCATCTTCCACTTGAAGTCCTGGGAGTGGGTGGGGGAAATCTTGAGAGAAATAACTCAGCACCTTTCCTGACCGAGTGCAAGATAAATTAGTGCAATATACTCAGTGTCATTTCTTATTGCTTAATTGACTACCTCCAGGTGTAATATAGCTGTCTTTATCACAGAAAAATCATTTTGATTTATTTGATGCATTGTGTATAATAAGGAAGCATGCATGAGGTTATTAATATCTTGCATAGTTGTGATATTTTCCAAGGGCACAGATGATGCATTTCATCATATGCAATACTACTCTATTATGACTAGTATCCTGAAATTTTGTATTTTTATGAATTTTACTTTTTATTGTATTTTTGTTTCTCACATTGCCTGCCTGGCATGTAAGAGCTGAGTAGTGCCTATGGTCTAAAGGAGCCTACTGTAAATATTGTAGAACTTTAGTTGAAACACAGCAGTCGGAAATATTGACTATAATATAAATGTAGATTATAACAATTCAATTTATTGCTAATTTATTATAGGTAATTGAGTTGTTAATTGTTCTCTTTGGCTCATAAACCTAGAGGTTTCACTGTGAGAGTTCAAGTGGTTTGGCCATGCTCTTTAAACAAATGTAGCTCTGTCACATAAAAAAATGAATGTGTCTAGTGAATATCATCTTTTTCCTCATCTTTTCCTAAATCTTCTGGAGTTGCTAGAAAAAATATGGCAGGTTGTTTAGAAGGACAAATTTTAAAATACAGTAAATCAGTCTTGAGACAAAAGAAGTTTGTCACAAAATTCAGTTGGTATGGTGAGTGCAAGACATCTTGATAGGGCAATTAAAAGTCATGTTTGACTTTTCCAATAAAGGGCAGTAACTTTATTTAAACAGTTTAAATACATTATAGAAATAGACATTCAAACTTGAATTCCTAGATCTGTTTTTTTCCCTTACAGGCTTTTCAGTTTTTGTTAATTTTGAAAATTAAAGTTTCCAGTGAAATTCAAACTTTTATGTTATATTATGTTCTTCTGAAAACAGGCTGTGTTTTGGCATGCTCCACCAATACCAGCCATACCATTAATGATTACACTCTCATGTCTTCTCACAATTACTTAATGATTTTTCACAATTATCCCCACACATTGAGAAGATTAATTAAATTCCTCTCTACACACTGGAAAAAGATCCAAGTGAAAATCTGCTTAATGCCATTCAAAAGCAAAGAAGATATAGTATGTAACGTTGCGTTATATATATGGTATAGAAGGGCGCGCAGCATCATTCAGGATGAGCAACTCAAATATGTTTTGCTGCCTGACTTTTTAGGTAATAGGAATCTGTGGGAATTCACTTAGCCAGAAAGGAAGAGGCAAGAATAATCTGGACAAGGCTAGATGTAACTGATTGCTGCTTTAAAATTGTTTCAGTGTTGCATATCCCTTGTTTGGTTATAACCCCTCCTTTTTTACCATGTTTGCACTAAACCCTAGCCCCTGCTTCCATGTCGGGAAGTCTCCACCCCCTCCATACCATATTTGTAACGTGTACCTCCCCTCGCCTCCGTGTTTGGCAGGCTCCTCCCTTCTCTCCTGGAATTGGCTCCGACAAACCCCATAAAGGGGCGGTCGCCATATCAATAAACGCTCTTGCCCTCTCTGCCCTCGGCTGGTGCTGTGTGCTTGATTGGATCGTCTTTTCCTGCGTCACAGCGCCGGGAGAAACGAACAAGTTGCTGAAAACCGCCGTAAGCTGCGGCGGACCGATCCGTCCACAAGATCGCGAGGGGCCGCCCCCCGCGCTAACCGCTCGCAGGGGAAGGTGACCACGTGTGCCGGCCGCTTGCAGGTAGCGGCTAAAGCGGCGGCTTCTGGCTGCGGGCTCGTCCGGGAGCCGGGCAGGAGAGA
>VZRE01009305.1:0-20079 GCA_013396775.1 Cephalopterus ornatus
GGTTACTAGGGAAGGTCTAGAATCAAAACTACTATACTAACTCAATGTTTAGAAATTAAGTGTCTGGCTTTGTTTCTGACACACTTTTGGAATAGTTGTACACATGGGCTTCTCTAGAGACTCTTCTCCCTCAGTTTTCATATTATTACCATACAAATCACTGCTGTTGGAAGTGAAAATGGAGTCAATTTTATGATCTCTTATCAGAGTCCTCACAGTCTTCTCACAGCTAGGGAGAACAAATCGGCCTTCTAGTGTGCCCTAAAAGTCAATTAACTAGAACTAGTTTTTAAGTCCACAAACTGGGGTGACAGCAGAGAGGACACATCTGCCTTTTAGTGGTATTCCTGCCCTAGTACTCAGCTGCTCGTGGTCTGGTACAAAGAGGTTGTTGTTTGGGTTGGTTTTTACAGATGCATGCTTTTCTCAATTATTTTAAGGCAAACTTCCCAAATACTTTAATAATTTAATCAGGAAAAATAAGTTCCTTAAATGCCATAGCCAGAAGAGGTAAAAAGGGGATCAAAAATGCATTTGAAAAGAAATGGGGTGCTGACATTACCTGACTTTGTAAATAGCTTTTGAACTGTACACAATAGTTCATCTGGAAGGGAGAAGCTGTAGTTGAGAACTGCAAGATATGACCTCTGGTCAGAAAAACACTGATTAGGCTGTAGCTGTTAACATCTTTCAGGTTTGGGGCAGAAATCCATTGGCTTTTTCTTTTCTATCTTGTAGATGCAAGTTTAAAATTCAATACAATACCAAATTTTTTTCAATTTTGTAATTTATTAAGTTTCTGTGTACAAAGTCATGATAATTAAAGAGAAAAGGAAATAAATTTGAAAAAAATTACTGTATGGCTGTTTCTGGATGAAAAGGGAAAAAGGAATTGTTCTGATTTTTGAGTGTGAAAATAAAGCAATGTTCTTATACCCTCAGAGAAGTAGGAGGAGAGAGAGAGAGAGGCAGTAGTAGCTTAACAATAAAGAGCATGTCTGAAGCCAATGTGTTTACCCTTAACAATTGAGATTAATTAGGCAAGAGTAAGTTACTTTATTGCTTTCAAGCAAATGATGGTAAGAACATACATCTGCTTCAAAATGGCATGATCTCTTTTCTAGTATGACAGATTTTTTCTGGGCTCTGGGATTTATCAGACTGGGCCTTGAGGATGCTGTGGGCTGCAGGTTACACTGCTGTGAGCACCACAACATGTGAGCATGTTGGGGCAGGACAGGCTTGTTTCAGGCAAAAAAATGTCAACTCAGTACAACAAGGCTGCTTCATTTTGTGTCTGGCTAATGGTAACACAAGGATTCTGTCTCAGTTCTGGGGCTTTGTTTCTTTGGTGAATAGTTTCGAGGTAATGTGTGTGGTTTTTGTGTTACTTTTGAAAGAGAATTTTTTTCCATGCTTCCTCCCTAGTAATGTCAGAAGTGGCCAGTTTACAAGCTGTTAGGCTTAAGACTCTTTCATTTACTTTAAATTTGAGTAACAGAGTTGTTACACCAATGCCACATACACAAAAGGTATTTGCATTGCATTATATTAACATAAAGTTTTACTGCTTCTTGAGAGCTAAGACAAAAGGCCTCAGTTGCATCACCCATTTTTTATGCTGAAGTATGTCTTTTCCTTCTACATAGGGTCTATTTTCTCCAGAACATTTATTGGAAATGACAAGTTCTCAAGTACTGGGTTTTGCCTTTTCAGAAAAAAATGGATTTTCATAGAGAAAAACCCAGTTCTACCAGCAGCAGTAATGTGGTTTCAGGCTTTGCCTACCTGTGATGGATGAACCACCTACTGTGGAATCCCAGAGGAGGCAGGCTGTTGCTGAGGGGCATTTAAGGACAGGGTTCACTGCACTCATTGGCTCATGGCTGACTATCTGGTTTGTTTGGTGATAAGACTAAAGACTCTCTATAGACTAGAAACTATCTCTACTAGTGAATAAAAAAAAGAAACCAATTTCTGGCAGTCAAGACAGCAGTAATGTGCCTGATGGCTTGCAGTATTTGAAACAACTCTAATATTAAATAGATAGCTACAAGTTCATTGTAGGGATTTTTTTCCCTTATCTCTTCTTTTAAAATTTTTAATTTTAAGATTATTTGACAAAGCCTATTGTTGGAAAAAAAAGATTGCAAAAAATGTGGCACTTTGACACCTAAAGTTCAGGAGGCTGCAGAATAAGCCAGACCTTACCTTAAAGTAGTGCTCTTGTGGTAATCTCGTCACAAGAAAAAATTCCAAGTTCTGATATTTGTAAATGATATGGGCTTGTCTTAGTGTGTATGTATGGTCCCATACCTTTTCCTATGTGGTGTCCTAAATATTTTTACAGAAGGAGCTTAACAGAAGTGCAGCATCTTGAGAAAAAACCTGCATTCTGCCAGACAGTCTTTCTAAGTAGTAATTGCAAATCTGAACTTTCTCTTTAAAGAAGTTCTTCAACAAGAAAGACAAACAGGTTAGGAACATGATGCAGATGAACGGGCAAGTATAATAATAGTAGTAAAGTCCCAAGCAGTGCTGCAAGCAATGTATTTGGTAAGAGATGTATAGATCCCAAGTTAGAAGTAGGAGTGGGTAAGCAGATTGAGAGTGCAGGAGGGCCAAAAGGTTAATTTGATTGATTCTTTAATTTTCCTTCAAGGTTCTTGGGACTCACTTAAATCAATAGAGAAGATGTATTATTTTTAAAGAAAAAGAACTACTGTCAATCTCTCCTTGGCTTTCAACAAAACTTTGAAAATACTGGTTTGAATCTAATTGTAGCTAGACTAGATTCAATCAAAAATTAACTTACCAAATTTAAGTGAACATGTGTCTAATTCTGGACAAAATAATTAGGCAAGATTCACTTGGCATATTTTGGCCTGTACTGTGCTGGTTATGTAGATTATAGTAGATCCCGATATGATGATGAGACAGGCCACAGCTACTTTTAGTTGATTGCATGAATACCATTATTTATTGACATAAAAAGCAGAAATGACTACAGCTTAGCCAACGGTAGTTAAAGAAATTTCCTGTGGGACCAACATCAGCTGGAACTGACCTCGGGTGTAGTTACAGTATCTCAAGGACACTGAAATTATGTGAGCTTTTCAGCTCTATTAAGAGAATTATTTTTTCTTCTTATCAGTTGCTGAATTGCAACTTGCTCTTTTCATTTTCCAGAGGCTCCTAAATCCACACGAAGATCAGTAGTGTTTTGCAATTAAAGGTTTTCTCAGGTGTACTGTGCACGAGAGTTATAACCAATAATGTAGTTTTGCAAAGATTTGTACTTCGCAGGTAAATTCTTTGGGGATGGCCCTTCTTTCTTCTTTTTCCAGAGCCCTGTGCCCTTGCATGCTTACATGGTGTGACTGTGTAGATCAGATATTGCATGTGACCCTTCCTACCACAAAACTGAGGATGTTGGTTAGACTTCACAGTCCTTAGGATTTTCAGTGATTGATTTTTATTTTTTAAAATGAAACTTGAAGATGCCTTTTTTTCTGCAAAAGGGGAAATTACTGTCTAAAATATGTATAACACAGACAATGATTTTACAAGTTTACTTACACTGCCTAATACATCCCTTCAACCCTGACTCTAAAAGCGAAGTGAAAAACTAACATGGTCCACCCACCTCTCCAAAACAATTCAAGTGCTGTGATCCAAAACCCTGCCACTTTTTTTATTCTGAAAGCATGGGAACTCAATGGATTGGATACCATATTTATCCAGTGACAAGTGCAAAGGGAGTGTAATCCTTTAGTCTTTAGCTGCTTTTCAATAGAAACCATATTTTTCACATAAGATTCTGTGTCCATTTAATCCTAAAACTATGAGATTAAATGACCCTCAGTTTGAGTTTTGCCACCGTGAGTTATCTTGGAAGACACAAGGGTCAAGATGAGGCTCTCAAATGCTGATAGCTCTCACAGCACCCTGAGGAATCCTTCCTCATTCATCTGTACCTATTTGGAGTTGAAATCCTTTTCCTCTTGTAACTGTCCATCTTTCTCTTTCTGTCTTTCCGTGCTGAATTCCTATTTCTCTTTCTCTTTGTTTCCAGTTTGTATAATGCCCTTTCTACTTTGTTCACCACCTGCTGCCAAGTTTATAGTTACCTGTTTTACTTCATAAAATTCAGAAACCTTCAGCTTTGGGGCCTCAAGGATCTGATTTGATCTGTGCAAGGATTGGGATTTTAGTGTCATCAAATAATTCTGCTGTCTACCTGGAAGTCATTAATCTCATGATAGCTGTTGATAGAGGAGACTGGCAAGTGATGAGGAATTCAACCAGCTAAAAAAGTGAAGGTAGAGCCCTTGAAGGTCAGGAACAACATTTGTGCTTGGGATCACCAGCGCAGATGTGCACTCTTTATGTGGAGCTTGAACGGATCTTTGCTTGGGAGCATTCCAGCCATATGGTGTCATGGCTGAACTCCCACATCCCTATGACAGAGGCACCATGTAGGAGAATCCAGAGGAAAGTGCCTTTTCTGGTGTTTGCTCCAGGATCCCAGTTCTCTTAGAAGGGACAGGCCAAGAAATACCTCCTTCCATATTTCCAGCCATCCCTGGAGTCAATGAGCCCTTGTGCCAGTGCCCTGGATCCCAGCCCCATAAAGTGTGCTGCTTTTTCTGTATGTTGCTCTAGGAGAGGAGGAGTCCGTGCCTGACCTTTCTGGTAGGCTCAGAGCCACAGGGACACTGCACTGCTGGTCTGATACCTTTAAAACACCTCCTTCAGAGCCATCAGCTGAGGAAAAATGCCTCCATGGAACAGCTCCCTCAGGAATTCTCTCTCCAGTCCCAGCTCTTGGGCAAGTACCTAGCTGAGCACCAGTGTTGGGGAACTTGCTCGATGCTGCAAAAGCACAGCTCTCCCAGGCTTCTGTGCTGAGTGCCTACAATGCAGCCTCTTTCTCACACCAACTGCCAGGGATTAGCTCTCTCACAGGGCAGTAACTTTGTGGAGCCTGTCCCTGACCCACAAACACAAGAGTAGGTACCATTTTTCTAACTTACAAAGCAGTTATTGGCTGAGGGGCTGGTGAACTGCAGCAATCCTCCTCTCCCCTCCATGTCTCAACAAGCAGGAGTTGCCACCCATCAGCCCCTCAACAGGACCTGCAAGGATGTTACCATCTGTAGTTGGGACTCCCTCTGCAGAAAGACTGCAGCACAGGGTCATCCCCGTTTTTACAAGGAGCTGTGTTGGTTCCTAGTCTCAGCAGAGAGCTCACAGACAGGGTCAGTTATAAGTCTCTTCGGATGGGAAAGAAAGGGCTGTTTTGGGTTATTGTATGCTGCTAGGCCATTACTCCAAACAAGATGTTGCCTTCATGTAGTACCATAGTTTTACCAGTTTGGGATGGATATGTAGGCAGACTTGTGCATCAGCAGGAATGCCAGAGAGGGGAACCCACAGCATTTTCAGAGTTCCCTTGCATGGGAGTCTGCAGGGAATCAAGCAGATTCCCAGCAAATGGTGGTAATAGGCTGCTGCTGGGCTGTGATCACCTATACATTACTCTTGGGAAACAGGAGATTTTCTACCTCCTTCCTCTATGGACAGGCTACACAAGGTATGTATAGAGGGTGCTGAATGGGGCAGAAATTCATGTCTCAATAAAAGGGAGAGAAGGTTTTTTAGCTGAGAGAGTATTATTCCTCCCACCCAAGCTGACTGCCATATGATTCCCTGTTATTAATTTTCCCTCTGCTGTGCTAAGGCTGCTGCTTTACCGGCTCTTTTCAAGCTTTCTTTCACCTGTGCTTTCTTGTCTTTTCTCACCTCTCCAACCTTGGAGAGACCCTTAGTTTAGGTTGTGAAGCCCTGGAGAATAGCTACCCTTCAGAAAGTTTTGAAGTTTTGTGAAGATGCTTTGGCCTTAGGCCAGGGTCTGGTCCAGTGTAACCCTCGTAAACCAAGTATGATGGAGATATGAGGCATTTCAGCACCAATCTCATAGATCTGCTAAACAGCTCTCTTTAGGCTAAGATATTTCCCAATGAGAAATAACTTAAAAGCCAAGGTGCTGGCCCTCAGTCCTTTGAGCCATTTAATGTTTTTTGTCTAACTCATTTTGTTTCCAAAGTGCATCACCGTGTTTCTGTAGCTAAAAAGAGATCAGGTATGATTTGTGAAAACTACACCATTTTTTATTGAAAACCTCCATCCCATGTCATGACTATTTTCTTAATGAAGTAGCTGCTCAGCTGTTGGGATCCCATTTATATTGATATACATTGCTGAAGGGTTGAGACCACTCTTAGTTTTCATTCTCAGGTTTGGTGTGGGAGGTGTTGCTAATATATATATATGTGTGTATATATATATAATATAGATATACTATATCCATCTTGAATTCCCTGATTCAGAATTGGCCATCAGCCATGCTCCTCAAGGTTGTGAACCTATTAACATTTTTAAGGTAGTGGTATTTGGGCAGAGTCACTATTTGCATGGGGAATGCCCTTGGAAAAACCAAAAGTGCTGAAGGAAGGTGGTCTGAATTGCTAGACAGTGGGTTTTCCTTGCTACTCTACTAAATTAGTGGTGTAGTTGGGAGGCGATTTCAAAGTTGGTATCTTTTAAATGCCAGACTTTTTTAAACTAGTTTGGTAATGCAATACCATGGTGACATTTACCATCAGCAAGAAGTGTTAGTCTGGGCATCCTAGCCTTCTCCAGCAGGCAAGAGGTGAACTTTGAAAACTTGCCTCTTTGGGAGGTGCCAGTGATACCACACATGCTGGTCCATGTTGGGATAACATGAGCAAGCAGTAGCTTTTGTAGCTATCGGTTTTTCTGTAGTCACATAAGCAAAATCCAGAGTTGACAAAATATTTAAAATGCAAAACAATGCCAGTAAATCCAACTGCCTTTCCATTTAGCACTGTAGCTCTGTGGGAGTGTGTCTGTCTTGCCCTGCTGGATTTGGAGGTGTTTGGGACTGAGAAATGATGTTTGATGGCTGGCTGTGTTGTCAGCCTTCATAAGTAAAATTGTGGGGATGGCAGAGAGTCCAGTACTGTGCAGAGAAAATTCTTAACTTTTGATATCAGTAAGTATCAATGGCTAATGATATAAAAATAAATATTGAAATGGATAGCTATGGATGCCTACCAATATTGAGATTAGCTTTGACAGACATTGATATTAAAAGGTATTGATTTCTTTACATAGGTGCCATACTCTTTATATGCCTATTGGTATCAAAATTCATATTGAAATAGATTTTGATGCTATTAATATTGAAATTTCGTTTCACAATCAAGAGGTTCTGATAACTGTACTTATCAGTAGGTATCAATGCCTTTAGGTAGATATGGAAATCAGCATTAAATAATACAGGTATTGGTGCCTATGATATCAAAAGGTAATGATGTGTATAGGTACTAATACCAGTCAATATCAAAGTTTTGAAATCAACAGTCTTCAATGGGTAGTGATGCCAATGGATATTGAAATCAATAAGTAGCAATGCTTACTGGTATCAAAATAGTATTGATATCTTTACTATGCCTAGGTCCACGGGCCTGGGTTCAATTTACACAGATGAGATGGTAGTGGCTCAGTATGTCAGAATTCCTGTTTAATTACACTGATTTTTAATATCCCTTCAGTTAAGTGGGGATCAATGTTGAATGGTCAGACTTACCAGGAGAGTTCCTGGCACAAAAATTGCTCCAAAAAGGGAGTGCTTTTGCTTAACTAACTGTGCTGCATTTAGTACCCAGGGGACCACTAGTGTGATGCTTTTGAGTGGTCAACAGAGTCCACGTGTCATGGAAAATGCTGAGAGGAACAGCTGCCAGGAATGGAAACAACATAAAGAATATCCATGAGGAACAGGAGGAGAGGAAATAAGAAGTGTTAAAATGAAAGAAAAGGCTCAAGACAGGTTCTCCTCAATGATTAGAAGAATTTTGATGAGGAAGCTTTATGTTGACTGAAGCAGAGTAACCTTTAAGGGAACATAGTTTGTGTTCTGGCAGACAGATCTAGCCTGTGATTTCTGGTGAAAAGTGCTATCTACTTTGACCATGTAGATTATAAATACATTGATTAAATGCTGTTGTGCTTTAATTACCTATTCATAGGAAGGGATGGCTCAGCAGATTTTGGGTTTAAGCTAGTGCATCTTCCAGGAAAACTTTATAGCCAGCTCCTGCTTTGAAGTAAGAAACTAAACTGCAGATTCTTTTCTTAGATGGTTGGAGCTTAGTATATAGAACAAGTAATTTTCTCCTGAAAATGTTATTGCTATGGTCTGTATCAATGGAATTTTTCAGTTCATTTACTTTCTTAGCTGTTTATCAGAGGACTTTTTGTTCATTCAAGACAGATTTAGTGTAATCATGGCATAGATTTGGACATTAAAGTAAAACCACTATAAAGGTCTGGAGGATATGGAGTGAAGGAGTTTAAATATTTTGGTTTTCTTTTAATTGTGTCAGATATAAGTTGTTTGATTCATTTGACCTTTAATTCTAAGTACAAAGGCTGGTATCAATAAAATAGAAGAAGGGCTTTGACCTTGTATCATGGGGCACATGAAATATTTCACAGAGTATTCCAAGAATATTCTAAAAATTACATCTCAAAATTGGGGTTAAAAAAGATAGGGAGACACATTTTATGTCTTTTTCCTTTCAGAACTGCTACTTTAACACTAGAACAGAAAAATCAGTCATTCCAAAGTCTGGCACCTAAACTAGCAAAGAATAAAGTTGCCTCTCCCTATGAAATGTAGCAGTCAGCAGTTGTTCCATGGATTAAAAAAAAAGGAAAAAAAGTGTTAGGAAATGAGGACATTCTGAACTCTGCACATCCACTAAAGGACACTCTGTGGTTTATCATTTACCACAAAATAGCTGTGGAATTGTCCTTCATGTATATTCTCTTCGGTTTGGGTAGTTTGGTTGGTTAGTTTTTGTTTGGTGGGGGGTTTTTTGTTTGTTTTGGTTTGTTTTGGTTTGTTTTTGTTGGTTGGTTGGTTGGTTTTTCTGTGTGTGAAGACAGATGACATGTCCTGTGCTCCTCAAATGTCCTGTGCTCTTGTAGTACAAGAAAAATGAATGGCAATAATATATTTTTCAAAATCTAAATAGAGCTCCAGAATAATCAGAAATTATTTTTATAAGGTGATTTTGGATTATCATGAAAAATCAGTATTTTTTAAAATTAACAAAAGTGGGTGTACATTTTAAATAAATTGATTGTGGTGATATTTCACTCAATAGGTTCTCTTGTCTATTTGACACAAACTATGTATGTGCACACAACAGGGATAACGTGGTTCAAGGACTGAACATGTGTTAAGGAAGTTGTTCACTCCTGCACATGTTTATAAAGTTCTTCTCTTGGGGTTGTTTCACTAATTTCAATGCAATAGAGGTTTCTTTTGATTTCTGCTGTACTAGTGAGATCACAGTTTTCATCCTTTTATGATCCTCTTTGCCACTAAAAGAAAATTGGGAGGGCTTTTGAATGGAAAAGCAGTGAATTGCTGGTAACATAGCTGGGAGTACTCGCTGCATCCTTCAGTTTAATTTGCTTAATATATGTAATTAATTAAGCAACTATAAAGTGATAGAAATGTATTTGTGGATTCAGTCTCTGTAAATTAGTGATAAACAATTTGACACTGCGGGACATTGGTTCTTTCTCTGTGGGACTAATGATCTCTAATGCCTCAGGAGTTGTTTGTGGAACTCATCATGTTTACCTATTAAAATGAAGTCATTACATTTTGCTGTAGAAATCTTAGAATGCTTTTGGTACTACCTGCTGTGAATTTGCCTGTGAATTTCTGATCATGAATAGGACCTGAATCCATGTGGACAGGACCCTGTCCGCTAATGTAAGTATTTTCAACAAAGGCAAAAAGTGGGTCTCCTAAAGGGTGGAGATCATTTAAAATGCTTGGACTGAAGAGCTGGAAGCTGTCTACTTGTTTACAGAGAGCTTTAGTGCAGCAGGTGCTGTGCCCACATTGTGTACAGTCTGGGCAGCTACACATGCAACTACTGAGTCTGCCTGCACAAATGATTTGTATATCAAAATGTGTAGAGCAAAATTTTGAGGCTAAACTGAAAAAATTTTCGAAATTAGGCTCAAGACCAATCCTTCCTACTTCCTTATACAGCATTCTTGTTGTTTTTCTTCCCTCCAACTATTTAAAGGAAACTGATAATTTATCTGGAGTCCAGGCACACAGTTATTAGTGTCATCTGTACCCAAGAGATAAGTGACGTACCCTTAGTGCAAAGAAAAAAAAAAAAGCAACTTCACTTGTTTTTTGCAAAAGTGGTTTTTTTTCCTTGAGGAAATTCATGTGGTTTGTTGTCACTGTCAAGCAGAGTAACAAACTCATGAACTTAACCACAGGGTCATTAGGGTTGGAAAAGTCCTTTAAGATCAAGTCCAGTCAAGACGGCAGTTAGATCAGACTTCAGTGGGTGAGCCATTTGGAGCCTGGGGTTTTGACTGTCTCTGTAATTGTCCCGTGTTTTAACTTGTTCCACCTGCCAAATCTCTTAGAATGTGGATTATTTGTTTATTTTTGAAGCTGCAGCCAAATACACAGGAGATTTTCCTGTACGTGAAACAAAATGATTTCTCAACAGGGAACTGTAAGATCAACACACTGGTATTATTAATAGAGCTTAAAGTCCAAAAAAGTTAAGATATTTTAACTGCTGGCCTATTTGTCTGTAGCATATCTAGCAAGTCCTATGCAATTCTCAGATCTAAAATATGTGTTGTTTTAAAATAGGAGTCAAACATTACAAGTTTTTTTCCTGCTGTTTTTAAAAAGTCGTATAGTCAGAACAAAGCACGAAGATATGAAGTACAATGATTTAGCCCAAAACTTGGGCTGAAATGTGTGTTCTCCATCCCTTTTGTCAAAGTTGAGACATTGTGCAAGAGAGCACATGAGTCAGGAAGTGGGATGAGAACAAGCAGTCCCTTTGGCTCTGCAGCACAGTGTTGTGAAATTCAGCTAGGAGAATGTGGAAGCATCTAACCCATAGGTATTCTTTGACCATCACATCTGGCTTTGCTGGGCTCATACTGAAGCCATGACGTCATTATGCAAATTGAGGCAGTTTAGATCATGCCAAGAAAATCAGAGCTGTAGATCTTCAAGGAATGTAATAACCATGCAGAGAGGAACTAAGTAAGTTTAGACTATGCCAGAACCAGACAAATGTGCAAGAATTTGCTGAACTTCCTTTTTAGCCTTGGGCATCAAAGTCCTTTGAACCTGGTCTTGGTAACCTAGCATATTTTCCACTTGTGCTTAATGTTCTCAGATCTGGCCTAAGTTTTCACAGTGTTGAATGTGTCCATTTTTCTGCTGTGAAGTGTGAACGGGGTTGGGATAAGCAAACACCTTGTTAAGTAGGATTTCATTTGGTACATATGCTGGAAATGACATGCAGCTTTTAAACTTTTTGGATGTTCAGGTTGAGATGGTGGCTTTCAAATCGAGGTATGATGTGTTGTGTTTGATATATCAGTTTATTAAGAAATATCATACAGGTAGAATGACAATGGCTATATAGAATTCTCTATAATTATAAAACTTAGGCTTGGGAAAAATCCTAGCTCCACAAAAGTTAGCAGCATAAACACTCATTCCCAGGGAAAAGAGACTTTCAATTCATGCTTTTGGTTTCAATGGTTGCTTACAAACTGTAAGTACATGGAAGCAATTTGTAAAGTAAGACAAGTATCAGTGTCTTCGTTCTGTAGCTGGGCTTTGGAGACCTCCAGACTTTGACTTGTGAAAACACAGCATGCAAGCATGTATGGAGTAGCAAAGGATTTTGTGTGTATGTTGTAGCTTCATGTTCTGGACTGCTATTTTTTCCTGGGAAAAATACAGAACTTAGGATATTAGTGTATCTTTGGCAACTTTTAAAAGGATTTAAAACATTTAACCAGGTGATGTTAATTGCATTCTGAAGGATATGTACCTTATTCAGTCAATGGTACTCCCTCACTGGCGATAGTATTTTCAATACTTACTCATTTCCTGTCCATGAACTGACAGGGCTCACACAGTGATCTTGGTTTCTCATTACCTTGCCCAAAGTTTGGGACCTTTTTACTGTTCTGATTTCCTTTACTGAGATCAAATTCCTGCAAACGAACTAACTAGAATCTCTGAGCCACGTGTCAGGTACTACTGAGTGCACCATAACCACAACATTTTATTAACGTAGTCATGAAGGATGTTTAATTTTCTTAAAAGAGATAGACCCCAAAGAATCCACAGGAGCAGCTCTTGGAAAAGATAAACTTGTAAGGGTAGAGCCAAATCGTGGCTCTAGGCTCCAACATCAACATGTTGGGAGAGGAAAAATTCCTTTGCTCTGTCTGTGGGCCTGTCTAGCCAGTCAGTCAATATATGCTTTATTGCACATATTATTGATCCAAAGCACCACACCAGAGTGCCAGGACACGATGTACTCTGGCACGGCACTGGCTGCACTGGGTCTGGCTCTCTATCAGGCTCTCCTGAACTTATCTTCTGTAAACTCTTTTTTCCCATCTGTGCTGCGGCTGGAGACTCTGCCTGGCCCTTTTTTAGTCGAGCCCTTTCCCAGAAGAGATCTGAAACATTGGGGGCTCATCTTTAGCTCTGGCTGAGGGCACAGATGCTGCTATGGCTGGCTGAATATTTGAGAAGATGAGTAGACTGGAACTGCAGGTTTGGCACTTATATAAGGATTTGTGTGTTCACTGCAGGATGTGCCTCTTTCTCCCTTAAAGACACTGGATTACAGTCAGTTGGCACCTTTACTTTACCCCAGTACTTGCTCTTCCACATGAAGAAAGTAACCTGCCTCGGATTGTCAAAGAAACATAAATGTGTGATGGTTTAAAAGCATGTCCTGGATGAAAGAGAGAGAATCTTTTCCAACTTGTGCAATTTGAGGAGCAAACATGGGTGTTTACTCTGTTCCAGAATCTGCCCACATAAGCAGATCAGACTTTTTTTTTTTTTTTAATGTTGTTCCAGAAGGTCAGAGACTATTTTGTTTGCTGCAGATTTTTTTTGCTTAGTGAAGCAAAGTTCACAGGAGCCAGAGTACTGATCTGATTTACAACTTTTCTTCATTCTTCCCTGTGTGCTTAGTGAAATATAACTGTGACAATCTCAGCTTAGAGCAAATAAGCTGTAACTTCCAAATAAGCAATAAACTCCTTTGTCCATTAAAAAAAAAGTACCTTCAGAATTACTGATATAAATGGTATGAAATGTCTCGAGGACTGTTGGCATCCTGAGCATTTGCTTTATGTGCCCTGAAAATTCACCCTGCAGCTGTTTGGGGTTCTGCCTCTGAACATCTTCACGTGCAAGAGCTGTGCCACCTCCTGTAACTCACTGTTCTCATAGAGACTGAAGCAGAAATCTGGAGTTAGACACATCCAGTGTGCAAAGGCAGTGTTAAGGGCAGCTGACCTTTTGTATTGTGTCTGTTTCAAACAGCACTGAAGAATTATTCTGTTGTAATTTGTTAGGGCTGAATAATGAATTCCAGTCTCTTCGCTTTATCAGGGGCATTTTTTATTTGTGTCTCTTAACAATTATGTCTCAAATGTCTTATTTTCAAAGAGATAATAATTCTCTATCTGATAAGGGTATTGAAGCTTATCTTAATGGATTCTTTACTGGGTATGTATTTCTGATAAACTCTTAGCAAAGCAGAAGCATAACAGTGTGAACTGTGTTGATTTGAGTATATGTTAATGCCAGACAGATAGAGGACAGTCAGCCCATTTGCTGCAATGTTATGAGGCCCATGAATATATGGGATAAACTGCCCTTTTTATCCCAATAGCCCCCCGCCTTTTTTGGGTGTGAGAGATGGAGGGAGGTTAGATAAGGGCTCAGCTTCCCCTATTGTGTAAACATTCTTTTGTGCTGGATATTCTGAGCCTCTGAGTCCTGTTTGGTACTGTTGAACCTCTGCATATATACAATGGTGAAATGGAAGTACAGGAGACAGCTTTTATAACATTTATGTTGATTAAAACTTTCTAAACTGTTTTTTGTGCTTATTTACACAGTAGAACTTGTAGAAAAGCTCAGCAATCAATACTGCCACAAGAAAAAGACAGTTTAGTTTTCTCAATCATTTTTCCTACTTGTTAAACACTCAATAATTTAATTTATAAAACATAAAATTGGTAAAGTAATATAGCTGAAGTAAACAACAGCTGCCTATCTGACTAGCATTTCCTTTATTTAGAAGTGATGGCTTCTTTACACCCTTGGCGCCTTACATCTGTGTACTGTTGAGTGCAATTACTAATACTTGATGTAGCTTTCAGGACAACTGCATCAGTGGACCTCTGTCTATTTAGGGAGAAAATTTGCCCTTTGTCGAAATTATGATTGACACATCCCCTAGGAAGGAAGCATGGAAACTGAGGAAAAGGGGTTACACCTATAGAGGACAAACAGAGTATCTCCTCTGCATTGTAACTTATGGCTAAGTGCCCTAGGTTTGCTTTTTGCTGTGGAGGGTGTAGGATTTCTTGGACCTTGTGGCAGACCTCAGTTTCATGGTCTGGAAACAGGTTTAAATTCAATGAACTGTGCGTCATTGCATTTGGAAGATGTCCCAGGAGAGACCACAAATAGAATCTCTGGGGCAATTCCATCAAGTACCAAATGGAATCCAAAAGGACCATGTGGGAAGTTACTTCCAAGGTTTCTGATCTTTCTAGAAATGTTATCACAAACTGCTCAGAGCAATTTCAGCAGCTGATCTTTTTTTCCTTTAATCTATTTCTGACTCCTAAAGATCCAAAGTTGAAGTTGCAAATTTTTTTTTTAAAGTCATTTCGGCACTAAGTTGTTACTGAAAAAATAAATTGATTTTTGTTGTACTTCCTCAATAAACTGGTACTTCTACTCCACTTTCAGCAACCAGCTATAAGTCCGCACTCTGCAATCAGAAAATCTGTAATCAGATTCTTTTGAACTCTTCCACAAGTCTTGTCACAGCACCTTTCATTCACTATGTGATTTCTGCCTGCACAAACACAATTTAATATTGAAGTTCATTTAGATTAGTGGGTGTAATGTTGCTTGATGAGCTGCCAGATAGGCACGTGTAGATACTTCAGCTGAGATTTGATCTGTTGCTGCTAAACTCTCACTTGCCTGAGGTTTTTACAATTTACATTCTTCCTGCACTTAGGCCATTACCTTGGCTGCTGATTACTTCACTGATCCTGTACAAAACTGTGTTGTTTCCCTTAAAGGTGATGCATCAGCTGCATCCAGCTTAACTTGCAGACCTGCAGGGTAACTAACTGCCTGCTTCTAGTTGTTCTCTTGAGATCTTGTTCTACTGACTTCCTGTCAGTTTCCACTTTTCAATTACAATAATTTGAAAACAATTGATTTAAGGAACTGTACTTTTAGGTTTTGTACTCTAATAAATTTTACCTATTGGGCATACCTGTTCCCGCTTCCTTTTGAGATGAATGTACAGTGTCAGCAGTTGCATATCTGTGCAATGTTTGTATCTGACTTGCAAAAATATTTTAAGATCTCTATGTGCAAAATGTCATGGAGGTATACTTTGCACTGTGTTGCGTTCTATAGACCAGGCCAAAGGAGAGGATATAGTTTAATCATTAGAAACCTTGGACTGAGAGGCATTACTTTAGGTTTCTATTCTTAGTTTTAATGCTGACTTAACATGTGACTTGTGAAAGATACAACCTTTGCAATGCCTCTGCCTACCCACAGATAAAATTAATATTATAATCTCTACTTCTCAAGTTTTATCATTAAAAAGACTACACTAGTCTCTGTCTCAAGCCCTGTTTGATAGCCTGTCAAATATAAAGCTCAGCTCTAAGGTTTCATTTTCACCCCTCTCCATCCTCATCCCTTAATGGCACAGCTTATACTTACTAGGGTATTGGCTCATACACCCAGTTAGTAATCTCTCACAACTACATTTCAGTAAACCAAAGGAACTATAAACCAGAAGAATAAGGACTGTGAGCCCAGGAGAAATCACATCTTTGGTGTATGGCCTATAAATAAGCAATTCTAGTAGCCGTAAACCTCAGCTTCAGAGTCAAAGGAAATAACATACTACCTGAGCTTAGTCTTTTAGACCTCCCTAATCCAGACACACCAGATTTGGGTGGTTGTAGGTAAGGAGGACGACAAAAAAGCCAGAGCACTAATTAGTGGCGGGTTTTGTGCATAATTCTGTGAAGTGGTCAGGTCCAATGTTGCGTAAGTGATGTATTTGCATTAGAAAAAACTGTGACAACTGTGCTCCTCCATGGTCCATACATAAGCTGGGTGAGCAAGTTTTATTTCTGCAGGAGTTAAAAATAATGCACTTATGTAACTTGTAAGTGGTATAGATTTACATATGCATGAGTCAAAATCTTTTTTTTTCCCCTTGCTTGTGTCAGTAGACCCGCTACAGACAAAATGGACCTCAACAGGATTTGGCCCAACTGTACATCTGTCTTATCGCTCTGCTCTACAAAACATAGCTCAGAGGAAATGTGAAAGCTCTCTGGAAATTCTTACTCTTGAAGATGAAGTACAAGCTAGTGTTGACAGTGCTGGTTTGGATCTGTACTGTTCTTCTCTGCAATTTTCTGATCTTCAAAATAAAAAATGAGAAAAAGCTGGAGCCAAAAGAGCAAAAGAACAGTTTTAAGTGATGCTTGGGCTAAATTTAACAGTGGGGAGAAACTCAAGTTTGTAAGCTACATCTTCATGTGCGGAGACTGAAAGAATTAATGGAAAAGAGTCCAACTGTAAACGGAGTATTACCAAATTTAAAAAAAAAAAAGAAGAAGAAAGAAAGAAGCAAAAATATTTTATCAGACACTACTGCAGCAACAGATTTCCACAAAAAACTGGAAAAAAGTTCTAAAAAGCCACATATTCTTTCCTTGGCTTTGTGCATCTGCTAAAAAGTAACATTCAAGAGGAAGACACCCAAAAATCTAATCAAAAAATAATAAAAAAAATTAATATATGAGTGATTATATCTGATGAAGCAACTTGGAGAAGGCAAAAGAAGTGCTGTGTGTTAGCACAAAGCCTAACTCTAAGCGTGATACATATTCTCTGAGTGTTCCTGGAATGAGTGCTAATACTGAGTTAAAGATAAGAGAGAGGCACAAATCCTAATAACATTATTTATTCTAACAAAAGTTCCTGCTTTGCTGAGAGAGTAAATATCTATTAGAGATGAAGGCTGATGCCAAAACTTCTACTTTTAGCCAGTGCAGATAGCAGAAGACTACTGTGAGGTTGTGTCCCACTGGTTTGTTTTTTAATCTTAGAATTTAGGCTGTGGTCAGATGTTTAAAGCAGAATTAAGATTTCTTTCTTTGCCCTGAGTGGCTTGCTTTTACCATCCACCTCTATTTCCCTGTCGGCAGCCTGCCTGCTCTGGCAGGTTAACCTGGGCACGGATTTTGTAGAGAAGCAGATGAGGATCACTCACACAATCCATCCTGGTGCTTGCTGCTGGCATTTTCAAGCTGAAGTCGTAATGGTGTCTTGAGCTGCTAAAGCTGATTCTGCAGCGAACAACTCATTGCTTTATGTATATTATAGGTAAATTCATTTTTTGTAGCACTGTTTCATGTTAATGGTGCCAGTAGCTTACTCTGGTATGCTCTATTATGTTCTCTCCTGTTTGACCATAGCTATATTGGTATACAACTTCATACATGTAGTGTTGAAGCAGTGCAGGATGTAACCTTTCCTTTTTGTTTTCCACCAACTTCCAAAATTATTCTTCCAGCTACTAGCACTTCAATTTTTTAATATTTCCTTTGAAAACATAGTGCATTATTCCAGAAGAGTCTCTGTCAGATACTGTACTCAGAGACAAAACAGCATCTTTGTTCCAGTTGTGTTACCTTCCAGTAAAGACTGGGCTGGCTGCTTGTACAGCATGGAAGACTCCCATTTGAGGAGTTTTTTACAGTAATTTAGTCTCTAGTTTCTAAAACACAGTCCTCCATTCTGAAAACATTCATATTATGTTCTTAAATGTATGGCTTCACATGGCTTCCAAGAGAAATGTTTCCTCAAATACAAGGTGTAGTTTAAACTTGGCAGATATGCAAAACAAAAGCTAATTACAGAAAAACAAAAATATTGCCTCAAATCTGAAGAGCTCGAGACAGAAAAGTTTCTATTATTCCTCCTGAGAAAGTAGAGCACATTCACATTTAAGCTTTTCTCAGAAGCTTGTTCTGAACTTCTTGGAAAGAATTCAGAAAAACAGGACAAGTAGCATTTCTTACAATTCTTCAGTCTTTTACAATGAATAATATTATTTAAAACTATTTAAAAGAAAATAATAATTTTATTCCAGTAGAGGTTCATACCTGTGTATAATAAATAACAAATGACAGTAGCTTTGCTAATCTTAATCACTTTCTATGAATTTATGAGAAGTAGTCCATGAGGTCCTGAGGGATCTGCAGACCACTAGGGGGAAAAACTCTGACCTATCCTTTTCTGGGGTTTATACTGTAGCACAGCAGCAGGCACATGCTGTTTAGATAATACAGAACAGCTAAGGCTCCAGTCAGTATTGAAAATTAATGCCCCTGGAACCTCAGGGGTAAGGTCATGGGTGTATGAATGTAACTCTGGCAATAAGTTGATTATTATCAGGTAATTTTATGTGGTGTGTCGCATGGATGATCACAGCTGATGGCTGTACCAAGAAAGGCAAAAAGCTAAGGCCCCGATCCTACAAATATGAATGGCATTAGTGGAACTGCTTCTAATTAGGCTGCTGATGTATGGAAAGCTATGCCAACAAGTATCTTTACAGGTGTGGATGCCAAGGCAAGTGCAAGAGAGTGTAGAGAAAGTGTGCAGTTTCCTATTTTCATGTAGTGGAAAACAAGGGAATCAAAGCCTTAGGCTCTAAGATCTGAAGGTGCTTCAGACTGTTCTGTGACTCAAACCCCAACTGTCTGATTTTCACAGTGAAAAAATATCTCCAGGGGGAGGATGTTTTTGTAGTAAAGTACAACTTTTTAGGATGTGCAGCAACGTTTCATTATTGGGTAGGTAGGTGGGTGGCTGAGACAGCAGGATAAATGACTCAGTTTGCATGGATGAGTAACAACCCAATTCCTTTGCTGAACTAAGGTATGATTCTTTCACAGACTAGTACTGCTGTGGAGGCTGCATTAATGTGTATTTGCATACTACGGGAATTACTTTGCACAGATTGCCTCAATTCTGTGTCTGAGGTTATGTTGAATCTTCTCTGTGGTGTTTATTACCTCAGACTATATTTGCTCAGGAATTCTGCTCAAATGGGGGAGTTCTTCACTCATGGAGCACAGGTGCATGGCATGAGGTAAAGCGATTTATGTGGAAAAATAAAGAAATCTGCATTCAAGCATGCTTTTTTGATAATGGGAAATTTACTATGTAATTTGGTGCCAATTTAAGATAATTGCTTTCCTGCTAGAAATATGTGAACTGAATCACAGTATGTGTTGGCTCTTTCTAATCTTTGAGAAGTATCAAAGTTGAAGAGCCAGAGGGATAACGCTGGGGGCTGAGAACAGAGAGCGTGCAGGTTTATCCTTGCCCCGGCAATTATGCGCTATGTATGTGGCAGCGTTTAACTCTTACATGCCCCAGTTTCTCTGCCTGACAAAGAGTGACTGATGCGTTCTGCATAGGGAGCTAGTGCAGCACTAGAATTCCTGCTTTTGAAATCGGCTTAAATGTTTTGGAGACAAGAGTTAATGGTTGCAGGGTAAGAACAGCAGTGCCGCGGGCGGGATCCGCGTCCAGACACGTATCATTTCCCAGCTGCCAGTAGCGCAACGTTGCATCCCAGCTGTATTTCCAAGGGAAGAGGCGGCCGGAGCCGAGCGGTCGCTCACCCCTGCGCTCAGGGAGCGACGAGCGGCGGGAGCTGTGCGCTCAGGCCCTCCAAGAGTTAACGGCGGCTCCCCTGGGGCCGCCGCCGCCTCCCCATCCCGGCGCTGCATTATTATTAT
>VZRE01009305.1:20831-39625 GCA_013396775.1 Cephalopterus ornatus
TCGGCCCGGGCGGGCCGGTACCGGGCAGCGGCGGCCGCCTTTTTGTTCCGCTGCGGGCAAAGTGAGGACCGCGCAGCTCCCCAGGTGCAGCGGCCAAGTGATCTACCGGCGTGCCGTGCCTGCCTTGCTATGCCGTGCATTGCTGTGCCATGCCTTGCCGTTCGGCGCTGCCAGCCCCGCGCCCCGGGCATCGCTGCAGGCTATGCCGCGAGGGGGCAGCGTCGGGCATCACCCGCCGCGGAAAGTAGGAAGCGTTGGAGCAACTTGGTAGCCAGATGGCAGTGGCAGCGCGGAGGTCCTGCTCGGATACTGAAGTGTGGGAAGGGGGCGGGGGAAGCCATGGCCACTGTCTGTCACTGTGTCACCCACATGTCCACGAGACCCGCTGCCTTTCGCCGCAGGTGGGGAGCGTGTACATGGGGTAGGAAGTGTTTGTGTGCAGAAGCAGCTTTGTAAGTTACACTGCTCTCTCCCTGCCCCGGCGCACTTGGCTTTGGCTTATAGGAGAAAAATGCTTGGAAAGCATAAAAACTTCTCATCGGTGAAATTAGTCAGAAGTTGCCTTTTGGAGCGAGAGAGCCGCAGCAGGATTAGCCGCCTGCTCGATGGGCAGGATGGGCCTCTGCTGGAGGCGCGGACCGCCGGGCTGCCAGAGGTGTCCCGATTCCCCCTCGGCAGGCGTGTGGTGTCTCCGGCTGGAGAACAACTTGCCCGAGGCCCGAAGTGCAGGTGTTTGTGAGTGGGAAAAGGCGGGCCCTCCGGGGCGCGCGGCGGCACTGGGGTAGCAGCCGGCAGGTGCACGGTGGCCCGGCAACGCCCGACCCCCGCCCCGGGTCCGGGACGTGAATCAGGAGCGGGGCGTGGGGCGCGGTGCTCATTTCGGCAGGGCGCGGAGGGGTCCGGCCCCCTCCCGCCGCTCGGGCCGTGCCTGGGACAGAACGCCGGGGCTAATCTGCGTGGCTGGCTTGGAGCTTGTAGGCGCTGGAGCGGAAACGCTGCCGGCGGTGTTGGGACGCGAAGGTAGTATCACAGGAGAAGGAGCGCGGGGAGAGGCGGCGAACGCCCGAAGTTGCTCGGGCGGCGGTCAGGGCAGCTCCGCGATTTGGCTCTCCCCCGGTACCTGGCAAGCGGGACGGGTCCGGGCTGCGGCATCTCGGTGTAGCGGGCCGGCCCGGCCTCTTCGGGGAGGCGAGTGCGGGTCCAGCCATCATTCCGCTTGCTCCAGTTAGACAAAGCCGCCCTGATGCTGCTGCCATCCTGCCCGTCCCTGGGCTCGGTTAGTCGCCTGCTTAGAATAGGTTTTGGGGATTTTTTTTTTTTGTTTGTTTGCTTGTTTGGGGGTTTTGTTTTTCTGTTTTTTTATGTTTTGCTTCTCTCTTGCAGTTCGCGCCCGCCCGTTCGTTCCCGATTGGCGGTGGGATGCTGATGATTTTGGCAAGGGTGGAGGCAAAGGGCGTTTGTTTGTTTGTTTGTACCTCTCGCTGATTGGTTTCCTGTCACAAGAGGTGATAACACAGTTTCCAGAACTGTCTGGGAGTGGGAGGAGAGACAGACACAGAAAATGAGCTCAAATCTCCTTCGAGCTGCTGCTCGATCCTCTGTCGCGTCCCCCCCTCCTCCATCGCAGCGTGGCGACGGCGGCGGGCAGGGAAGATACCTTGGGCGTTGTTGTCAGTGACAGGGTTTGGGTGGGGGGAGGGGGGGCAGCGGAGCCGGGGGCACCAAGTTTGATTTGCAGCCGGGGCCGAGCGGATTGGTGCGGCCGAAGGCGGGGAGGAGCGGGAACGGGAACGGGGAGGGAGGAGGAGAAGGAGGAGACGAGCCGGGCCGTTTCATATGGAAGCCGAGGCCCGGCCGCTGGCCGGGAGGGTGCCACACCCGTGGGGGAAGTGTAGTCCGGCGCATCCGGGCCAGGAGGCGGCTCCGTCTCTTCTGCCGGACGCCGGCCGTGCCCCGGCGGCGCTACCGCGAACCCTCTGCGGGCGCTGTGCGGACAGTCACCGCGCGCCGGGGTAGCAGCTGAGATGGGATCGCTGCGGGAGGAGGAGGAGGAGAGCCGACCTGAGGGGCACCCGGCCGGCCCAGGGCGGGCGAGCGGGGTGAGCATGAGGCGCCGCTTTTGAATTGACTCCCGAAACCTCGTTTCCCACACCCTGGAGCGGCTCCGCTCACCTGTGAGCAGTGCCTGCTGCAGGTCAACTTCTCCCTCCATGTCTTTCCTGCTCTTCAGCTGACTGCTTTATTCTGAGAAAGTTTGTTAGATTCACTCACAGGTGAGATCCAGGGGATCCTGAGACCTGTCAGTCGCCCAGTAAAAGCGGCCGTGTGTGACCTGGTCTGAGTGGCTGTACACAGGCGTTAAAAATAGGTTGTCTCTCCTTGGGTAGCTGTGAGGGAGTATTAGAAATTACGGTAGCATTTAGCAACACGTTTTAGTGGACATTTTTATGTAAAAGGCTGAAGATGCTTTTATGCTAGTCCCATTTTTTAGAAGATTTAGCTGTCACTTGGAATAACTCCCTTTTTAAGCAAGCCCTGTCTTTTAACTAAGTCAAAAGCTGCCCACACTTGCAAACCTAAAACCTTCATAAAAGCTATGCCAAAATATGCTTATTATGATTCTCTTTCTAGAGGATTCTCACACCCAGTGGGATATTTTTGAAACAGCAAGGATTGTACGTTTTTGTGTCTGGATTTTCCCTCTGGCTTCAGATAGTTCTTGCTCCTTGCTTTTGAGCTATGTCTGATACATATACTTAAAACAAAATCATAACAATAAACTCCACTTTCCCCTCACAGCTGCAGGTTTCCCTTCCAGCTTCTCTGGTTTCATTCCTGATTCACGGACTATAGTAAAAAAAACCTTTAGTCTTTCCTCAGATATTTTCTCCATGTGGTTATTACTGCTGCTTCACATTCCTGTTTTCAGCTGGAGCTGACCAAGTTGACCTCTTTTGCTAGGTGGAAGAGATGAACTGCAGTGGGTATAGGTTGGGTTGCATTCATTCATGGAGCCCAGTTGGTCTTTGCTCAAGATTTTCGGTGGTCAGTTTCACCACCACAGTTTGGGAATAATTTGCTGCCACTGCCCGGGTGGTAAGGTAACATTATGACCTGGCTTGCAAAGGTGCATAAATGAGGATTCCTCAGAAGTGTTGGGCTGATATGTCCAGATTGCTCTTCTCCCTTCCTTGTGAAAGTTTGAATATGTGTGCTGAAGTCAGTAGAAACATGCCTTGTGGAGAACACCCTTGTCTTTGAACCATACTTTTTTTGTGCTCCATAATACTGTAGTACTTAATTCAAAAACTCTTCATTTATCTTTTTGACTATAAGTGTTGCTATCAAAGCTTCATGGATGGTAAAGAGGAATTTTAAAGTTTTAAGTGGATTTTAGTAGTATTACTTCTGATGCAGTTCATTTTTTTTGGTTTCAGGTCTAGGATAGAAGCAAAAAGCTTTTTGCAATGTCAGGTGCCAGTGAAGACTGGGGTGGTGTCATAAATAAACTATTTAAAAGGAGCGCAGTAACAGAGGCCAAATGTCTTAATCTACTATCCATTTTGTTAAGCTGTGTCACACTTTAGTTGTGTTTGTACAATAAGTGTTTTGAAGTGATTTCTTGTCTACTAGAGGTAATGAGGTCTTCATTTCATTGCAGTTACTGGGTTACTTTCAGGAAAAGCCACTTTTCAGTTTGTCTTCAGGGTGTACATCTGTCATAATTCTGCTTTCCTCCCATTCTGTCTCAGCAGCTGTTCAGTGCAGTTTGTTGTTGTGGCACCCGTTAGCACGGTTACAGTTAATTGTCTGTCAGAGTTTGAATAATACACTCTTTTTACCCGGAGGTTTATACAACCCTTGAAAATACTTTAGTAAGAATTGTGCTTATGTAAAAGCTTTGACCAGAGGGTGTAGATTTTTTCATGTGTAGTTATTTTTTACAATCTCGTTCTGTTTAGCTATTTGCATAACAAAGACTGACACACTTTATATCTTTCTCTTTGATCGTCACTCTGCTTGGGGTCAGACTATGTGGTGTTCCTAACTGCATGGTGTGTGCATAGTTCCTAAGCATGTGGTGTGTGGAACGTGAATGTATGTGTGCGTGTTCTGCTGTGCCAGTTTTATGGGGTAGTGTCTGGATTTCTGCTCTGAGGAAGCTAGGACAAAGGGATTGGATGTTTTTCACTCTTACCGGTACAACTCTTGGGACTTTGGTGTGGAGAAAAAAGGAAGGGTCTTGGCGTTGGCGTCCAGTGGGGTCTTTGGGTTTTGTTGATAGTTCCATCTCTTGCAGAGGTAAGAATGGAGTAGCAGGGTAATGCATACTGCTAAAAATAATGAATTTGCTGTACAGTGTCATATTGTTGAGTCTAACCCATTGCACTGCATCTGCCATCAAACATTGGGAAGTGGGCAGAAAAATCGGTGTTTCTACCCGTATCTCATAAATTGTATAGACTTAGATACTTGTTGCTCACCTCCACGTGGATATGTAGATTCGAGTGCTGTTTTGTGACCTTTGATTATATTGGATTATCATCTAGTCATTTCATTTACATAGCATTTTACAAGTATTTTGAAAAAGGCCTACTGCTGTCTCCAAAATACAATAGCCAATTTCAGGAAGTGTAATCTTGCCTTTAAACATAAGAATGCAACTCTGGACTTCAACGATGCAATTGCTCAGACTGTTTTTAAAGTTTGTATCTAATCAATGAGTAAAACCCAGAGCATAACTTCCAGAGCAAGCATGAGGAAAAAGGACAAAAAGCCACTGGTGATGTGTCTCTGTAAAACAGTCAAAATCTCTGTCCCATCTATGCCATTTATCGTGGTGGTGTGATTCCATGAAGTGCTTTTAGATGCTTTGTCTGCCCTTGGAATTGGAGTAACATTGCCAGCAGAGTCATGGCTGTTTCTCGAAAGCTGTGTTTGGTTAAGGCTGGCATTACTCTGAGTCTACTTTGGCTTCCCCCCTGCCCCCACCCAGTAAATGGGTAAACGTTGTAGTAGAGTCCTCAGGAGAAAACACTATCAGCATGCTGTGTGTTGATCTGTTTGGGTTCTGAAAGGATGGTTTTAACACAAAGAAAGAATCATCTTTCCAGGAAATGAAACTGAAAGTTTACCTACAGAAGTTACTGAGTTATTAAGACTTCACAGTTTTCACTGAAAACTCATAGAATGTTTGGCTTGTTAATGCAGCTTTTGTGACCTTAGGGTTGCTGGACTCTGTGGTAGCTTTCCTAGTGTTGGGCTTTTTCTTCAGCAGAACAGTATGTGGGCAAATGCCCTTTTGGGAGTGGTGTAAGAATTTGGGAAAAACAGCTGTAGAAACGTTTGATAGAAGATCCAGGGTTCAAGGGCACTACTTGATTGTCTGCTTCCTTGCTTCAGAGGAGTGTTTCTTTTGCGAAGGGGGTTGGGAAGTTATTCTGTGGCATATGTGGGTACAGAGAATGTTTTGTGGAAACTGGGCTGGATGGCAATTATGTGGTTGCATACAGTTGGGAATTGAGCTTGGTGACCTGCATGATCTCTTCCTGTCCTGCAAGTGTTGTGGGCTGGGTACGTAGTTTTTACTTACTCTTGGTATGAATCTTAAAGCTGGGCTCAAATGTTATACCCTTTTTATGCTTACTTGTGAACTCTCTTTGCTTACAGGCATTGTGATCACAGTGTATGTCTCTACTTAAACAGAAGCCTGCACCCTCTGTCTGCACCTCACCGTTGCTATCCGTAGTCCATGTATATTTTCAATGCTATTCTTGTGTGACCTTGTCTCACCT
The DNA here is from genome assembly GCA_013396775.1 of Cephalopterus ornatus. Taxonomy (NCBI): domain Eukaryota; kingdom Metazoa; phylum Chordata; class Aves; order Passeriformes; family Cotingidae; genus Cephalopterus; species Cephalopterus ornatus. The sequence goes on from VZRE01009305.1 coordinate 26,627, forward strand.
ACAACCTGATAGAAACCAGTAGTCTTTGAGGCAGAGACACTGTGATACCCTTAAAAGCAGCAGCATTTAAATCTGTGCGGTTTTATTAGCTGTTCCAGTGCTATCTCTGGAACGTGTGTTCTGATCTGTGGATATGAACATCTGATGAGAGCAGTTAAAAATTATTTTTGGAGTTGAAAAAAAGCTGTTTTATTACTTCTAATAACAAAAATTCTAGGTGGCTAAGCTGATGAGATTTGAGTCTTGCTCTAAGAAGCCAAATGATGCCTTGTCATCTGTGATTTAGCTTCCTGTAAACTCAGGTTAGGTTCAAAGATGGGAAAATGAGATCTCTGGGTTTTAATTTTTTTCACATGCACAAATAAAGCAATGTCCCAGGAGCTTTATCAAATGGGATATTTCTTTTAAAGTTACTCTTGAGAACACAGGCTTTTCAGCGTGACCAATTTCAGAAACCTGACAAGAGTGCACAAGAAAATTAGCTACTCTTTACTCCATGAAAGTGGCTTCTATTCTGCCTTATTTCCTGAAAAACTGGAGAGTGCTTGAATTCAGAGGTGTGAATACCACTCTCTCCTTGAAACAGCAAAGAGATGTGTAGTTTGTTTTTTAAAGACTGTGATAGGAAGAATCAGCTTCCATCTCTTTCCTAATTTTTTTTTGAATTTGCAGGAAGTGTGGCTAGGAGAAGATCAACTCAAAATGCACTTACCCAGATGTGGAAGAGCAGAATTTAGAATTTTCTTGTTCGTTGCAAGTTCACAAGTATGTCGTAGTGTATATACACTCTGTTATATTGCCTTACAGTGCATCTTTTCAGACTGTAAGGGAATGAACCAAAAAGTGAGGAATTTGACCAGAAATATAGAAGTTACATTTCTAAGATAGAGCAATTTTTCATTTTGTTCCATATCTTCTTTGCTTTGTTTATGGGAGATATTTTCATTCTTAGTGAGTATCTATCTTCTTTTACATTGCTATTAATAAGTGAACTAATAGAAAAAGTACCTTACAGAATAGATAGTTATCCCCCTAGTTTTGTCCTCATAACAGCTAATTGATTTTTCAGTTCTGTCTAAGCTTGTTTTGGATCTGAATGTTGGCTTTCGGTCTTAATAACTGACTGTATCAGAACTGATACAGACAGTGACCAGCTCTGAATCTCCTGCATTTATATGGGATCTGTATTCAGAAGATTTTGATGGTCCAGACTGATCTGTGTGTGTATTCACTGGCAGCATTTCCATCTGCCATACACACAAAGTTTTGGCCTGCTTCAAAGCAGTCCTTTTGAGAGAATTCTTCTATCACTGTAACAGGCTGTCATTTATGATTCTTTATTCCCTGGCATCAGACATTGTATGTCAACTTTTACTCTATGAAATGGTGACGAAAGGTCTTGGTAAGGTGAACCGTTCAGTTTCTCTTAAGTGAACAAAGTTTGCAGCTCAAAGCTGTTACATGTTTCAAACACAGAGGTATTAAATCCCACTCTGAAAAGCCACTCTGTGGGAGGGAGGCTTCCCCCTAACTTTTGTTTACAGGTATAACATGAAAAAGGAGGCAATCCTGCAATGCTTGGGCCCTTAGAACTACATCAAATTCACTGGAAGTTTAAAATAGAATCTTAGGTTCAGCTGCTTGTGATTTGCTAAAATGAATTCCCTCAAAAATACTCATTTCTATATTACTAAGAGCAGATATTTTTGTGCTCGTTTGGAAATAGTGTCAGGCTATGGTTAGGCTTTTTGGGTTTCCTTATTTTGGGGATTAGTCTTACAAGAGTCTGTAAAATAGTCTTATAAAAGTATTATTGAGTTTCTTACAATGAGCCATGTTCTCAGTGAACAAAGTTGAAGCAGTTAATTCTTATACTGAAGGGTCAATGAAAAGAGTTTTGTTGAGAGGTTTTGAGGAAATCCGAATGCATGTGAAAATAAGAAGATTAGATTTTCTACACCTACCTAGAAGCAAAAAAAATATTTTGGCATCTCATCTCCAAATCTGTACCCCAGAGGCATAGCAGAATGCCCAGACCTTGTTGATATCTCGATTGATATATGGTAAGCAAAGACTTAGGGGGTTTGATGTGCATGTAGAGTCCTTGTCAGTTTAACTTATGGTGGATATGCCTTTCTGCACTTGTCTTGTCGTGTTTTTTCTGCTCTTCAACTTACATTTTTTAATAGATTTTTACATGTAAATACTGACTAGCTATTTATGACTTCCTTGATTTTTCTGGATTTGGTTTTCTTCCAGAGAGAATACATGCAAAAGTACCAGCACCCTGAGAATAGCGTTTAAAAATTGGAAATTTTTCCCCTGTACATCACTGGCTCGTGTGCAGTTGAACTCAATATGGGTAGAAATTTGGTGGTTTGGAGGAACTTCTGAATAATCAATTGGTGATCTTATTCACAAAGAACAGTTAGTGTTAGGAATGGCACTAGAAATGTGCCTGGAGGAGCAAGTAACTCTCTTACCTGGTGCTTTCCAGGGCATAGATGATGCATGTTTAGTTTATCTGGGAAAACTGGGCTTGCTACTGCTGCTGTTTCATTTTTTATGTATAAGAGGATGACTTAATCTCAGATTTTGTAAATCTGACACTTTAAACAGGCGTAAAGTGGATCTAAAAACATATTAGCCAAAGTAAATATTTACAGAAGCAGTAAAAATGTTATTATGTTGCAAATCTAATGTCAGAATGGGCAGAGGAAGTTTAGCACATTGACTGTAGGTAATCAGTGATTGTAAGACCTCTCAGGACAAAATAAGCTTTTGTTGTGGGGTGAAAGCATTGATGGGGTTGTCACTGATACTTTCCAGTGTTGTTCACGTGCTCATATGATGACTGCCTAATTAAGCATCCTTGAGAGATTCACTGTTCATATTTCAGATGCTGCTTGAAGTTGTTTGTTTTCCTTTGTGTGCTGTAAATCCTCACATTCCGTCAGAAACACAACTTGATGACTGTATGTTATTACCTTGGGTTAAGTGCTGTCTCATTGCTTCATAGGCTCCCTGCTGTTTTCCAAGGAGATCATGAAACGACTTCGGCTTCCCAGCAGCAGCGAGGACTCTGATGATGATGGCAGTAAGTGCTCCTTTGTTGTAGAGTGCAGGAGTTTATGAGTTTGAAAACATGTTTTAATGCAGTGTTTTATGCGCCAGAGGCATTTTGCATATTTGTTGGACTGCTAGAAATGTGTATTGTAAGGATCTACTTTTGAACTCAGTTATTCTGAGCCCAGATGGACAGTAGATTCAGGATCCTCCCATTGAATTAACTGTATAGTTTTAGTTGATAAGAGGAAAAGTCAGTCATTTTTAAAGTCTTTGCAAGCAGCATAATTTATCATTACAAGGACAGAAGCATGGAGACATCTGCTGATATTGTCCATAGAATTTTGCATAAGGATTTTAAATTTGCTTCAGTGTTCTCATCCTCTCTTATATAGTGGAAAGGTATAGTGCTTCAAGCTTAAGCAGAAAAAATCTTTTTTCTGGATGGAGCATAAAAGTTGTTCCTTGCTCCATTTGAAGATTATCTTTGAGGAACAACTTTCAAGAATTTGAATTCAGTAAATCAGTAATTTGGATACAGAATGTATTTATGTTTTTTAACTGTTTCTGTACTGATATAAATAAGACTGAGCTCTGTGTGGTTGTAGTAGGTTGACCCTGGCTGGATGCCAGATACCCACTAAACCCACTAAACTCCCTTCTGCAACTGGACAGAGAAGACGACATAACGAAGGGTTCATGAGTTGAAATAAGGACTGGGAGAGATCACTTACCAATCACCATCATGGGCAAAACAGACTCAAAGTAGGGATATTAATTAAATGTATTACTAACAGGATTGGAGCAGGAGAGTGAGAAGTAAAATAATCTCAAAAGAAGTAAAATAATCTCAAAAATGCCTTTTCCCACCCCTACCTTCTGAGTTCTACCTCCTCCCCCCTAGTGGCACAGGGAGACAGGGAACTAGGGTTGTGGTCAGCTTCTCCTGCTGCTCAGGAAGAGAAGTCCTTCCCCTGCTCCCTCTGGGTCCCTCACGAACCTCTCTGGCATGAGCCCATCCCACAGGCAACAGTTTTGCACAATCTGCTGCAAAGTGGGTCATTTTTCCACGGGGTGCAGTCCTTCAGGCACAGCCTGCTCCATCTTAGGTCCCCCACAGGGCCATAAGTCCTACCAGGAAAACCTGCTTCAGCATGGGCTCCTCTCCACGGGTCAGCAGGTTCCTGCCAGGAGCCTGCTCCAGCATGGACCTCCCACAGGGTCATAGCCTTCTTCAGAGGGTCACACCTGCTCTGGTGTGGGTCTCCTGCACGGGCTGCAGGTGGATCTCTGCACTCCCATGGTCCTTCATAGGCTGCAGGGGCACAGCTGCTTCACCATGGCCTTCACCATGGGCTACAGAGGAACCTCAGCTTCTGCGCCTGGAGCACCTCCTGCCCCTCCTTCTGCACTGACCTTGGTGTCTGCAGAGCTGTTCACATGTTCTCACTCCACTCTTCTCTGGCTGCAGTTTTCATCTGCACAACAGCTTTTTTTCTCCTTAAATATGTTATCACAGAGGTGTTACTGTAATTCTGGATTGGCTCAGCCTTGGCCAGAGGCAGGAAGCTCATCCTGGAGCCAGCTGGCACTGGCTCTACCGGACATGGGGGAAGCTTCCAGCAGCTTCTCACAGAAGCCACCCTTATAGCCCCCCCACTACCAAAACCTGGCCACAGAAACCCAATACAGTGGTATAACTTTCTCGTGTGTTTGGAATCCAGTGACTGATAATCATTCATTTAAGCAGAAAAAAGGAGGAAGGGAGACAAAATGGCACTTTGGGAAATGTGCTAAGGAGTTTTATTTGCCCAAATAAGATTGTACTTGACAATAGCGCAGCTTAGCCTGTTGTCAGAGATTTTCCTGGTTTTAATATGATCTGTCTGGGTGCACATCTTCAAATCTGAAGTCTTCTGTAAAACTTCAGTCTGAAATGTAACAGAAAATGGTTAGGGTGGTTTTCCAGGTGCTTTTGAAAGCTTTACTCAGAATTTAGCCCTGTGCTGCTCTGTGGCTCTGTACAGGTGACTGCTTCACCCACATGCATTTCTAAGGGTATCTTTGCTTCAAGGGAGGCTGCTCAGGTATTGCCAAATCTTCCTCTTAAAATGACCTTAGGCAAACTGTTTCTGAAATGAAGCAGTAAATGGTTAGAGAAGGTAAGAACTAGCAAGCTGATTAGGAGTTAGTCCGAATGAGGATTGAGTAGCATCTATTAGAGGTGAGGGTTTTGGCATGTTTTTGGAGAACTACCTGCAGTTGGGGAATTTTGGAATAATAAAACCCAAACAAAATAGACCTGCTTTTCTTAGACGTTTACTTGGGGTTGTAAAAATAGAAGCTCATGCATTTCTTCAAAGGCGATGTGTACTTCCCAAAAACAGAGGTGTGTTTTTACAAACAAGTAAGTTTGCTGCAAGTAGCAGCAAACATGATGTCTTCCATTAGAATTTTGCTTCACCCTTTTTTTATTCCCTCGTAGCTTTATAAAGTGTTTCATATTGATAATAGTCTTTATTTACACTCCCTTAGCTGCTTTTTTAAAATTCTTTGATCCCTTCATGTACCTTATTTACAGGCTTTACCAAATAAAATCTGAAGCAGCTAATTTTGGAATTGAAGTCTTGAAATAGATACAGTTGACTGACCTGTTGCTGATTATAGCGCTTGTTTTAATGTCATTTGATACGTAACTATTCGGAATACAGTTGTTCACTTTGTGAATTATGTTTTCCACAAAATCTGTTCCATAGATCAAGATCTAAGAAAATGAGTTCGGAAAAGAAAAGCAAACCCCCTTTCCTTTTAGGGTCTCTCTATTTTAAAGCCTACTTATTACAAATAACTTTGTTGAATAAATGGCATGGCAAAGGCACTGAAATTTAAAATATTTTCAAGTATTATATGAAATATGTACCACTTCCCTTTAATTACCCTTTTTTTTCCTTAATTATGTTTTTTTTCCTCTTTTGAAGTTACTTGGCAAATTCAGATACAGGTTCCTGCATATTCATTCTATTACTTTATACATGTTCAACAGATCAGGGGTTATTAATCAGAAGCCCAGATAACTTTGAATGTGGGGCCAGCACTTTCAGGACTTCTTGTCATTCACGCTTCCCTGAGAAGAATGACTGATGCTCAGATTCTTTCTCTCCAGTTTTCCTGTTACAGAAGATACCAGTTGTTCCTTGCAACTATGTTTGAACGTCAAGGGTCTCCTCTTACAGGTTGCACCTTCACAGGCTCTTTTATTGCCCTTAGTAGAACTGCTGATTACACTTACTGTTTGTTTCTGTATTCTTCCTCTGCCAGTAGTATCTCCAATGCACTGTACTTGCAGTAGAGTTAGAAGGGTAAGCAAGTTTTTTTCCCCCTAAAAAAAAGAATTAAAAAATTCTAGGAGTTTCTGCACTCACTATTGAAGGCTTTAAGTTCACTAGCTATTTTTCCTTCTTGGAGTTTCCAGAGGCAGAAAGCAATTAAATTGACTATTCTGGGAGATTCAGACAGATGTCTTTTAATTGAAAAGTTGAAATTTTAATCAACACTTAGTTGGAATCCTATTGACAAACATCTGCTTCCCTTCAGTCACTGGCACCTCTTGACCCTCCAGTGGGCTTTTTGCATTCCCATCATTCTGAACTCAATAGTCTTTGAGTTTAGGGCTCAGCACTGCTCTCCCTTATCTCCCAAGGTGAGGGTTGGGCCTCCAGCTGCTGTGTTTCTGCAGTTCTGAAGCTGAGTTTTCATACTATGCCTTACTAGACTGATCAGGCATCTCAGATTCATCATGAATGTCACTGGATAAATGTGGTTGGAGTGACCAGAATGATGGCACTTTTATGGAGTAAACTCCAGCAGGTAGAGTAGTGCCACCAGGAAAATACTTTGGTATGAAAAAATCTTATGTTTTATTCTGTTAAATTCAGGAACCTGAATATTTGTAATACAATATTAATTATGCTACTAATAGAATTTATCTTTAAAAAAAGTGTTGTTTTCCATTGGATCACTGAACTGAATCAGTTTCCTTGGTAGTCAGAAGGCGATAGAAAAACAAAGCTCATACTCCAAGCACTAAAAATACGTTATAGTGAAAATATGATAGTTCTTCAGAGGAAGAAGAAGGTTTTCTCATTTTGTGAGATGAAAGAAGGGGGAATGGTTTTAATTTAGATGTGAAGTACAGAAGAGAAGAAAGCTTAACAATGTGACTGCAGTCCTAGAGTATATACGTGTATTTACTGACTTATGTAAGTTATTTTACTGTGGGTGGTTATGTGTTATTTGCAGTATTTTAAAGCTTTGCAGCTTGAAGTCAGCACCCTTACTTTCCTCATCACTTCTTTGCCCTCGGACTCGATTCTTTCCCAAAAGCTAAGCGTGGGCTTTAAGCTCCCAAAAGTATTTATTTTATGTCCTTCAGCCTAACTACTGAAAATTGTTAGGCTGTGTTCCCTTAAAATCAGAATTCCAAATCCTCATTTCAACATGAGGCCAAAATAGCATATTTGAAGCACTGGACAAGAGGTGTCAGTGCCAGTTGTGCCCAACAGTTCTGCACTTAGTCCCTGGATATCTAGGTGTTTTCTCAGGAATTTTATTTTCTGAAATTAGAGGTCAGTTTTGAACACTTTATCCATGAAATATAATTGAATGAAAAATGGGTGCAGGCATCACTCTGGATCTTGAACTTTTGGCTTAATACAGAGGAATGATATTGAGAGGGGCTTGAGGAAGTGTTTAAGAGCGTTGGCTTCTGAAAGCTTTCCTTTTTCTGTCACCTTGCAGCTTTTTAGTTTCTGTCCCTTTACAGATACTGTAGTACAGCAACTATAATAGACATTAATATTAGCCAGGCCCATCATAAAAACCTTGCGGTGTACACGGTGGTAACTTCTTCAAAGCCTGTATTAAAGAAATTAGTAATTGGTTCACCTCAAGGCAGTTATGCCTCTGTTTTCTGGTGGTTGGATAGGGTTTTCATAGTTTTTAAGCAATTTTGTTACACTGCATTTCAGCTTGCTCCTCTGTTGCTAAACCTTCTCTTTATGGTTCCAGATCTTGCTTCAGTTAAATACTGAAGCCACGTAAGCTTTCCTGATCAGTGTTTGACCTGACTTTTGCCTTGTTGGTCTGTAAATCTGCAAAGGTAGTTTGTGCTGAATATTCCATATGCTTTGTTTCCTCGTGAGATCAGGTTGTGCAGTGGATTAGTTCCCTAGCTTCAAAGTGTTCTTTTTTGCACAGATTGGTTGGACATGTGGATAGATTGTGTTTGAGAAGTGTTCGAAGCTCATGGACAGTTGTACTGTAGGGAGTTAGGGTGAAATCTGGGTACTTCTTGATGTCAAAGAAAGTTTGTTTGCCATTTTCCATGAGCAAGGAATTCAGAACATGATTTTCTTCACACTTTACTTGCTTCCACAATGCTTCTTCGTTTTTTCTTGGAAAGGTTATCAATTTATCATACTCCTACATGAAGAGTGTCCGAGAGAAGAACTGAAGACATTTGCAGATGAAAAATACTTGGAAGATGTACAGAGGTTCAGAGTTCTGAGAAATGAAAGATTTAATACTTACGGATTATGGAATAGAGCTCTGTAATTTAGGCAGACACTTATTCTATCATTGCTAAACAAATGTTATTTTAAAGTTAAATGAATTGTGTCAATATCCATTGCTCTGACTGAATGATAGGGATCTTAGATTTAGAAAGGGCTTTGAATCCCAGTGGATTCCTGTAGCATTTGAGATGGACCCCAGAGTGCCTTCACAAAGGTTACTGAGCACATAACCTTAGGTGTGTGTGTCATTTACTGTGGAATTGCAGCTGCTGCTGACCTGAAATGCAGTGATTACGTGCTGAAATGCTGTGCAGTGTTTTACGAAAAAGAAGTGAAGAAAATTTTTTGCTTTTCAGTTAAGTTGGCTGGTAGGTGAGGGATGATGATTAAATAACAAAATGTAATGCAATTACAGTGCTAAGAATTTGGGCAAAGCAGCTGGTTTAAATGCCTTTTTCAAAAGCACAGTAGAGACTGCTAGAGTGATGACAAATCTTACCTGAAGGTTAATCTCACTGGGGCAGGGTGGCTTTTGGTGAAGTTGTTTGAGCACGCTGGAAGAATGATTTGAAAGGCTTACCTGGACTGATAGGGTATCACATCTGAGGAAGAGCCTTCACATAACCATCACTGTCATTTCACAGGAAAAAAAGTTGACAGGAGGAAAAGTGCCAGTAAAACTTCAGCTCTGGACATGAGGAGAGCAGACTTTAGTAGGTAAAGTGCTCTGGGAGAATGTTTTTGCTGGTGTTGGGGTCCATCAGTGCTGGTCATTTTTTAACATCACCTAAGAGCACCGGAACAGCAATGCCCAAATGTCAGAAGTCAAGCAGGCGAGGCAGAAGGCTGGCTTGGCTGAGCAGGAGTCTTCACTTGGATAGAAGGTGAAAAAGGAGAGTGTATGCCCAGTGGAAGCAAGGTCAAGTGACATGGGAAGAACACAGAGATGCTGCTTGCCACTGTAGGGAGAAAATTCATGTGGCCAAAGCTCAACTAGAGTAGCAGCTGCCAAAATGTGGGGGACAATAAGAAGGGTTTTTTCAAATATATTAATAGCAATAGGCAGTGTAGAAATATCATAGGCCCATTACAGGATGAGTATGGTCACCTCCCAAACAAGGACCAAGACAAGGCAGAGATGTTTAACACTTTCTTTGCATCTGACTTCAACACGGATGGTGGACCAAAGGAGTATCAGTGCCTTAGGTTGGAGGGCCATGGCTGTGAGAGTGATCAACTCCCGGTTGACCCTGAAATTGTGCAGGATCTGCTGCTCTGGCTGGATCCCTACAACTCTATGGGGGCCTGATACAATCCATTGCAGAATCCTCAAAGAGCTGCTGCCAAACCTCTCAGAGCTGCCACCAAACCTCTCTCAATGATTTTTGAGTGGTCTTAGGAATCCAGAGAGGTCACAGTTGACTGGAAGCTGGCAAACATTGTCCTGATTTTCAAGGAGGGCAAGAAGGAGGACTCCAGAAACTGCAGGCCTGTCAGTTTGTCTTCAGTACCGGGTGAAATCATGGAAAAGATTATTCTGAGAGGTGTTGAAAAACACCTGGAGGACAGCACAGTCATTGATCACAGCCAGCAGGGCTTCATGAGGGGTAAGTCCTGCTTGTCAAACCTGATTTCTGGGTAATCCACCTACTTGATCTAGGAAAGCCAGTAGATGTAATCTTTTTGGATTTTAGCAAAGCTTCTGATACTGTCTCTCACAGCATCATTCTGGACAAAATGTCCAGCATACAACTGGATAACCACGTTACAAGGTGGGTGAGCAACTGGCTCATGGTTTGGGCACAGAGAGTTATAGTGAATGGGGTAACATTGGGCTGGCGACTGATGTGGGATCTACAGGGCTCTATCTTAGGCCCAGTTCTCTTCCGCATCTTCATTGATGACTTGGATGCAGGACTCGAAGGAATACTAAGTAAGTTCACCAGTGACACCAAATTGGGCAGAGCTATGGACTCCCTCAAGGACAGAGAGCCCCTGCAGAGAGACCTCGACAAGTCAGAGGACAATCACCAACCGTGTGAAGTTTAACAAGGGGAAGTGCTGGATTCTGGACCTGGGATGGGGCAGCCCTGTTTGTGTGTATAGACTGGGAAACGAGTAGCTGGAAAGCAGTGCTGTGGAAGGGGACCTGGGGCTCCTTGTCCACGGCAAGCTGAATATGAGTCAGCAATGCCCTGGCAGCCAGGAGGGGGCCAACTGTGTCCGAGTGGGCATCAGGCAAAGCATCGCCGGCCAATGGAGGGATGTGATTGTCCCGCTCTGCTCTGCAGTGGGACAGCCTCACCTTGAGTTCTGTGTGCAGTTTTGGGCACCACAATGTAAGAAAGATGTTAGACAACTCCTCCAAAGGAGGACCACGAGGATGATGAAGGGTCTGGAGGTAGAAGCCTTGTGAGGAGCAACTGAGGTCACTTGGTTTGTTCAGCCTGGAGAAGAGGAGTCTGAGGGCAGATCTCATTGTGGTCTTCAATTTCCTCACGAGGGGAAGTGGAGGAGCAGGTACTGATCTCTTCACTGTTATGACCAGCGACAGAACTCAAGGGAACAGCATGAAGCTGAGTAGGGAGAGTTTTAGGTTGGGTATCAGGAAAAGATGCTTCATCCAGAGGGAGGCTGGACTCTGAAACAGGCTCCCCAGGAAAGCAGTCACAGCACCAAGCCTGACAGAGTTCAAGAAGCATTTGGACCGTACTGTTGGGCACATGGTGTGATTCTTGGGGTGTCTTGCACAGGGCCAGGAGTTGGACTTGGTGGTCCTGATGTGGGTCCCTTCCAACTCAGCATATTCTATGATTTGTTTCTGGAGAGGCAGATTTTTCTTTACAAGACCATTAGTGCTGAATACCCCTAGCTCCATTGGACTTTTAAGGCCTGACAACATTATGATATCAATCTAAAAATGCTTGCATGGGAGGTCTCAAATTGATAACCTGTAGTAACTTGAGTTAAAACATGGCTACCATGGGAATTGAGCTGGGCAGCTATAGTGTCACTTAAGTCTTGTGCTGAAAAATAAGATGGGGTGTAGGAATTCCTGAGTGTTAGAAGAGTGACATGTGCCTATTCCTGGTTTTGTGTGTGTTCTTTGAGATGATAAAATTCAAACATGTGCTACTGAGGAAAGGGATGACAGGAGGGAGCTTGTATTAAACTGCTGTGGCAGGGAGCTGCAAGGACGGTTCATTATATGTCGGAGACTGAGCAATTGTGCTCTCTTGTTGTAAAACACTGAAGAAATCATAGGGATCCATGCATTGTTCAGCAGGTGCAATTGGGGAGTTGTCAAATGACACTAAATTTTAAGTAGCATGACTGTTGACAAGACATAGAAGGTCATTGCTGCTTCTGTTTTGATCTTGATTGAGATTACTGTATGCTATCAAGATAAGAAAGATAGGTGGGCAAATCCTGTAACAACAGAAGAGTGAGAAGGGAAGTTTCACTATGTGAAACAATGGTCATAGGTTGTGTTTGCTTGCATGCTGCTTTCTCTGTGATAAGGCCTGAAGACTTCTTCTGCCCATCCAGTTCTTTCTGTACCTGACATAATGGAAACTGCCTATAGAATATTCTGCTTCTTTTTGCTTTGTGCTGGAGTTTGGGTCTAGACATGGAGACATGTCTAAGTGACTGTAAGAACCCCTGCTGTAAGGAGCTGTGGACCAGGCACTAAATGGAGAGACTGAGCATCTCTGTTTTCTCCTCAGATCTTTCTGACAAAGTGTTGGCAGCAGCACCTCATTGGTCTTGGAACAGCAAAGGCATCTGGAAATGACAGTGTTAAGCAGAAGTGACAGCCAGACCTAGATCCATGTCAGGGCTGTTTTGCTCTGTCATGCTTGGTAGCAGGAGTGTAATTATAGTGGGAGAAGCGCTTACAGTGGTCTGAGGCTTTGAAGTGTTCAGAGGCTGTGGCAGCAGGTAGCTCTCCAGGGACACAGCTGGGTGCCTACAGGTGTCTTTACAACAGCCTTGTGCATGATACCCAATAGCTGAGCCTTTTCTGCTCATAGAATCATAGAATCAGCTGGGTTGGAAGAGACCTCTGAAATCATCAGGTCCAACCCTTGATCCACTACCACCATGGTTACTAGACCATGGCACTAAGTGCCACATCCAGTCTCATCTTAAAAACCTCCAGGGGAGGAGAATCCACCACCTCCCTGGGCAACCCGTTCCAATGCCTGATTACCCTCTCTGTAAAGAATTTCTTCCTAACATCCAACCTAAACCTCCCCTGGCAGAGCTTAAGACCGAGCCCTCTTGTCTTACTGATAGTTGCCTGTGAGAAGAGACCAACTCCCACCTGGCTACAACCTCCTTTCAGGTAGTTGTAGAG
>VZRE01009305.1:41530-73329 GCA_013396775.1 Cephalopterus ornatus
GGGGGGAAGGGAAAAAAATTAACAAAAGTTCGTTCCCAAGAAAACTCACGCAGTTTGTTGTGGTGGTTGGTATAATTGTCCCTTCTTTCAATGGTGTTCACAAGAAGAAAAACTGCAGCCAGGTAATCAGGTGGAGAGCAGAGACAGAAGGAAAAACTTCGGGGCTGTGTTTTCAACCCACACTTTTCTTCTGTTCCCCGTAACCAAACCTCACCCCCTTCCTCTCCCAGAGAGCGATGAAACCCAAAAAAAAATCAAAAGAGACTCCTCCCCCCCACAGACTTCTCAAGAGCCATCAGCTTGGAATGTCCGGCTTGGCCAGTTTCTTTATGTTGCTAATTGGCACTCAGCCCCCCCCCTCCTCACAGCAGCAAGTAGGGGGAAGGGAAGGAAAGATTCCTGCCCAGTTTTCAGCACACTTGAAAACTATAACATCATGTAACACTCAATAAGACACCTTCTATCTCTGCTGTCTAACAATGATGGTGATGCATGTTTTGGATGTTTTTATTTAGCTTTGTGGTTTGGAGTTGTGTATTTCTCATATTTGCTGTTTCTCACGTGGCTTTTGGTAGTATGGACTCTCTTAACAACTCGTTATTTTTCCATCTGCCGTGGAACTCATTCTTCCCATGGAGGTATATAGTTATCTTACGGAACTTTTTTATCTTCCAAATCCCAGTGATTCAGACTTCCCTTATGATTTTCTTTTTTTAAATTTGAATTTTATTTTACTAAAACTGAGTTTAACTCTTGTCTTGATCTTTAGTTGTTTTTCTAGTCTTGGTGGTCCTAATCTAGTTTGGAACGAATGCTAGTATTCAGAAAACTATTACTGAATTAGTAATTTTGGATACTTAATGCAAGAGGATAGTTTCATTGAAAAGTGTCTGGAATCTTTCTAAAATAATTAAGTTCATGTGCTTTCATAGTACAGAAGGGATGGTTTAAATCCTGTGTTTGTTTTGACCACAGTAGATTGTTCCTTCTGAATAACCCAGGAATGGTTCTTGTTTCATGCATTTACTTGTAAAAATCAGATCATTAATCACTGAAGTAGTTTTAATTGCATGTGAATTTTTGCTTTCAGTGAGGTCTCTTGCCTGGATTAGATATGACAATAGGGAAGGGATGCTTAAAAGACAAATAACATCCTTCATTTTCCTCCTGCACTGGTGTACTCGGAATGGGTGGATTGCTTGTTAATGAGAGCAGCTTTGAGAAATTCAGTGACCTGGGCTTGGCATTGGTGAAGGCAATGATATTTTGCCATTAGCTTTGATGGAAACAGAATTTAAACTCTTTTTTGAGATTTCAAAAGTAGTTAAATTCCATGCTGTTATGGGATGGATATTTTACTATCATTTGGCTGGCTCCTTCAGTTTCTTACACTTTTGTGTTGAAGTGTTGAAGTAGTGGTGGTGGTTTGAATCTATAAATTGAAGGCTTACAGTTGGGCTTTGTTTATTCAGAGTAAATGTTTTCCCTGTTAAAGTGAAGCCCTTGCCAAAGGTCATCTGTTGGCTGCAGTGCGTAGTAAAATCTCAGTCCTGTGAGAAATTACGTCCACTGTTTTCTGCTAATATTATGTACAGTTGGTTTACGTTGCTCAGAAAAATACAATAATCTCTTCAGTAACTTACTGAAAACAGTATGTGTTTTCACTGTGCATTCACCAAGTTTATGTGCAAGTAAGCGGCTATTAAGGAACTATGTAAGAAACAATTTGTTCCCTTATTCAGTGTAGGAAGTTAGTATGTATGGAAAAAATACTCATTATAATAAATCATGAGGAAGGCTGGTTGCATTTGAGTTGTCCCTTACCCATTGAAATTTTGTGTAGTGTGCTTTCTTACAGCACTTTTAAAAAGTCACTTAAAATGAAGATCCTGTAGTTTTGGTGATAAGAGTGGACCTTTCATGTTACATGGAATAGTTAATTAATCCAGTTTTCCAACCGTTGTGTACATGGACGTAGAACTAAGACACTTGTTCTGATGCGTAAGACGACACAGTAAAGAAATGGAGATGGCAGATATGGCAAGGGTTGTTTTACTCCTCATCTTCGTATCTTCTTTGTGGCACAAGAGAGACCATCTGTTAATGCCCACATTAAAAAAAAAAAAAGAAAAAAGGCAGCCCATATGCTTTTTAAATTCAATTTAAGATAAGTTGTAATCAGGGCTGAATTAAAGGACACTGGTAAAGACCCAGAAGTATATCATATTGCCACTCTATCTAATTTTGCTAGATACTTCCCTTACTTGGGAACAACTGCATTAAAGCCTCCAGACTCACCAGCTCTTCTTGCCAGGACAGCTTGTTCTTAATTTGTTATCTTGTATGCTGTGTCCCTCTCCCAGGTCCAGTAGTGTACAAAACCACTCAGATCCGTAAATGAATTGGAATTTCCAAGTGCCTGACTTGCTGGTGCAGTGGTTTAACTCACTGAACACCTCAGTGGCAGATATTAATGTCTTGCCAGTGGAAAATATCAGAACCCATGAGAACTGAATCTGTGTGGATATGTATGTGGTCTTTGTCTTCTGATGAGGCTGTTCGTTGAAGAAATCATGTCTGTCTGAATGTTAAAATGTTAATATTTACATTGCAGGAAAAAACGCTGGGTGTTTTGTCATGCATTTTAGCTGTACATCTTTTTGAGGGATTTCACTTATTCCCCTCACTTCTGGATGAGTTTGGGTATGGGCAGATAGGATACTCACAAGGAGTTCATACTCCTGCTTGTGTTTTTTCTTTAGTTTTCAAGAGAACATTTAAATAGAGTGCTAGTTAAATGCTCTTGGGAGTCTGGCTTTCCTCACAGATCAGCAAATGGCAGTCAGTCACTTTTTTCCTTTTTTTTTCCCTTTTTTTCCCTTCATAGAAACAACAAATGTTAATTTTAAAATAGAGGGGCTTGGGAAGAGTGCTCATAATTTCACCATCTTTTACATTAAAACACTAACATTTGCTTAAAATCATCTTTTCTGTATTCTTCCCTCAGAAGATAAGATTTTTAGCTGTTTGCTGTGAACCTTGCTTAAATTTTGACTATTATGCATGTTCTGTGCAACGTCTGTTACTCATTGTTGTGTTCCAGAGAGTTTTCACTGGAGCAGATTCCTTAGCGTATTACTAACTGAAAAGAGAAGGCAAATGGGTAACTAAAACATAATGAATTCTTCTGATGACTTATTATTCAGTCAAATCTTTCCAATGAAAGTCTCAGACACTTGCTTCACTTTTAAAATTATTTTTTGTTTTTAGTAGAGAACTTACCCTATCCTGTGCTTTTTGAACAGTGCTTTCTGATCCCTGAGAGGTTTTTGCTGGTTGTGTGCTGCTCTTAGAGGCTGTAGCCTTCCTCTTTTTTACTCCTGCTGTGTATGTGCACAGGCAGCGAAGGAATGAGCAATGTGGGAAGGCCTTTGCATCAGTTTGGTTCGATTTTTTTCTACAATAATGTCCAGATTTGCAAAATCTATGTGCATCCTTCAGAGCTCGACATATAGGTCTTAGCTTCCCTATCAGATAAACCTATTACAAGTCCTTCATCTCTCCAACCCAGAAGGATTCATTGGATCTCTTTTCATTACTGCTGCGTAGTTCGCAGTGGAAAATACCTGGCGTACCTGTAAATCTTACTGTGTTGAAATTAGTTGATTTGCACAGATATAATATATTCAGGTGCCAAAGCACTACTTTGTCATAGGAGTGCAGATTCTCTCTCTTTTACCTTTTTTCCTGTTAGACAATATTTCTGAAAGCTGACAGAGACTCTGTCAAAAGGTTTCAAGGCAAACGGTATAATACGTTTGGAGTGCAGTGAATAATTATGCAGACAAAAATCATACAACCACACTGTGAGATTTGCTCAGGAAAAGAGACAACAGCTTGTTCTGTGGGCTCTGCTGTGTGTGTGTGTGGTAGTGCTTCATTTTCAAAAGGCTTGTGCTGACAGAAATCTGGTAAACCGATATAGGTATCTAAGACATCAGTACATTGACTTCAAAGACTGCATGTCAGCTATTGGCAGAACTCCTGGTCAGTTATTAATCTCAGGAAGTCATTTATTGATGCTCAGGGGGAAGGATCTTATGAGGTGGCTTTCTTCAAATACTGGGTGGAAGGCAGGTAAGTGCAGTGCAGCCAGTACATGCACACCTTAGTTAGGGAATGAGAAACAAAACAGAACCAGAAGAGTCATCACAGAAGCTTAGGACTAAGTAGCTTTTATTGTCTGGTTCATTTGAAAGACTTCCCTGGAGGTTTGTCATAGAACCCTGTAAATGGTTATTTCTGTATTCTAGGTCTGTCTGCCTGGCCCCAGATTTCCAGATCTCGACATCATAGGACTTCATGCTCTAGAGATGAAGATCGGAAACCTTCTGAGGTATTTCTGGAATTTGATTTGCATTTTGTTACATATGTCAAAGTATGTATGTATACACACAATGTATACATACATGTTCTGGTAATGGATCCATTTATTCCCATTTATGTTTTCTTTTCTTTTTTCTACATTTTGGCTAGCACATGCCTCTCCCTCCCCAAAGATTAGGGTTCAGCTGTTGGCTCAGGTACTGCCAGCACCAGTTTCTATCTGTGAATTTTGTTGTTGTCTGACACCCATTCAGCATAGCTGCAGAGTCTTTCTTGTGCTATTTTAGGCATTGGGGTTTATTTGTAGCTTGATTCGTGAACAGTAGAAATTTACATTAGGTGCATTTATTTCATAAGTTGGTATTGGGTCTTAGTATGTGGTTTTTGTTAAAGTGCTTGTCAAACTAGAATCTGCTTCCTGACAGTTCTGTCTTGCTTAATGCTTTGAAGAAACCCTATCAAGGGAGATATAAATCTTTAAACTTTCCAGGATGGATCAGCTGTTAGTAACACACAAATGTGATCCAGTTCTTTGGAAATGTTCTTGCTGAATCTCCCTGGCAAATACTACACTGCAGACTTTGTAGAAGGTTAGCTCTGGGAGATGGAATTTCTCATTTAACTGACTTGCCCAGTATATGTATTTCTTATGCATTAGCGAGTGATGTTGAGGAAAACATGCTTTATTAATCTCCCTAATGACAGTATACTGAAGTCTTGAAGAAGTTTTCACAAGGAGAATCCAGTACTAAGTGAACTACACTTAGTACTGTGTGGTTTCCAGCTTCTTTTTTGATTGTAGGCCAATTAAGACTTTTTTTTGGTGAATGTGGAAATCCCTGGAAATTCTTGCTTAGAGATAGCCTTGTTTCCCTTAGTTATCTTCTGTGCATCCATTAGAAATAGCCCCTTATACCTGGTTTTGAGTACTACCTCATGAAAGGCTATCAAGAAATAATCTGAGATAATTATGAGTCTTGCTGTTGTTTTTTGTGTGTTTCTGTTTTCTTTTCTCCCTTACCTTGTTTATATTGTCAGAATCTTTGCAGTTTTGTGCTGTTCTCTCATGTTTCTTCAGTCTGGATGCAATTCTCTTGTACTTCCCTTCAACTCTGTTCCACAGCCTTTTCCCCTTCTCCTCCTGCCCTGTACACTGTCACTGCTCACCACAGCACACTATTGTGATGAGAAGCACACTGGCAGAAAAGTGACACTTGTTGAAGTCCCCAGGTGAAATCCTGGGCTCATTGAAATTGGTGGCAAAATTCCCATTGACTTCAGCGTGGCCAGAGTTTCACCCTTTAGCTTTGAAGTGTTCAGTGCTTCTGAGAGTCAGCACTTCTGTAAGCTCAGCTTTGCTCCAGGCACTCTGCATCAGAAGTTAGAGCAGAAAGAATGGTGTCACAGGGCAACTGGCCTGGGAAGGAATTTCTTGACTGCCGGGTGCTGCATTAGCTTTGCTTCTGAGGGAGTTTTGTGACAAATTTATCTAAGAGCTGGAGTTATTTTGGCTCTGAGATTGAGCAAGGTTTGCATCCCATTTTATATTTTTAGTCTTCTTTTCATTTGACTTTTGATTGCTTTAATTCAAATCACTCAAAAGTGCAGAATCCCCTGGCCAGCTGTGCTTGTTTTTTTTGTGAGCCCATGTACTTTGTGGCTTACTTTTCATTTTTTGATTGAAGCTTCACAGGACTTGTAATTGGATTGTTTTAAAACATTTCATTGTATTTCATTACCTACATTCACCCTGTTCTTCATATGGTAATATCATTATTTACTTTTTAATGCTGACAGTTTTTCTGAACACATCAAGACAAATGTTAAGAAAAGTGTGGTGATTTTGTGCTGTTTTTATGACAAAACCAGAGTTGAAACAGAAACATACAGATACAGAAGTGGGATAGTTATGTCTGTGTTGAGAGGGAGGAGAGGTTTCAAGATGGTGCAGTGTCATAAAGGCAAATCACACTTGAAAATTTTCTCAGAAGTATAATTAGCCATCAGATACACTCTTTGCTTAAAATACTTCCCCTAAATCCTGGGGTTTTCAGGTGTGTGAATAGTGTGTGATAGAAATGGCTGTCTTGAGGAGGCCTGCCTAGTTATCTCTCTGTATCCATCTGGTTCTTCCTCAGCCACATGAAACAGCAGGTTGGAGCTGAGCTAACCAGTGTGATCATTGGTTTGGGGATGGGAGGGTGGGTCACTCTGCCCCCTTAGCAGCCTAATAAGGGAATCTAGGAGCACTGCACTGATAAACCATCTTTTCCTCTATAACTGCAACATGGGGATGAGTGGATGTTGACTCTGACCACCACAAACTGAGAAGTCTGCCGGAAGCTCTTCTTAAGATGTTACCTGTCTTCTTCTTCTGATGGAGCTTATTTTCTCTCACCTGGTTGCTTTTTGACCCTTTCCTTTGAACATGGCATTGTGTAGTTACGAATTAGTGATTGTGGAGGTGAGGAGTACAGTGCTGGAGCCCTGTAGCAGCCTTTTGGGGGGAGCAGGGTGGGGAGGGCTGGGGCTGGCGTTGGCAAGTGCAGGCTTGTAGTTGGGATGCCTGTGATAGCAGCACCCTTTGCTTTCTGCAGAGCTGACACGGCATGGCCAGTCAGGCTGAACCTGCCCCAGCAGTGCCACAGCATGCCTTGCTGGAGGAGTGAATTCCTTTTTATTTCATTCTGTGGCTTGTTGAAGACAGCATGGCTGCTTATTCACGGCTGCTGGCCCAAAAGTTGACAAACATCCTGCTCACATCAGAGCTGGATGCCTTTGCCAAGGCAGAGTAAAATTACAGCTATGACAGAGGTGTCTGTAGCTGACAGAATAACAAGCACTTGGGCTGAACGGGGGAGCTGTCACCAGAGTTACAGTTTGGGTCTTATTTCATCTTTTGGGTTATTTTTTTAAATACTTACACAAAGAGTCATCTCTTAGAATTTCCTCTTGCAGCTGGTCATGGTGGAATCACGCCTCGATTTCTGCCATAGGGAATTTCTAGAATGTTTTAGGATTAATCAGAGCTCCAATAATTAAAAAAAAAAAACAGAACTAAAAAACTTTGGAACAAAAATGGATCTTCTTTATGCTGCTGTTTTACAACTCAGAGCTCCTGCAGCTTTTATTGCAGCCAAAGTGGAGGTGAAAGCGCTATGTCTCCAGTGCAGGGGGAGTGCCAGGATCTGTAGTGGAGTTAGCTGGAAGTTACCCTGTCAGGATTCATGCCTTCAGCCACCCGTTTCCCTGCCATGAAGCCAAACTCCTGTCCTGCAGTGGGCTGGGTTAAGTGCACTGTTGGTACAGTGACCTTGTTACACGCTGTGCTCCATGGTTACCCTGAAGCTGTGAATCGTAGAGTGTAAATATCAAATGTCAGTGTCTCTGTTTTTCTCTCTTGGTCACTCTCTTTGCAGGTGTTCAGAACGGACCTGATCACTGCCATGAAGTTACATGACTCCTTCCAGCTGAACCCTGATGAATACTATGTGCTGGCAGATCCCTGGAGGCAGGAGTGGGAAAAGGGAGTTCAGGTGCCAGTTAGCCCAGGGACCATCCCAGAACCAGTAGCCAGGTATAGTTTGGAGGAATGTGAACAAATACATACACGTTTATGCTAGCAGCTTATGCCCTACATTGCCTTGACTTCCTGAGTGCCTAGCTAGGAAGGTCTTGGTTCTTGGAAATGAAGAGCAACCTGCTTCAGCTTTTTTAATGGTCAGAGAAGTCAGAAGTCAGGTCTGTGCTGCCTGTGTGAAATGCAAATGTTAGAGAACCAATTTTGGCATTACGTTAGCATGGAGTGTGATGACAGAACCTTAAAAATATCTTCTGTTTTTAAGCCCAGACTTCAGCTCAGTCATCATTGCTGGTAGAGCCCTTGTGTGGTGCTCTGTTCTTAGTTCCAAGCCATAGGTTGCTTTCATGGGACATACGGACAAACCAAGCTTAAGGGCTAGAGAAAATACAGCATTTATTTTGTTTTCCTGGTTTTTTGTGTGGTTTGGTTTTTTTTTCATTTACTAACCTAGGAAATGGATGGTTGTACAACATTTCATCTGTTTTAATAACGTGAGATATCCTAGCTCTTATCCAACAAACCCTTATTTTCCTTACCTTGTTTGTTACACTTAGATACTGTTTCCTTTCAAATTGAACAGTATAGTTGTAAGGGCAAGAGTGTGCTGCAGCCTATTTTATGCTTAACTGGGATGGAGTTGGAGAATGTAAGAACACAGATTTTTGCCATTTAATCATACTTGATCTCTTTGACGAAGTCTAGGCTGGCCCATAAGGCATTACCAAATGACCCACCACTGCTGGTGGGACCAGAACAGCCTCATATATAGCAAAAAATTCATGATGATGCTACACTGCTTGTTAGGTTTGCATCTGTCAGCTTGGATTAGAGGGGCTATGGGAATGTTTGTTAGTGTTGTTTGCGTTCTGTGTAGCAACTTGCAGACCTCTACACAGCCCTACTAGGTCTGTACAATGAGGAACTTGCCTGTACAGCAGGTAAACCCTGTCCTTCCTTATTCTGAAGAACTGGACCTGGACCTCCAAGGAGAACCCGGCATTTTCCCCTCTGCTCTTCAGTCCAGTCGTTTCAGAGATGCACACTCATGTTACATGTACTCACATTGCCTACTCCTCACTGATTTCTCTTTCAAGTATCTCCCAAGGCTGTGGAGGGATGGTAGACCTGTGGACTTGAACAGAGGGAAACCTCCCAGGGGATTCCCGCTGCGTATCTGTCAGGGAGGTAGTTTGGTGACTGTATCAGATCCAGGTACTTGCCTGGGAGAGAGCTTTGCTCTGCCAAAGGCCAACAGATACATTGCTCCAAATTTAAGGTATTAAAGGACAGGGAAAGGAGGCACCCGCAGTTCTAGGTATCAGCACAGCAGGCACCACTCCTTTTTTAGCTGCTGAGCACCTGCTGGTCAGAATGGCCCTCTGATGTCTGATTATTGTCCTTTTTGCTCCCGCTCAGAAGACTTAGAGAGCCCTGCCATGGTGGTGCTGGAGTGCAGGAGCTGTTCTGTGCCTAAATTTGGGAGGGAAGGGAATGTTCTGTACATTGAATAAGCAATAGACAAATCATACCTGGTATAGGACAGAAGCCAAGACTGTATGGGTAACTGATGCTACTGAGATACATAACAGCAAACAGAAGGTTTGGCCTTGTAGTGACTAGTAAGCACAGAGCAGGGGAAAGGAGTGAGGCCGTTTGGAGGAGATTCACTGTAAGCATGTGGTCAGATGGATAATTCAGTTGAACGGTTTTCAGTATGTAGTAAGAGTTGTTTTTTTTGTTTACTTCTTTCTATCACAGAAATAATGCTAAGAAAGGGGTTTGTTTTGAGGTCAGAGTAGCTGCACTTGTTTCTTCTGTGACACTACCTTGATATTTAGACACCATGTGCAGAGTGCTGCCCAGAGGTTATGATTTCCACATGGAGAGGTACTCAGGAAGGAGATTATGATATAGAAGATTTGGAGAGCAGTGCCCAGTTGAAAGTAAATTCTCTGTGAACATGCAGTAGTCTGCACCATGCGGTGTGACTAAGAACAGTTGGGAGAGTGCAGTTAGGCTTGCAAGGTCATTCATATTTATATTTTTTCACAGCATTTCAGAAGCCCCAAATTCATCATTTGGCTCTTGCTTACCATTTCTGTTCATTGTCTGAAATAAGCTAGGGAGAGAAGTTTTAGTGCTGTGCAGAAGACTGAAATAGGTAGAGGATTTACTGAGATCTGTTTGTGCAAATACAATGGTGTCAGCTAAGGGTCTTCTGCTAGCAGGAGTTAACACATTGGACCTCAGATGGGGTACATGTCCTGCTTATTGTGGAGCTTAGATTGTTTCCAGCATACAGTTGCAGCCACACAGTGGTACAATCTCCTCCCTTGTAGTCCTAGCACACCAAAAAAATCACCTCCACTGGTACTGCAGGAGGCAGACATTTGGCAGCATGGCCTGTTGCTCCTGGAGGTACCAGGGTTATGTTGTGAAGGGGGTTTTGTCCAAACTGAATTTCAGTGCATGCTGTTAACTAAGAGAAGGTGCAATGTCTTCTACTGAGACAGTTGGAAATACTACTTTTTTTCTTGAATCTTCTTGTTCTCAGTATTGTAGTTAAACAGATTGATTTTAAAAAAGACTTAAATCAGAGTTTTACATCTGTGTGTATGGCAGCCATCACTGTAAATACAGTGTTCCTACTTTAGCTTTGAACAAGCATGAATTTCAGATAAGAGTAAGCACAGCTCTGACCTCTAATACTTAATTTTCTTTAGAATGCTGGTAATGAATTGGATTTCTAGACATCTCCAGTTCTTATAATACCACCAATCTGTTACGGAAGTGCATGGTACTGTTTTCTGATCTCAGTGGTGCCAGATGATTGCTGGGATGGTTAGGTGGCTGTTAGTCACTTAGACTGAGGCATTTTGAATTCTGTAGAAACAAGCCTCTCAGCAACCCAGCACACCTCATGTTTGCTTGTCTGTCCGTTTCAGGATTGTGTCCGAGACAAAAGCTGTTACATTTGCACGTCCCAGGAAGTACATTGTTTCCTCGGGTTCGGAGCCTCCAGAGCTGGGCTATGTTGACATTCGAACCTTGGCGGACAGCACGTGTCGCTACGATCTCAATGATGTGGATGTGGCCTGGTTGCAACTTGCCAATGAAGAATTCAAAGAAATGGGTAAGCAACGAATGTTTTGTTGCCTTCTTTTTGCTTTTTGTTTTTAAAGCTGGCAATCTTAAGAATAATTTTAGGGAGGGCAGCAGTAGGAAGAGATGGTAAGAGGTATGAGGAAGTAGTAATCATATGAGTTGGAGTAGCCACAGGAAACCATGGAAAGCCATGGGAAAGGTTCGTGTAGTACCAGTCTGGAAGCATTACAGCCAGCTCCTTGTCACAGCAAGTGGGAGATGGAAGCCAGAAGCACTGTGCTCTTTTTTGATACTTGCAATTTCTGTGATAGATATTTTTTCCAGGTATATAATAGTCATTTAATATAATGAATGATAGACTACCATAACGTAATCAGCTCTGTGTCATGATTAATTTTCTGATGGATTCTGTTGGAAAAGAGCAAATCCCAGATTTGATGCTGCATTTATTCCAGCTGTGGTTTTCACTTTTTAAAACAAACTAATTTACTGGTGTAGTAGGGTCTGATGGAGACCTCAGTTGGGATTGCACCCTGTTGGGCTGGAACTTGTAGTTAATCAACAACTGATACTACAAATTGCAAGTTTGCACCAAGTATCGTAGCAGATTTTGGTATTGTTTTCCTCTCCCTGGCCCATCACTTTCAGTTCAAAACACTTTCAAATCTTTCACCAAAGAGTCAACATCTGGGTGGCAAAATTGGAGCAAAAGCCATAGATGGTGCTGTCCCAGAAGGAAAAATGAGAACAAAAGCAGGAAGCCAAAATCAGTTTATGGAAGGTTTTGTCAGAATTTTGAAAGATTTGGATACTCCACTTTTGTTAGTTTAATACAGTTAGAAAAAACTTTAACTTTTTTTTATAGTTTCCCTGGGTTATGCTGGAATAGGCATGATTTTCTAGGAATGAAATGTGTACATGTGGGGGTTGGCTGTATCTACTCAGCTGCTAAAAAAGAAGGTGGAGTTGTGGTAGCGGTTATCACTCTTTCCTTTAATAAACAACTCTTGTCTTCCAGGGATGCCTGAGCTGGATGAGTACACGATGGAAAGGGTTATGGAGGAGTTTGAACAACACTGCTATGACAACATGAATCATGCTATCGAGACGGAAGAAGGACTCGGGATTGAATATGATGAAGATGTTGTCTGTGATGTCTGTCAGTCTCCAGATGGAGAAGACGGCAATGAAATGGTATTCTGTGACAAATGCAACATTTGTGTGCACCAGGTATGGCAGCCCAAGCACAGCAGTGGGGGATGTAGGGGGATGAGAGAAACTTTTTCAAACCATTGAAGATAACAGGTTGGATTTTTTTTCCAGTGACAGACATCAATCTGTTAAGTTGTTGCAGGGTTCACCATTGAGCAATGGGATGAATTCAGAAATTATGTAATTAAGAAGGAATAATTCTAGAAATGTCATGCTAAGAAGGTTAAAAGTGGTATTGTGCATGTGTGGAGGAAGCTGTAAGGTGAGGAATTGCCCTCCCCAAAACATACATTGTGCATTGTTGTACATTCTCACCTGGCCATGTCTTTTCTTATATTTTCCTCTCATTGTGCAGTTCTGGGGCTAACACATCTTTAGGATCAGTAGCTTAGGCTCAGCAGGGAGGGAAAAAAAGGCAGTCAGTAGGGACACAGGTAGGATTTATTACAGATAATTTAATAGAGAACTTACTGAGCCAACCTAAGGAAGCACCACTATGTGACCCCTTTTTGTGGCAGTTTTCTTACGTAAAAGAAGAGATACAGTTTTAGCATATCTGTTTCCATGGAAGCTTATTACTGTGGCAGATGCCTTCCTATCAGCCTGTCCTTCCTTCCCAGCTTTAAGAAATTTGTGTTGTCATTCTGTGTTCTGAAAACTGTCGTCTGGTAAACAGGAAACACATTTTCTTGCGTGTTCATTACTTAAATGCATTTGTACTAATGATAAAGAACCAAGCTTACTAAGACCTGTAAGGTACAAGTGCCTACCCTATGAGATACGCAGAGGAAGGCAGATGTTTTTAGACCTTTAGTGTTTTTCTGATCACATTAAACATGAAACTTAGGTGCACTAAAACTGACAGTAATTTTTGGTAGAGGTCTCCATAAAGACGCAGTCTTCTGAAAAGTGTGATCTCAATCACTGTTCTGCACTTTTCCCTCTGAATAAAATAATTTTGAGAGTCGTGAGAGGCTAAGAAGTACCAAAAATTAATGTTTTCTTCCTTTGGTTTTTTTCCCCTTTGCTGTATGTGGGAATGCAGGCATGTTATGGGATCCTGAAGGTGCCAGAAGGCAGCTGGCTCTGCAGGACCTGTGCACTGGGCGTTCAGCCCAAGTGCCTCCTGTGTCCCAAGAAGGGTGGTGCCATGAAGCCAACCCGGAGTGGTACCAAGTGGGTGCATGTTAGCTGTGCTCTGTGGATTCCAGAGGTATGTGCCGATCCCCTGGGAGTTTAGGGCTGCAGTGATTCTGGGAGTTGCTTCAATGTGTGTAGTATAGATTTAGTGGCACTTAGGAAGGCAGTATAAAAGAATTTCGGTTAAATATAGAGTCTGGTGGGATAATGCTTCATCAGTAAAGAAAGTAATTACATTTCGTTTGTCAGCCAAAATTAGGCTTTGGAAAATGAGGCCTTTTCTGCTGGTAAAGCTCATTTAACAAGGACACAAGGTATGGTTTCATTTTGTAAATGGAACTGTAAAAGTGAATCAAGAAGGTTTGGATGTGACAGTGAAAATTCATGCAGGTTCTCATAATCAAAGTATTCATCTTGTATGATAATCTTAAATTGATGGGCTTCAGCTTGAAACTGGTTTGTTCATGAAGTGAGAAACTGATTTTTTTTAAAAAAAGAATTTTAGTTCCTTATAAACTGAGGAATTTGGAACATACTAGGTTTGCATATGCACACAGTGAATTTGATTTCTGTGATAAAATTGTTTCTCTTTCCAGTTAACAGTGTCATAGGCACTGTTTTTTAACCTTTTTTCTCTTAGGTGAGCATTGGAAGCCCAGAAAAAATGGAGCCCATCACAAAAGTTTCGCACATTCCCAGCAGTAGATGGGCACTGGTGTGCAGCCTTTGTAATGAAAAAGTTGGAGCTTCTATACAGGTAATTTAAACATACAAATATCCTGTGGGGTTTTTCTAAGTTTTTAGTAGATAACAAAATGTGTTCCTGGTTTGTTACTATGGACTTAAGTGCACACAAAGGGCTTTTGAGTGTTAGTGTGCTTTACTTTCAAGTAAAATTTTAATAATAATAATAGCCAGGTCATCCCATAAGAGTTCTTAATTTGTTGATAGGCTGATACTTTTATTACTACACTGAAATAAAACTTAAATGTTGTTCAGGAAAAAAAAATATATTTCTGTGATGTACCACATGAGAAAATGAAGCTTGAATACTAAAACCTCTGCTAGTCCCTATTTAGTGACTTCTAAACTGTTTAATACCAGCAACTCATATTCGTGGGCCAGTGCCCGTTTGGCTCACGGCCTACCTTTTAAATTCTCTCTGCCGTTTCAGTTGGATTTGAGTTCAGCTTTTCTGACCATAGCCTGTGAATTGTCACTGTTAAATAACTGAACTGATCTTCACCAGAGCATTTCAGACTGGGCAGTGTCATTTCATGTTCATTGGGTTGTTGCCATTAAAGCACCTGCAGATCCTTTACAATGGAAAATCACTCAGAAATGGTAAATAATCCTTTTAAGAACAATTTTAAAATCTAGTAAGATTGAGAAAACATGTTTCCAAGTCTCAGATTTTTGAAAGAGGGGATATTTGGTTTCCTGAGGCACCAGACAAGACTTTGATCTCCTTTATTTGAGACCAAATGATGAGGGAGTGTAAGGACAGGTGACCCTTTGGGACAGTGTTGTGATTGTGTAGAAGATAGTAAGATGTAGCTTAGTTGTTGTGGTGATGCTCTTCACCCTCAAAACACCTCCCGTACTTCAGCAAAATGATCCTTAGGAAGCTCCCTGAGACAGAGAGGTTGATACTACGGTCTCATAAGGAGGCTGAAGTAGAACCTTTTCTTTTTGGGGTCTAGCCTGACGTTACAGGATCCCTGGTGGTCAGACCAGCATTAAGGCACACAAATTGCTCAAATCCCACACTACTTTGAAATTAGTTTATATCCATTTTCCTTTTCCCCCTTGCTCCAAGTCATTCGATGAGGTTGCCAGAAAGAGCTGTAGACCAGCAATGCAAGCAAGTAGTTCCAGTGAAACCTATGAATCCACTTCCATGTAAGGAATGTCTGAAATATGAAATGTTAACTAGAGAAAATAAATCTGTCCACAGCATATAAATTTGCAGTCATAGTACCTCCTTGCAGAGCTGTCCCCTTCCTCTTGGCCACTGTTACATAGTTGAAACTGTTTTGTTCTGTTCTCCAGACCAGGTTCTGAGATGTGCACAACAATTAGGAAGACTAAGAAGGTTTGTGTCAGGCTGGGCAGATAGCTGCTGCAATAAGCTGGCTAAAAACAAGACTGCATATTCTCCCAGGTTCAGCAGATTTCTTTCTGATGAAACACGTTTTCCCCTCTTCTCCCAATTAAAACCTGGGCTGCAATATGAGCTAATTATGGCTGAAGTGCTCCTCTGTACTGCTTGGTGTTCCATGTGGGATGTTTCTGCTCTATTTAGTTGGTAGGAGAGTAAAGGGCAAAAGGTGCTTTGGTATTTTATATGTTGATTTTATTAAAGACTGTTCATTTGAAACTTGTGCATTTTAAACCCTGATGTACCTTCATAAGCCATCTGGCTGCTGAATCAACCTGAGCGGGAAAACCCACAGGCTTCTTTACAAAGTGCTGTATAAACATCCTAGTGCAGTGTGTTGCTCTTTCAGGGTTGATGGCTTGGGTTCAGCATAGTTTTGTTTCCTAGTTAGGAGCACTAATAATCATTTCCACTTTAAATCCTCTTCACTGGAGGCAGAGGTGTGAGTAGATACAAACACGTATGTGTGCATATACTTGTATATATTTAAACCTTTCAGTTGGTGGCTGGCAATAGCTATGACAACATTTTGCCAAAGGAAGTTAGATATGATGGAAATGAAGTGCCAAATCAGCTAACTAGTGCCCATCACTCCATGATGGCTGGGTTCACTGAGAGACGAAAAAAAGGACAAAAAATTGAATTTCCTTTTCTCCTCCTCATAACAGCAGAAAAAAAATGCCTCTTGATTGAGGCCTTTTGTGTAGCAAAAGATGCTAGGAAGGACTTTTATTTACAAGTCTCAGACTGGCCTGGAAGCCACCAAGATGTTTTTCCCCCCTCATACTGGCACAGTCCAAGGGGGAACACTTTCCTTTGGGTAACACTGCCATACGCAAGTGGCTCCAGTGTCAGTAGGAGTGCTCCTTTTGTGGCTTTGCTGGTTATGGAATAGCATGATGGGGCTGTGAGACGTTAACCACTCCTGTCCCTCTGGGCCACTTGATCCTTTCCTGACCTGAAAGCATTAAATCATAAACCTAATTAAAAAGGAACAAGGAAGTATGTGCAGCTTAGAAGCAGAACACGGTTACAGCGTTCTTCCAAAGCAGCCCTGGCTGCTTGAATAGTTTCAGGCAGCGTGCCTTCTTAACTTTATTTGGTTAACTTTAAAATAATTTCTGTAGTGTTCAGTGAAGAACTGCAGAACAGCCTTTCACGTCACCTGTGCATTTGACCGTGGCTTGGAGATGAAGACCATATTGGCAGAGAACGATGAAGTGAAGTTCAAGTCATACTGTCTCAAGCACAGCTCCACCAAGAAAACTGATGATGAGATTTTAAATAAAAGCCCAGGTCAGGAGAAGGGGATTCAGGACAGCTCTCTTCCTGTCTGCATTGACCCTTTCCACAGCATAGATCAAAACCAGGAGGAGGCCCACAGAGTCAGCCTACGCAAGCAAAAGCTCCAGCAGCTGGAGGATGAGTTCTATACATTTGTTGAGTCTTTGGAAGTGGCTAAAGTGCTGCAGCTGCCTGAGGAGCCAGTGGAATTCCTTTACCAGTACTGGAAGCTGAAGAGAAAAGCCAACTTCAATAAGCCTTTGATTACCCCAAAGAAGGATGAAGAGGACAATCTGGCTAAACGGGAACAGGACGTTCTTTTCCGAAGGCTGCAGCTCTTCACACATCTCCGTCAGGACCTGGAGCGGGTAAGACACTAGCTGTGCCAGCTAGAGTTGGCCAAGATGCCAAATTACTCTCCTGGTGATGGCCTGTGTGTGCAGGCACCTCATGCTGCATCTTAACTCAGAGCTGCCTTGTCAGAAAATACCATTAACACTGAATTTCTCTAGAGCACAGCAGTTACCCTTTGCACACCAAGGGTCAGGGGCCAGCAGGTCTTGGCTTGTAGTATTCAATCTCCTACAGGTAGGCTGTTGTATTTTTGGTTTTTTAGTGATTTGTTACTGATTTTTTTTTTTTTGCTTTTTTGCTGATTAACACTGATGGCTGTGGACCGTACTGCCAGCTGGAGCCTTCTTTGCCTTTAAGGGCTTTCCACGTTCCTTTCAGCTGGTGCACAAGAAGGAAAAGATTATTGATTTGCAGCAGATCTGGTTTTCATTGGCACAGCAGAGTAGGATGATATTTCCCTGGACAATCTGTGTAGTAGGTTTGGGAGGCAAATGGTGTTCGAGTCATTTAGGTTTTGAATGTTTAAAGAACAGTTCAGTAGGATCAGTCTGGTGTTTTAAGTACATCTGGTCCTGTAATGACCCAAATTCCTTCTTTTTCTGGTTAACTGGTAGAATTTAAGAGCTGTTAGAGGAGGCAGAAAAAGTACTGAAATTAGTTTTTCACATCCCTACAGCATGAGTCATACTCAGTAACCTGTAGGTGAATAAGAGCCTTTCTTCCAGAATACTGTCTAATCTTTAAATCAAAACAGCAGGTGCTTATGCATCTACTGCATCCTTTGTAAAGGATCTTGATGACTTACTCTTGTAATTGCTGCAGTTCTTCTGAGTATTTTCTAGTTTCAACTTCAGCCTATGGCCCCTCTCTAGCTCAGTAAGATCTTAGCTGTTACCTGGGATCTTTTGTTCCTGCTCCATGTGCACAAGATTTCTTTTCATCCTCTCTTTGATCTGGTAAATAATTAGAGTTTGTAACTATGTTCTCTGGATCTTATTCTGTATATATCCCTTCCATTTCTACATGTGGTATCAAAACAAGATACATGAGTTTTGTAATATTTTTAGTATTTTACTACTCTGTGTTTCCACTGATTGTACATCTAAGATAATTTGGATTTTTTAAAAAAGGGACTTTTGCAAAAACAGTTACACTTTTTACATTTCTCAAGATCAGCCTGCAAGGTTCACAGGGCACCACAATGTATGTGGCTGAACTGAGCAAGGAGCCTTGGAATTGTCTATGTGTACTATTCAGTGATTCCCTCATCTGGGAAGTATTTAATATTTCAGTACATTTAAGGATTTCCAACATTTGTTTAAGTTTCATGTGTGTGTGATTTAGGTGTTCATAGAAGTTACTTCTGTGCTGCAGCCCTCCAAATCTGACAGAATATTCTGTCAGTTAAATATTTAAGACTCTTTTCTAAGAAATGTGTTGAAGGTGGTTAAATTTAAATATATTACTAACTTGTTTAAATGGTGTATAGTACTTCAACTGAATTCAAAGCACAGATAGACAGACAACATCATAGAAACACAATTCCTGTAAAACTCATCAACTTGCTGTCTTCCAGGTGCGTAACCTCACTTACATGGTGACACGGAGGGAAAAAATCAAGAGATCTGTTTGCAAAGTTCAAGAACAGATATTTAATAGCTACGCCAAGCAGTTGGAACAAGAAAGAGTTTCAGGTATGCCTCAGTGTTCTCTTCCTCATGTAATAGCATAGGCACAGGGTTTGGTTACAGGCTGACGGCTGATTGTGAAGGACAAACAGGACCTTATTTGTTCTCATTAAAATGTGGTGGAGTTCACCATGCATCAGGAGAAGGAATGAGAATGTGTGTAGCTGGAATGGTGGGCACATTGTTGCAGGAACTGCTATGTCTGTCCATATCCATGGCGCACTGCCTGGCTTGCTGCTTCTGCTCCTTGCTGGTGTAATGCTTTAATGACTCCTTATGACAGGGAGAGCATGACTCACATTCAGGAGCTTTGCAAGGCTGTGGTTTGTTAGTGCCGCTGTATTAGCATTTAGCATGTGCTGCTCTGCAGCATCCATGGCAATTTAAAGACATGAAAAGATAGCACTCTGTTTTTCTAAAACTATGGTTTTTTTCTGCTTAATCTCATTGACAGTCTTTTCTCAGAAAGATTAATACCTTCAAAATTAACAGCAGTGACTAGATTATCCCTGAAGTATTCAGTAACTAATAAATGGTATTTTAGATGCAATCACTGAGATCCACTTGCTGGTTGCTTTTTGCCTCCGTCTCTGAGAAGTATCTCTGTCTTAGTGGATAGAGTAACGCTAGGACTTGTATTTGCTACAAGTGTAAAAAGGTGCAGCATGGCTACAGGAACATAAGCTACACCAGCCGGATGTGGTGAAACCACAACATACCTATGGAGTTGTAGTGTAAAGGTGCAGGACAGGCAACTAAATACCCATTTCTGATATGGATGTCAGGCATGAGGAACTGCTTATTCAAAACTGCTCTTTACACAGATATGGAATTGAATGACTTGAACTTAATTTGTTTGCATTCAGGTGTGCCTGCCTCATTCTCTTCAGTGGAAAACACAGTGTTGTTCAACAGTCCATCTTTGGGCCCCAGTGCCCCTAAGATCGAGGATCTGAAGTGGCATTCTGCGTTCTTCAGGAAGCAGATGGGCACATCTCTAACGCACTCCTTGAAAAAATCGCACAAGAGAGACAGATCTGGGAATGACAGCAAACCCCTGCTGAGGCAGTCCAGCCCAAGGGAAGGCGGCACTGCTTCAGGTAGCTTTTTAAATTTTGACAAGACCCTTGCAGAAACACGGATTGTGTCAGCACAGCAAAAAAATGATATCGTTATACCAGACCACAGGAAGAGGAGAGACAGTCGCTCACAGTGTGAGGTGGCCAAGGCAGAACTAAAAGAAAAGACTTCTAAACACAACTACAAACCACTGAGACCCACAGAACTCTCTCAGAGGCAATCAGAAAACAAAAGGGCTCTGAACCACTCCAGTGGTAGGTCAGCACCTGGCACTCGGAGGGATATAGTGCCTAAATGCAATGGGGGTCTCATGAAAGTAAACTCTAATCAGAGAGTAGTTAAAGTGCCTACGACGCCCACGAGCCCAGTGAAAAACTGGGGTGGATTCCGAATTCCAAAGAAGGGAGAGAGGCAACAGCAGGGTGAGAACCTGGAGGAGTCCTGCTGCCAGAACTCCAGCTACCCCTACATGGGCATAGGCAAAGTTCCGCCAAAGGACAGGACAAAAAGCAAGTTAAAGCCTGACAGTGAGAATGATGGATATGTCCCTGATGCTGAAATGAGCGACTCAGAGACTGAAGTGGTTGAAAAAAAGTGCAGGCAGCAGAGGCTCAATCCAAACAGCACTATCAGCAGGAGGACGGACATTATTCGGAGAAGCATCCTGGCATCCTGATTGGACACAGGGATGCGGTGTCAGTAGAGTCACTGCCTACAAGCTAACCTCACGTTTATTCATTGGTGTGAGAGGAGCATTCTTAGACATGGCTACAGACTGACGATAACCCATTCTTTCTGAGTTATTTAAATATGTTTACATGCACTTAAAGCTGTTTTAAGCTTTTTGTTTTTTGCTCTGCTCCATCAACCCACTCCCTCACCTCCATTTCTCTCACAGAAATGAAGTTTGAGTCTCCTTTATTTGCAACTTTCCTGAGTAAGAGAGAAATGTCATCACTACTAAAATAGGATTTGGGATGAACAGTAAAATAACTGAAAAAAATCTTTTAGAAGGGGCTAGAGTGGGTAGGAGGAAGCAGGCTCCATTCATCCCTTTTAGCTAAAAGGCACTGAAAATTTTACTTCCTTCCACTGCCTTCTGGAAAAGCACAAGCTCTTAATTTAACTCATGTATTGAATGGAAGATGGTTGTTAGACCATACTGCACTTCACTGCGAAATCCCATTACAAATGGTCACTGTCTCTCTGGCAGCTCTCTCCTCTTTGCAGAATGTGTCTGTTGCATTCAGTTTGAGCACAGGTGCAGCTCAAACCCTTCTGTATGCTCCAGAGTTTACATGTAAATGATGACCAGGCATAGCCATGTTGTACTGGAAAAGGAGGAAAGGAAAGGGCAGGGCTGAAAAGACTCAGACCAAGCACAGAGGATGCTCCCAGTCAGCTCAGTTCTGAGCAAGGGGCAAGTTTGTGCGTTCCAGCAGCCCATGGAATACTCCTTCAATGTTAGTCAGTCACCATCCTGTGGGCTTGTGATGACAATTCAAGACAGAAGTTTTCTAAAGCACTAATCAGCAGGATTTCCCAAAGCCCGCCACAGATGCACTAATGGTATGTACTGGGAAAGCCAGGCTTAAGACACTGAAAAGATTGCTTTAAATGGACATGAATATATATTTTTAAATAGAATAAAATGCAAAGGCAATAAATTGTGATTAGCTCTTTACTTTAGTCAAATGAAGAAAGCTTATTTCATTCTATTCTGGACTCATTTTGATGGAAGAGGGAACTCATATTCTGATTGTGTACTTTTTTAATCATTGCAAATGGCAATAATTATTAAGCTGTCAGCAATAATATTAACAGGTTGTGAGAACACCATTTTGTACCAAGTAGAGTGCACACAGCACAGTGGACTGTTAGGAGCCTGTAGATTTTGGAATTTTGCATAGATGTAACACAGGTATGTATTGGTGAAAAAGTTTTAGCAGCAATGAAAGGTGTAAAGAACCACCTCCTCCCCTTTCCTACTCTGAGTCTGCTGTTACAGTGTCCACTCACTTCAGAATGTCAGACCCTTGCCTCCTGTGCAGGGAACACTTGATAACACAGAATTCCTCTGCCATAAGTTAGTCTTCCAGAAGGTTCAATCAGAAAATAAAAAAGGCTTATTAACACCCTTTCTATGCAAGCTATCAAGTAAATATTTCAGCAGAATGCATCTCTATTACTGTTTAAAACTCAGAAGTCTTAACCTTTTGAGGAAGGGGAATTTTATGTACTCTATTCCTGTTGCTGGTCCCAAGATGTCAGACTAATTACATGACTTAAAAAGGTGAAAGTCAGGCAGGGCACTGGTGCCTGAGGTTACATAATCACTCTTGGGATGTGTTCAAAGTACAAACAGCAGACCAGAGGAAAAGCAGGTAAGTTCTACTCAACATCCAGCAATGTTCTCTAGACAGACACTAATATTTTCTGTAAGAAAGCAGCTCATAATCACATGAGAATTGTCAAGCCATAGATGGAGTAACCTAAATTTGGATTCTGAGTAAACCTTTAATCTGACTGTCCTCAGTTGGACAGTTACCTTGTTAATTTGCACTATTATGAATGTTAATGCCTTACCTGTTTTGTCCCCTGACATTTAGGGTAAAAAGCTTTGTAATGTTTCCAGTTGAGTTGAACCAAAACCGAAAAGGCTGTGAGCCAGCTGTGGTACGACTATCTCCATAGGTTAGTTTTGTCTCCATACTTAGCTCTCAGCAGAAGGTGTTGTAAGTACAGCAGTGATAGTACAAACCCACCCCTGTGTTTTATTGGGATTTCCTGGGTT
This sequence comes from Cephalopterus ornatus, assembly GCA_013396775.1. NCBI lineage: Eukaryota > Metazoa > Chordata > Aves > Passeriformes > Cotingidae > Cephalopterus > Cephalopterus ornatus. The sequence goes on from VZRE01009305.1 coordinate 64,318, forward strand.
TCTGGTTTTAAGTGTTCCCTTTCCTTGTGCAGACTGACCAAGAGATCTTTGATATGATCAGTGTGTTCTGTCAAACTGTAGGCTAGTAGAATCTCTGTAAAGTTGCCTGGAATGCCATTTGTTAAGTTATAAACTCAGACAAATGTAAATGAAGGGTTCTGTGTTTTGTGTATAAATCCTAATTTCAGAAATCTAAGAAAATGGTCATTACATTTGAAAAACTTGTACAGAAGATTTTTCACTATGTGCCTAGCTTGGGTTTCCATTCAGCTGAAATTAATTTAAACAAAGGTGCATGAAGAGAAACAGATAGAAATAAAAACTATATGTAGAGATGACTATTTTATATGACATGGCCCAATTCTGTATTTATTTTCTCCTTTTTTGAAGTATTTCTAAAGACCTAGTTGCGGACAGCTGTATTTTTTGTTAAAATATTTGGTAGAATTGTGCCTTTTGTCTGTATGTGAATAAATGCTGTACATTTTTGCAATACCCTTGCCAGCAGTGTTTTAGACTTCACAGTATTTTTGTTTGGGTTCTGACAGAAACATTTCGCTGCAATGATGTGAACAACTTTCACAGTTAAAACAAGCACTTAATTTGGATTAGTACAGACATCACAATGCACACTGCAGTTTCAAGATTTTTTAATGTTTTTTTTTTCTAGGACTACTTACTGACAGCTGTGCCCATCCCATCAACAGAACACTGTGTTTTTTCCCTTTCGATCCTTCAAGAGATGTTGCTTACCTCAAAACGTTAACATTTGTTGATCTGTGATGTCCTTCCAAAGTCCATAATCTTCATTCATGTTCCACTGGAAGAGGCACACCAGGTTTCATACCTGTGGATTTTCAGGATAATTAGGCTGAATGTTCATTTCACATTCTGAACTGCCTGGAGTCAAGCACTGCTGAGAGAACATTTGCTGCTATAGCAGGATTTCTAGAAGATGAGGATTCCTCTAAACTCAAGATGCAGAAATGTGGAATGGACTTGGAGCAGAGCAAGAAAAGGACAAGGCTGTGAAGGCTCACATCTAGCAACACATCTTGAAAAACACCAGTGATAGATCTTTCACCATCTGGCCTGTTTCACAAGGGGTAGGGCTCTTGGGAAGACCCAAAATGAAATCTCATCTGTTGAATGCAAAGAATCTGATCACCTAGAAATGCTTCCTAAATAGACAGTCAAGAACATTTTTAGTCAATGGGAGGCAATACTATAACACTAAGGAATCTTTAAACTACTCAAAACCTGGTGGTAGGGGTGGAGAAAGGAAGTTTGCAGAAACAAACTTTTCCAATGGAAGAGGGACAAGAAATAGGCAGTTAGAAACAAATGTAAAACAACCGGGACAGCTAAATGAAAAGCTCCATGCCATGAAGTGTCACAAGACACAAGAGCAAAACTTACCTATCAAGTTTTAATTGCCTTAGCAATTGCCTTTCTTCTGAAAGTCCAGTTTGGGAACAACATGCGAGCAGCCTCCTCTAGACACCGAAGGAAAATGACAGGAGTCATGATGAGCTCCATGTGACCACATTCCTGCTCGTGGTTCAGCCAAATGCATTTGGTCTGTTTTTAGCTGCTCAGAGGCAGACAGGAGGGAAACCTTTTCCTTTCCTGTGTCATGTGCTGCAACTGCTCTCCTGCCCCTTAACTTCACTATTAGGTACTTGTGTCATCACTGCAATTTCTATTCTGGTAAACAGCCACCACACAAGAGCAAGACCCCAAAGTAAAATGAATGTACCCATAATTAATGAAGAACCACACAGGTGCCCTTCCGTGCCCTGAAAAACAAATACACAAATACTTAGACTTGCCTGCTGCTTCCAGCCAGCCTTCACTTCACAGCCTGTCTTTGAGGAGCGAAGGGGATTAATAGCTCACACAAAATTTTCCAGGTGGTCAGTCATCATCTCAGCTGTGCATTATGGAAATTAAAATAAGGTACTTGGTACTTGCCTCCCTCTGTAGCATACACATAGTTGATTGATGAAACTCTGACCCCAGTAGAATTCTGGAGCTTTTGGACAGTGTATCCATGTTGCTTTGAAGAACTTTAAGCATCTTTTTAGCAAAATTAGATTGCAACGGATACAGGTGTATATCAAATGGAGAAAGCACTAGTAAAGACGTGTACCACTGCAGGAACTAGTGACTACCCCTGCAGTAAGAAGGAATTGTTCCTGAAGTTGCATCCATCTTGCAGGCTCTACGTAAACAGCCAGGATTTCAGGAGGTGGCACAAAGTCTTTAGGTGATGAACCCAGCTCTGACTTTTAAAATACAAATATGGTGAACATCCACTGCCATGATCATACAGGTTTGTAAGTCCAAACCAGCGGTTTTGGGTAAGCGCTACCCATCAACTGAACTAGAAGTTAGAAAGCAAAATTAAACTCTTGACGTTTAAGAGGAAGGACAAGAAATGTCACTTAAGGCTAAGATGGGAGTACTTCAAAATCAGTTAACACCTATCAAGTGTTTATAATATATGCTGAAAGAGAAAATGGAGTTTGGCTCTGATTTTAGAATGATAGATAACGAAGTTTCTCAACTATCAAAGAAAAACACATAGACAAGAGGAATTCCACATACTGGCATCTGTAGAATTCAATCCCACTGTTTCAAAAGGCATAAAAGCTGGATGATGTCACCTTTGTGCAAACTGAAGTCAGAGAATGGAAGTTCCCAGACATGTACAAACCAAGGGAGCAGATCAACAGAAAAGCAAGGAACTGTAATTGCAAAATAGTAATTAGGAAGAAAACTTACAACTGCAGAAATATTACAGTCCTTAGAAATGAGCTGTCTGAGGAGCCATAGCAGCAGGGGGCTCTGCCAGGGGCACCAGACCAAACTGAACAAAATTCTTAAAACTAGAAGGCAATGGAGGCATCTTGCAGTTCAAACACTGACCACAAAACCAGCAACTATTTGGCATTCATTATGTAATTAGTCTTGCTACGGCTCATAAAGAATCTTTAAAATGTTCCTGCACTATAAAGAAAAATCAAAGGTATGGACTGTACATGACCAAAGCCAAAATGAATTTTAGTACAAGTGTTACCTACTCTCTATATACAATCTTGTCATAGTTGGAGCTGATACGTTTTAGGCCAAAAAACCCAAATATGCCACAGCACTGTGTCATATTTTTTCATCTGCTATATTAAAGGACTTTACCAACAACATTCTGCATTCTTCTTCCAATCTTTATTGTGCATACAGAGAGAGGACTTTCATCCACTCCCTTTCTTACCGGAATAAACGAGAAAATGTTTAAGTTTTACAGACTCTGTTGTGTATTTTACTTTAGTGCTCCAACATGAAGTTTCTCCAGCAATCTTCTTAACTCCAGTGTGGTGAATGAGCAATACATATGTTTAAATATTTTCCAGATCCTTCAGGGAAGCAGCTTTTTTATTCTGTGTAGTTATCAGGCTGAGCTGTAAAGAAACAGAAGTGGTTTCTTAATAATTCTTTGTAGGATCAAAGTAACAGTAGAATATCTATACTGAAGGTGTTACAAAGGAGAGGGAACAAGCACAGATAAATAGGAATTTGGGATAAATGACAGAATTTACAATGTGCTCTGTAGATGACCACTGCTTTTGTCTTATTTTAGGTCCCAAAGATCAAGATGATGAAAGATCAGGTATCAGGAGTACACTTTAAAGAACACCTACAGAATAGACATGTTTTAAACCTGTTCAGCCATTATCCTTTCTTTTTTGTTGCTGAATTACTATCATTTCAAAATAAGCTAAAATTTGGAGTAATTGAACTGTCCACAATAACAGTGTAATTTCTAGGCTCCCTACTAGTCCATCTCTAACCTATATTTGATTTAATTTTACAAGTAAGCTGGATAATATAATGAGAACACACAGTTAAGTCAAAAAGCAGCCCTCAGCCTACAGATTGACAATACAGAGAATCCCATTCTGAATCTGAGGGAACACACACACAAACATTCAGTTTTGTGAGACCTGGAAGAGAATAAATACCCAGATTCAGAAGAGTGGACATTCTTGCAGCACTATTCCTGGAGACCTGTTTCTCCAGACTTTAGCAGGACACTGCTGGTATGTCTTTTCCTGGGGCTTGGCACAGCAGTTCTGAGGTCATTACAGAGCAGCCAGGCCTGACAGCTGACAGCAGTAACCTCTGCCGAGTTTGAAGAAGGCAAGACAGTTCTGAACTCCGGCAACAAAGATATGGGCAACAGTTCAGCTGCTCAACATCTGTGAAAGCTCTTTGTTACCTTTCAGAGGGAGCCTGGTGAGGAACAGGTAACTACTAATCTTTGCTGGAACAGCAAGACCTCCTTCTATGGGCACAGAGGCCACAAGTTTACTCCCTTGAAATGTGACATGACCATGCTTGGCTTTTTATAGGAAGACAGCATCCCAGGAGTATGAGAGCTGAACAGATCCATATAACAAACAGGAGGTTAAATAAATAAATAAATAAATTACTCTTTCAGAGCAAATCTTCAGCAGCTGAGTAGACCTTGTCATGACAGAGAGCACTGAGAGCCAGGAACCACAGCTTATGTTATGACAGCTTGGCAGCTATGCCCATTTATTCTCTCCTGTTGAGAAAAAAATGCCATTTGTCCTAAAACTGGACAATTCAGGTCAGTCAAATATTTTCTCTCTGCAGCTCACATGGGGTCACCCACATTAACAAGTTATAATTTGCAAATCAGTTTCCTAAATCACTGTAAAAAAAAGTGGGAGGCAGAAAGACCATCTTTACTTAACAGGAGGCTAACTTGAGTAATTAACCTCCTTGGCAAATAAGTGATCCCAGTGTATAAACCTCCATGGGATTTGCTTAGAGTTGTGTGCTTAAACAGTATGGAAAAATTAAACAGTGACATACACCATCTCTCTTTTCCCTGTTCCCATGGCCTTGAAAAAACTAAGCATTTCCTATTCTGTCTGCAAAATTTTTAGTATTTTTGTCATTGCAGGAGTTATTGCAGCTGTTAAACGTAGCTGATGGAAACTGCAGTGGGGCGTTCTTCAACAGATAAACAACCTGCTCTGTGCAAACAGGAGCTGCAGTTAGTTAACAGGGTTTTTTTGTCTTTGCTAGCTTGCTGCCATTTCTGAAGCTGGAATGATTGTACACCTTCATTAACACATTTTAAAGTTTAATTCACATCGAACTGGTTTCCATAAACAAACCTACACAGTCACACAGGCATCTTGTCAGAAGGCAACACATTCAAAACACAAGTTTGTTGTTAAAATTATATTAGTAATAATGCACCTAAATGATCATCTCTGCCTCAGGAATGATGCAAAGTGAGTACTTCTATGCTTTTTGTACTCAATGTGCTTCGATAACGTTTTCTGTGAGTTGTGTACCTGTTGAGATGCTGTGGCTGCCCTCTGTTCTGCCCGGCTCAGTCGTCTTTGGAGCCTATCGATGTATTCACGATACTCCATCTTTAATGCCTCATCCTGTGTAAATGGAATATCTCATTACCAATGCCAAGTTCTTTTCACTGAATCCACACATACTGCAGCAAAAAAGCTTAACACAAAGGAATGTCAGAAGTGGAAATGTTTTCCCTTTACAATGAGCCTGAAGACAAACTGCTGACACATTATAGAGAATTTCCAGCTCAAATATGACATGAAATGACTTTTCCACTCAGACTAATCTGCAGGGGAAGTGTTACTCATTTCACCATCTTGAAGCAAGATGCATAAAAGCTGACATTTTAATTCAAGTAATTTAATTCACGCAACCTTGTCATGTAAGGTCAAACATGTAAATGTTTTAGCTACACTTTAAAGGAAAAGGCATATACTAGATAATACAAACGGGCTGATAAACCTGCTACAGACCTCTGTTCTCTTCAAAGGGTCTGCACAAAGCCTTTCTTAACTAGCATTTACTCAAAGAAATCTATTGTCGCATCAGCCCCAATTTTCTCCTCTAAGTAACACAGCACTACAAAAAACAAGACAGAAGGACTTATCCTGGGTGAACTGGATGTTTTCCAGATTTCTGAGGCTGACAGGAAAGCCCTTTTCTAAAGTGGTCCTTAATTATTGAACAATGCACATTCCAAAACAACCCTGCCCTTAATCTTTAATGGATAATGCCTTTGCTATATGCATATATGGACACAAAAGGTAAATTCTAGTATCCATATAGCATGTGGAGAACTTTGTATCTTGGTCTATGCCACATTATTCACAATGTCAATGCCTATTCCTGTTTAGAAGTTTGCATGAATCCACGGGCATAAGTAAGTTCAGAAGCACTTCCTAAATTGTCTAAATTAGTCACCTTAAAGATGATCTCTCTTTAACTTTCGTAATTTGAGAGTAAAGTTCATTTGTCTTCCTGCCATTTGAACATGTCAGTCAGCAGAAACAGTGAGGCTTTCCAATTATTACTGACTATCCCTGTCAAATATCCTTAATTTTCTCTAAACCAGAAACATAACTCACCTAAATAGGTTTTTGTTAAGATCCAAGTGTACACACATCAGGTTGTAACTGAAAGTACTGTCACATCAATTATTATCTTACCTCAGTTACCTTCTCATTTGCTATTTCCAGCTGGGAAATGAGCTCCTGGCCACGAAGTTTTTGTTGACACAGCTCACTTCTGTGAATCAGAAGAAAACATGCTGATAGGCACACAGTAGTACTTCAGTTACTGGAACATAGTTTCATAGGTACTTCGTTGCATTGTAGGGGCTCATGGTGGATTTTAGTTACAGGGTTGCTCTTAAAACACTGATTTCAAAAGCACCACAGAGCACCTCTTCATGTTGCGTATTCAAAATTGTAATGGCAGAGGAATGAGATGTATTTGTTGGAATCAGCAAGAGTTTGTCAAGAGCACTTGACATTTTACAGGGTTTTATTTCTGTTTGTTGAATCTTATTTTGGAGGCAGGATATCTAGTATGTAATAAAAATAAGCTGCATTTGCATGGTGCATTCAATATTGAGATTAACATTCTAATTAGCGTTCCTTTACCAGACTTCAACGTGGGCATTTTAAAGGTGCTTTGAAGTACCTAAAAATAAATCATACTATACTTGTGAGACAGACAACAGTGTGACACTTCCTAAGGAAAAGGAAAATACCACCTACTTCAAAGCAGTCTTTTTACTTTTATACTCAATGAGTTTTAGTGATCCTCAATTTGCATAGTATTAAAGACAAAAAACATCTGGGTTATGACAGGCATCTTTGAGCTAGTGCTTAAAGGAAACAGTCCTTGCCTCCTCTCATCACAAGGCACAGAAGAAGAGGGATGACTAAAGACGGAACTCTGGTAATTTTAGCCAGCGGAAGGTGCAAAACTGAACTGGTCTAACCTTTGACCAATCTCTACTCCACTACCTCACCTTCAGATGCTCTATCGAAACTACAGGCACTGTAATGGAACCTAAAGCGTTTATTCTTTTTGAGGGAATGGAGGTAAGGTAGAAGATATTTTAGCCTCAGATCTTAATCTTAAAAAGCCTATGGTATTTTAATGATAACACTTAGTTCTCAACAACAATTTACTCATAACTTTCAAACCTGGTATTTCATAAAAGCTTGAAAACTTAATATACAGCACTTGCAATACAAAGTTGCAATGTATTTGTCACATCAGGTTGCCACTGTACCAGGTGAGTAGTTTCCACTCCCCTGTTCTCAACCAACCCCATTCACCAATCCCAGGTAGATATCACAAAAACAGCTCAACAACTTTTAACTTTCATAAAAATAAAAGTACATATGCAGATATTTAAAACATGTCAAACAGTTAAAATTATATAGAGATTATACCTGTGTTACCACGTATGAACACTTTTATATAAAGTAAGAATTACAGATGGTTAAGATTGCAGGATCAAGAGAATATGTTGATATATAACACTATTATTGCAATTTGTCCTCCATGATCAATATCAAGAATCAAGATGAGGCACTTTCAATATAGAAGACCAATTTTTAGGTGCCCAAAAATTCTGTGTTACTGAAAATGATCTATCTCCTATGCTCGCACTAAGGTGTGGAATTAGCATGCTTATCACCACAGCCCATAAACAGAATTTTACATGCTCATATATAGCTGTGGTCAAGGAATTTCATTTATAATGAGATCACACTGAACACATATGTAAAGAAAACAGTTTAACCTTGTAAGCATAAGGAAATGTGATGCCTATTGAGCTAGACAGTTGATTCATTCTGAGTGTTAACCCTCCCCAAATACACATTATGAGATCTCAATATCAGAATTGAGCAATAACCCCCAACTGCTGAATAATTAAATCAGCCCCCACTGTACATTGTCTTTGCTAACTGAGTAGGAAACAAAAGGTGGGTTTTTAGCATTTTGGCAGACGGGTGATAAATCCATCAGCTGCAGCAAGTACTTTCTGCAAAGCTCTCATGACAAATATAGCATTTGCCAGCTATTTTTTTTTGTTGAATTATACTATAATATGCTTCAGTTACTCTTAGTAACTACGAATTTTGTATACTGCCAGTACCTGCATCTGTCTCTCATCCTGCTAATTTTTTTCTTTAATGAACATCTTAAAATAAGCAGTTACGGCTGCCAAACATTACACAAGTGCAGCCAAGAATAATGTTTTAGAAATGGAGGAAACTTCATCTCAAGATGCTGTGCAATTCACTGCATGTACTCTACAGGATGCAGGGAAAAGAAGGCAGTTGTGGGCAACATTTCATATACTGCCATCAAAAAAGGTCATTGCTCAGAGGCAGATTCTTTTCAATTACAGAAGAGATAAAACTGAGAACTCCAAACCCCATACATAGCTATAGGGACTCCATCTATGACACAGAAATGTGTCAGAGGCAGAAATTAGAACACAGACATCCAAAATACCTGCAATCAAATTACTTAAGCTAAGTATTTCAATTAAAAAAGAATATGGCAAGGATTCCTTTTTTTTAAGTACTGACAATGAAACAGAGCAAGAGTTTAAGTTTATTC
>VZRE01009309.1:0-40456 GCA_013396775.1 Cephalopterus ornatus
GGATGGGGCTTTGAGCAGCCTGGTCTAGAAGAAGGTGCCCATGGCAGGGGCGTTGGAATGAGATGATCTTTAAGGTCCCTTCCAACCCAGGCCATTCCGTGTTTCTATGTAATAACATATTTCAGATGTTGAACAGGCCACAAGTAATTTTTGATTACAGAGTTTATATACAGCCCCTCTGTAAACAAATTTTCAAGTGGTAAGCGAGGATACCGTACTGGTATTAAGGCATGGTGGCAGCCACTCTTGAACAGTATTTTGCTTTTGATTCAATGTTTTCCACCTTATTTAAGGACCTGGGTAGTAAACAAGGCTTTGAATTACATCACAAAAACAAACAGTAACCACTGAAGTCCATAAAAGTGGGCTACTGTCTAGGTAGGGGGTCTCACATGTATGAATTAATTCAGCATCCTCCCAACAGTGCTGTTAGAATAAAAATAAAGCATTTTTACTGTGGGGTTTTTCCCCCCCCTACTGCTTAGGTAAGAAAGCTGTGCTTTTTCTTTTTTAACAAGATAAAAAATGGCAAATATGACATCCAAACTGCTTTCATTTTGTGACTACCTAGCTAAAACTAGTCTACATTACTTCAATAGAAGACTTACTGCAATATTTTCATAGTAGAGAACACTGGAACATTCAAAGGATACAAATTCCATTAAATACTTCTGAAATGGACACTCTTTGGAACAGTACTGGTTCTTTTGCAAAGGTTTTGGAATCTTGTATACTTTTAATAAGAACAATCACAAGAAAAGCTCTAAGGCTAAAGTTTGTCAGTTGTGCTAAAACGTACCATATGTGCTAAATGCATGTGTAACACAAACTGTGCACCATTAGAATATTTGTGTGCTTCCTTAAGCACTCACAAAAGTATATACAGATCTTTCTTTGTATAAGCTCACACCTGAACACACAACAATAGATACTCGGGAGTGGGGAAGGGGGGTACAGGGAGGGCCTTTCTGAATTCAGTCACCTCCAACACCTGGATGCTTCCTGCACGCTGACCATCAGGGAAGTCTGACTTGGAGGAAGATGCTATTCAGAGTAGCCTTCACTCAGGAGGGAAAAATGAAAAAGCAGTTGCCGTGTGGTTTCCTTGTGTGAATTTGTGCCTCCTGGATCCCTAGGAAGGAACAAGCTTACGGAGATGAAGCAGAAAGATACAGAGACAGCAGCTTCTAGTTTTGGAAGGCTAACTAAAAAGGCAGGTACCTTCTGAGGAACAGACAGCTGATGATTCCTAATCCTGTGAACAAAAGCTGCAATAATGTAATTCAGAAACAAAACTATTTTATGCCTTGAAGTTAATGGGATTTTTGCCATCAGTCCTGACAGTAGCTGGTAAAGTCCAAAATTGTGCAGACATTCGATAACGAGAAAGGAATTTTAGAAGCTGTAGTGCTTACATATAGATCTTAGAAAGTTAGGAGCTTTAGGGTTTGGGGTGAGGTTTCCCCCCCCACCAAGAAATAGTACCATTAGGAAGAAAGGACTGGCTTTCGTACTTTAAACTGTTTCTCCCCATTTATCATTCACATCTATGAATTACTGAAGCTAATCATGAAGAGTTCTTCTCTCATGTCTGACAGACAATTGTACAGTAGTAATTAAAAAGTCCGCGGTTTTGCAGGAGACAAGCTGTTAATTGTACATACGGCTTTAGGAAAGGCAGAATTTCTGTTTTCCCAGACCTCCTATACCACATCTTTTGGTTCAACATTGTATTATTTAAGACTAACAATACCAAAACAATGGAATTTAAAAAACCCAAAACTGTCAGCTTTATGGAACTGGCTTTTAAAAACAAGCCATCATTCTATCTTACTCGTGAGCTAACTGAGTTCATGCTGGCTCCCAGTGGAATGGGCCACACTCTGTGGTACCTGGTACACCAGTTCCTCGGCGCTGCCTGGCCCCGGCTGCCCCTTTGGTATGTCGTACAGTGCCTGTGCTGATGAAGCACTGTCTGTCCTAGATAACAGTTTACTGCAAGTTCCAACCAGCGGAGGAGCTTGATTCCCTGCAGCTTTGAAGGTAGAAATGGAAGGAACGCCAAGAGGTGTGCTGGGATGGCTGGACATGTCCATGATTATGGGAGTTGCGTACTCTGGTCCAGTTATAGGCAGTGGTTCGGCATAGGCGTGGTAAACTTCTTGTATGGGTGAATTGTAAGGGTCCAGATCAGCGTAACTTGCTTCTTTTCCTTCCTCTGGTTTGAAGGTTGATCTCTGATGAAGTGTGCCAACAATTCCCCCTACCAGGGGCTGAGCATATTCTGCGTTGCAAGCCCCAACAAAACAAAATAAAAACATACTTAGTGGACTGTTTTTTACAGCACCATCACATTAAATACAACTTGTCAATAGCTTCACAGAGATTATTATTATCCTAGATCAAACCAGTGGTCCGTCTCTGTCCATCAGTGACAATCACTTTGGAAAAGGATTCCTTTCCACCCAATAGTTAAAGCCACTGGGGATAGCCACAACATACCCAGGTCTCAGGTTTGTACTTTCCTGGTGAGCTGAAACTTCCCATGCTGCAAATCTGCCTGAAAGCAAAGCTTATTGAAATGTTCTTCCCTGCAAAATTAGATTTAAATGAAGTTATCCTGCCTAGCTTTGAATAAGAATGCTCCTTGGGGTGGAGGGTTTGTTCTGTGAGGGGGGAAGCCTGCATATGGTCAGCTGAGATGCTTTAGCTCAAGAGATAATCCAAACAACAAAAGCTGGAGGTGAGAAACCTGGCTAGCTGGGTAAAAACAGACAAGCAGCCAAAAAGAGAAAAAAAATTCTGCCTGCAGTGAAGCTGTAATTCTGCACATCTGCCGAACTCTGCCATCAGCTTGTAAGCACAGAGCCAAGGGAACAGTCAGTCATCTTCTTCTCATGCCTGGGCAACCAGGAAAAGGGCATGTGCCATTATCAGTAACTCCTCCTTTTCCACAGCACAAGGATGATTTAATCCATAGAGTGAGTGTAGGGAACCATGTGCCACATTTCAGATTTGTGCATAAAGAGACTGTGATGACATTATTTCCAGTGCATGAAAATATAACCAATTCTTTGACCCTTGGGGTTCTTGGGGTTTAAGAACAAGTACAAGTAAAGAAACTTTTAGTTACTGCATTGACTTAGGCAAGTGTCTATCTACAGTACATCAAGTCAATACATACTTTTGTGATACTCAAAGATCTCAAAAAGCTTGCATTTTAAGAAGTTACCAGAGTACTTACCCAGAGTACTATTAATTTCTCCTCTGATCCCCCCCAAAACAGGAAAAAACTAAATGTAGCCAAATTCCTGACAGTTTTTAGCATGTGATATGTATGTTTCACGGCCCACAAAAACAGTGAAATGTACCTGCAGACTCTGTTTGCAACATTGTTGGGACTTCTCTTGGTCTTAGGTGACTAATTTCACTGCTGCTGTAGCGTACAGGAGTTTCTTCATGTTCTGCTGATTTGGTCGGGAGGAATTGCTTCATTCCTTTCCACCATCCTTCACATGGATTAAAAAACAAACAAACAAACCACCCAAGTCGTCACATATATATATAGATATAGATATATATTGTGTTTTAAGCTACTTAAAATATTTTTGCACCACAGCTTGTATTTTGTAGTAGCAGGTAAATAACTCAATTATCAGTATTTGCATGTCCCCAAAGTTACAAGGTATTTTAATATTTTCTGGCAGACTGAAGAGGCAGAGGTGGCAACATGATTGTCACCCAGTCAACCTTCCTGAATGCTGAGCAAAGGATTCCATAAAACCATTCTGTTACCTGCACGTTCCCAGTAAGGTAGATCATATGTGCCCTCAGTTTTTTTCTTGCTGTGAAAAAAAAAAGGAAAAAGGGGTATTTTAGCTACTCTGCTTATCAAAAGATGCATTAATTAATGCTCATTAACCATCACCTTGGCTGTTACTGGTCCTCAAATTTAATGTATAAGCACCAGTAACCTGGCTTGCCATCACCAGTCTGCTGCTACCAAAGAAACCAGTCCTTAGCAAAAGCTCTTCTAATGAAAACAGTTACAAAAAAAGCTGGTTTTGCTGTCCTTACTATTCAAGTGAATGTTTTCTCAGAGAGAATACCACTCCTTCCACAAGTGCAGACCGCATAGTCCCCACAGTGACACATGCAGCACTTCATTCCCACACACCAGACTGACATTCATTTAAAGCAAATGAATGAAAATTCATTTACCGGTTTCTCCAATGCCATGCACAAACTAAGATAAGAATTAGAGTTGTGAAGACCATCACCAGCACTGGAACCAGAACTGCTGCCAATGCCACATCTGAAAACCATTAAATTAAGTGGTGTCAGACAGAAGAGCTTCTCATAAATCATGAAAATTACTTGGGTAAAGCACATAGTTTCCACATGTAGTGTCTATCACACCAGATTCCCCCAGCTAAGTTACCCTGCTGGATGCTCCCACAGCATAACTTTCAATTAACATCTGGCTCTTCTACATGCATGCATAACTGGTGTTTTTACAAGGTTTTTTATCAAAATCAACCAATTTGCTTTAGTATAAGATTTTTCTGTTAGAACATGTATTTTATTATTTACATATAAAATCCATTAGTGTAACCACTTAAGTTTGAACCTCCTTTAAAAAGGAAATTCCACAGTACCTTAACAGTTAATCACAATCGGCCTGTGCTGGGTCTGTGTGTGACATGAGAACATCCTATCCCCTGCAATCCAAAGGACACTTCAGCAGTGCCTCAGTCTGCAGTGACCTTGCTCCCTTTTCTGACCATTTTCTTTGATAAACAAAATTATGTTCTTCAACTTCCATGTCAACAAGACTGATCCATAAAAGATTTGCTCTGTCAACCATATTTTCTTCTAAGAAATTACCTAATTCAATAACAAAGCAGTTACACTTGATTAATTCAGAAGGGAAGTCCAAGTTGCAGCTTCTTCTGACAAAACTTGTTCAGGGATTAAAATCTGAACTCAGTTTAAACAAGTTTTGGAAGACAGAACTATTATCCAGATACATAATATACATTGTATATACATATATATCTGACCTGGAAGATTGGTTTTGTTTCTACATGCAGTATGCAACTGTACATCTTTCATCATAGGTGTACTTAATAACTGGTAAACACGAAGAAGAAAATATTTTGATAATCTGCTATAATATGTTAAGTGTTGAGAAAATTTAAATTTAGAAAACAGACTTAATATATGCCAAAGCTCCATAAGGAGTTCCCAAGCACTTCTACTGTGGATACCTTTGGTTACACTTGGAGTCACTGTAGTGTTCTTTATTTCAGGTGTGAAAGTTGTTTTATCTGTCTGCAATGAAGTCTTCACTGAATGAATGAAGTCATCAATGAAATCAGCATTCTTCTCATCATTCTTGTTCTGAGGTGGTGGTGGTGGTGGCAAGGTGATTTTAGGAGCACGACCTTCAGAAGAAAAGAATTTTTAAGAGAAGTTTTTTGAAGTGCTAGTTTTCCATGTCTCCTTTTCAGGAGAAGACAGCTGGAACAGTTTGTTATAAAGCTTTTGTTCACGTTATATAAGGAAAACGCCCCATGAATCAATAACATGGGAAGCAAGTGACTAGTGTCTTTTGAAACATTCATTTTTGAAATCAACTTGTGTATACCTAAATTTGGCATTTTCCAGTTAAGTGTAATAACTTCTGGAGAAATTCAGAAGTATCAGGTACAGAAGGATCATGCAGCCAGAGTACTTTTTTTCTCATTGAAAATATACCTACAATGTAAGCTTTAACCTTAGTGATTTAACTTGCAACCTTAATAATTTCACTGCTTGTCTTGCACAATGAAAGTTTTCAGTTGCCTTACCTATACTAAACTGACATCCTAGCAGTTCTACTTTCATTGCAATTTTCTGGTGCCATTTTAAGGGGTTAATCCTAAAAAAGCGTGCAATAATAGGTGGAATGAAATTATTGCGAACTTCCTGGTACAATTCAGTATTCCCTTGAAATACCTAGAAAAGAGAAAAGAAAAAGAAAGAGAGAGAAACATTATTATTATACAAATGCAATAACAAGTAACTACAACCATTTTTGATGTTTTATTTAGGAAAAATAAGCAGTGCAGGATCCTGAAATTCACCCCAGAACAGCGCAGCTGCCTGCACATCACTCACTTGGTCCCATTGCATATGTAACTAAATAAAACAAAAAAGGTGTGTGTACATGTATGCAGCTACCTAGTTTAGAGTAAAGGTACCATGTAATATCCCACTGATGCTCCCCAAGCAGTGCCTGCTGTTAAAGACATCTCACATGTTTATGGCCCTGAGTAATTGTAACTCGGTCCTCTTTGGTACTTTGCACTTACTCTTCAAATATATGTATATAGGAAGGAGTTGGGACACTCTGCAAGCAGCGTCTTCACACAGCCTAACAGCTAAGCACAGTCTGTCTGGGGCTGGCATTTATGAGAAAGCATTAGGAGGCACAGTCAAGTGTGTAACCACACTGTCCTCTCATGGCTGCTGCCTACAAGGGCTGCACCACAAGTCAAGTAAAGGATTCGGGTTCAGAATGAGAAAGCTGTCCTCAGTCTCACAGTGAGCCACGGCGTTCTGGAAGAGAAGGGCACAGACTTTGAGTGAAGGATGAGCTCAAGCTGGTCCTTCACTGCCCATCCTCGCACACAAAGAACTCATTAAAATGTGAAAATACAGAAAGGGTCTGTCTGGTTGAAATTTAAAACCAGTGAGAGATAACTCAGTCACTGCATGATGCAGTACAAACACACTGACAAACTCACAGTAAACTACAGGTTTTGCACCTCCGGAGCTGCTTTAAACAATAGAGCAGCTTGTCCCAGTACTGCAACCCTTCCTCTCCTATAAAAGGACTGGTTTGGCACCATGTCTTTGGGTAGGAAGTGAGCTGTCTCCCCATGTTAGTGCACAGCATTTGGGCTTTGGCTCTGCACGTGCAGCTCTGTGGTGGTGCTGCTGCAACACAGGTCACCACAGGGGTGACAGTAGATGAGTTCTTTGTTTTTAAAGCACTGATACACATAAGTGCAAATCACACTGGACATAATGCAGAACAGAATTTTGGCACTTGCCTGGAAAAACAACTATTACAGGGAGTTATCTGCTCACTCACACCACTTGGTAAACAATAAAGCACCCTGCCATTCTTAGGGACAAGCACTCACAAAGTGTAACAGCTGATGTGTCTGCATAAAATGGAGCAGTTAGTAGTGAGAGCTTTCAGCGCTTTTCCGATCAATGCAACTTGCTGTTGTTTCAACCTCGATACACAAGATTTTTGTATTGCACTCCTGTGTTTAAGTTTTTATAGCAAAATGACTAGAACATCCCTACAGTTTTGAAATAAAACAATTATTCCAGGAAAATATCCATGCAAAAGAAAAAGAACCCTAATGACCCCAGGGACCTTCAAGGGACTCACTCCTGAGCTCCCTGATGTAGATAACATGCCTCCACTCTCAAAAGCCTCATTACTACCACATACATGTAAGTATTTTGGTTTCTCTCTACATATGCACTCTCTGTCTTCATGTTTGAAAGCACTGACTGACCAAACAATACATTAGTCAATTTAGTTAGCCAGGGAAAAATAAATCAGTCAGTAATTTAAATGCAGTACTTCATGTTTGAGTGCACCGTTTTTTCTACATCTTAAATTAGTAACCAGCATTTTTGTTTCTATGTATCCACGTGACACTAACAGTCTAAAACTGCTAGCCCATTCAGGATACTAAAAATTCACCTTGGCAAACACAAGGTATTTCCCTTGAGGGTCTAGTCTCTGTTCTTCCCTGCAGCGCAGGTAGACAAGCACATGGCTCTCAGTCATATCTGTCCTGCTCTGAATTTAAGCTTATTGTTCTTAAATATATTTAGTAGCAATGAATGGAGACAGATTAAATGCGGGGATGAGTTTATGGTGTTATTTTGGAAATAAATGAATAATACAAAGTAATCACAGTCCATGGGTCCACAGAAGACTGTGTTCCAATTTACAACCGCTTTTCCCCTAAACAAGGGCAATTTTTTTTTTTTTTTAAAGCTGACAAGCTTGTAGCTACATACCTCACCAAAGAATTACCTGTTTTGGTAAAGACACAAATGAGAAGCATGATACAGAAGTGACTTCTTGAGGGGATGTGCCCAGCCCAAACTGCTGGGACTGTCCTTGTTCGTGCTGTGCCTGCCAGTGCCCATTACTAAAAGAAAGTACAAGCTGCATCTGGCTACCCAAGCACCACATGCAGAAGTTACAGATTAGGGACACAGATTTCCAACACTGAAAGTTAAGTCTCACATCAGGTTTCTGAGGCTGAGCAAGTAACAGCAAAGACAAGGAGAATCAGTAATGACTATTACCTTCAAGAAAGATTAACAGTAAAGTAGTTCTTTACTCCAGGCTTTTATTAGCCAATATTTTGATGTCCAGTGTTATGAAAGTAACTTTACCTGCAGCTCTGTATTTTTTGTTACTCTGATTTTTACACAACAAAAATTCGGCCTGAGCTCAATATAGTGTAAGTTTTTTCACGAGAAATCATTTTCATATTCCATTATCAAACTCTCTCCACCTCCCTCTGTGCTGTCAAACAAAATTTTCCAACACTGCAACTCTGATTTGTCATTTTCCCCAATTCAAGCATTTTTCAAGCATTTGACTTTTTTTTCAATTCACAAAAAGTTTAGGAAAAGTTTTTCTTGAGTACTGCCAGATCTCTAGAAGTTATTTGCAAAGAGGACTACAGGAAAGCCTTGGAAAAGCTTCTAGGCCCCTGAAAAATGTTAGAAATTTCAAACGTCTTTCAAAAACATAGGGAATAGCACCTCCCAGTCGTTCTGATGTGCAATTACAAAAGGCTCAATCAAAGGGAGAAGCCTGCAAGAATATGCATCCAAAAGCAAGGCTGTATCAAAGAATCACAGAATATGCTGAGTTGGAATCAAATGAAGTGATGGCAGACAGAGGACAAATCTGTTATTTTGAACCATTTTTTCTGCCATTTAACCACAACTGGCACTCCCTGAGTATGTCTGGTTCTTCATGCACTGTCCCTAATGACACAGAGTGCAAAGAAAAATGTGTTGCCTATAGTTTCAAGCTCCACGATTTGTTTAATTTCATGAGCATTCAAGAGGAACAACATGCTCAAATTACAAGGCAACAGCTGCAAAGGTTTTCTAGGAAAATTATCAAACTAACCCTGAAGCCTAAAACCACGCCGCTCACTAGCTGAGATTTTATTTTATGGCCAGAAGAGGGCAATCCAAACTCACAAAATATGCTCAATTTTTAAATATTTTTCATTTTTCCTGAATACTTCATACCAACAGTCGTGTTAGTTCACATGTAGGCTCAAGCAGATGGACCAACCCCAGCAGTAAATTCTTCATCCTTTCTTTCAGGAAAGTTTCCTACTGCAATTACAGTCAGTGTTCAAAAATCTCTTAATTTAACAAACTTCAGCCTCTTACTTCAGCAACACGATGCTGCATCCTATCTTGAAACAAGGTACAAACTTCAAACTACTCACAGTAACAAGAAGAAAACCAAGTACAACTAAAGAGTGACCATTCTTAAAACCTGTTTCTAAAAAGTTACTATGTCCCTAATTACAGTTAATGTATGTAATACCAGGGGCTATAGAAGAAAGATAAATTACATCCAAGGATTTTAAGAAAAAGAAAATTCTAGTTCCAGTCAAGTTACCAAGAATCTTGTCATTTCTTTTAGAAGATCTGATCTGAACCACTGGAAAGACTATGTAGAACATGAATCTTCTCATTTTTACTGTCTATTAAGTACTGCAAAGCTAGAAGCACAGGGAAAGTAAGATTACCTTGCCACTAAGGTTAGGTACTTTATCTGTGTGGCAAAGCCTTCTCAATCTGAACATACAAGTTAATTTTTTAAGAAAATTCCCCTCTGCAAGGGCTGTTATCTTAAATAAGAAACTTAACAGTATTTGGTAAAAGAGATGGACAGAAATATTATAAAAGATGAATAATTATACAACCCCAAACATTTATTCTGTAACCACAAGAGCATAAGAAAGTAAACCTTAATTTTGAAACACACAACCTATTTTGAAAGAAAATGATTATTCTTGAAGTGATGCAGTACCAAACAGTCTACCACTACAGGAAGTTTCTCCTATGGAATATACCCACCCCAAATAGTAATAAAAATAATACCTGAATTTCAGAATTTTTCAAATCCTTACATATTTGCCTATTGTCACATTTTCTTCTGCATATATGCTGTTTTTGATTCAAAATAACACTGAAAAGGAAAGTTATTTAATGTTGCCTCACCTTACCAATATTAGTTGTATTTACAACTGTGAAATTTCCATAGAACATACCTAGAAAGCACGTGGTATTTTTACCTTATCTTTATCCATGCCAGGTTCTCTGTACACTGTCCACTTCTGTGCATCATCACTGTACAAAATTCTGTAGGCTGAGACATAATAGTAGTACTCTGCTAAAGTTGATCCCGTAGTTATAATGCCTGTGAAAATGAAGGTGCCCAGTTAAGACTAAAAAAAATGTTACCAGTTGGTAAAAATAAACAGGTCAGCTTTTGAATCCAGAGTTAAGATAGTTCGGAGTCTTCACTGGTCCAGTTAATTTCAAGAAGTTTATCCAAATCCAAGGTGCTGGGGTCTGAAACTTCTACAGTGACTGTAATTTAATAATTGTTTTACTTACGTTTGTGTTTTAATTTTCATGATACAACCTTACTAAGCACTTTTCCCTCATTTCTTGACGGAATGGCCCATTCATTTGACCATAGCCCACTCCTGCTGAGACAGCACTGCTCTTCCCTGCTCTTGTACTGCCAATCTAAAAGCACCATTGAAAGAACTGTAGATTCCTACAGCTGATGCTTCAGTGCTGCAGAACAACTCACACAGGAAAGCTGTTTTGTAAAAAGTTATTAGCACAGGAATTAGAGGAGTCACGTAACATCCAAACAGTCCCTAGGGAGGTAATAACAAAGGCTGCTGCTAAACCAGAGTTGTTTAATGACAGGAAGCCAAGCTGCTGATAGCAGGGTGTACAGCTGAGGTTACAGAGACCAACTCATGCATTTGAGAGAGACAAACCCAAACTAATCAAAGGAGAACGTTTCACAATAGCCTTAAAGCCCAGGACTCTAGGAAGCACTCTGCCTAAAACAAATGTATTTTTTATTTAAGTCAGATGACAAACATGCCCATTGTCGACAGCAAATCACCTCTGAACAATTAAAACAAAACAGAAAACACTAGAATCAGCACCGAAGATACAACAGCTGCGCTGCCACCCCGGAGGTTAAACCCAAAATGCCAATGCCTCAGTGCTTCACTACTCGGAATGGGCAACACTGCAATCAACGGGAATCAGTAACCATGAGCAAGCAACCTCAACTCCCAGAACGTGAAGCAAACCATCCACAGCAGGCTGCGAAACAGCACCTCCAGCTGTTTCTCCAAATTAACAGCTACTAAAATCACCATTTCTGTGAAGGAGCAGAGCCTGGCTGTATCAGCCTGCAGTTTGGCCCGTTCGCTGAGGAAAGGCACAGACTGCTGAGGGGCTGCAATCCCCAACTCCAGGCCCACGTTCCACATGAGGCAAGAAGGTGAAGGGGAGGCTGCCAGCAGGTTTACTCTGCCTGCTGCTTATCTCATATTGCACTGCAACTACTCCTGTCTCTACTGTTGGATTCACTGTGGCCCTGACAGGCACTAGGGAAAACCCAGAAGCATAAGTCAGTACATGTGCATCGGAGGTACCAGTGGACTGAGCTGACTGGATTTCAATTTGCACCTCCAAGGAGACAATTAGCAGGATAAGAGAAGGATCCAATAAAACCACAGGAAAAACTTCAACAAATTCTGATGAAAGAGCAGTCTTCTACTATGAAATCATACCTCTTCAGCTCCAGGCTCCTCCAAATTTGCTGTAATGTTAATTAAGTGTCTGCTGTATCTAACACCCAGCACTGGAAAAAAGGATGTCAGTAACCGAACTTTCTGAATGCTGCTGAAAAACCACATCAGATTCACTTACCTGTTATTTTCTTCTCTTTATTCAAATCAATCTGCAACCACTGATGTTCATCACTGATAAGAGCAGCCCAAGGGGGACCAACCCTTTTTAGTCTGGCATTTTCAGGTTTCCAAATGTTTACTTGTCCTGTTTGGTTAGGCCACTCAAGAATGGACGATGAAGTGATCTGGGAATCGGGAATTACCCCAGATTCCATCCCCAGCGTCCCGTAACAACCTGAACAACAAAAAAGGTGAGGACTGAAAATGAAAACTGAAGCTACTCTGCTTGGATTTTAAGACTTTACGTGCAAATATTAAAGTGCCATCTATATTTATTCCATAACAACAATATCAACAAAACACACTGTCTTCTGCTTTCTAACAGTGATATTGGAACCCAACTTCGTAGTAATGAGATTCCCATGATTTATGCCTGGTCCAAGAGTAATGTGGATATTCTCTCAGTCACCACTCACACAGAGCACTAGATGAGAAGCTTTGGGGGAACTGTCACGGTTTAAGAGTATGTATGGTTGATGCAGGAATGGGAAACAGACTACTTGATCATTTGTTCCTTTTTGTGTCTACATAAATTCTTGTTTTTTAAACCCACCTCAGTATCACAATTTAATTTGAACACGAAAGCATATAGGAAGTCATGTCATAATCCTGGTCTTGAGCTCAAATTCACCCCTGAAGTTAGTTGGATTTTTTTGGTCACCATTCTTACTACGAATTTCTTCCCATGCTGCATTCTGCTGATGGCTAACAAACATCGCCCAATTTCAGGGCTAAATTTCCTTGTGGCTAGTTGATATCCATTTGCTGTTTGCTAAATCTTGTTCTGTAGCGCCAACAGTTTTCTCCTCTCACATGTGTGCTTTCCAGAAATAGCAGCAGAGAGCAATCTTTGCCTTCAGTTAGGCAGGCTGAACAACCCAGCCTAATTTTCCTTCTCCTGTGAGCCCCTCTCTGCACTAAGGTTGGGCACTCATCCTTGAAGGGAGGCACAGGTGGCAGAGCCCACATGTCACTGGATCACAGGGAAGGCCTTGCCCATGTCCTGTGAGATGGCATTAATAGTTTATCGTCTCTACTGGACATACTTCACCTACCACAGCTCAGGATCACGTTAGCACTTCACTAACAGAATCCTTTCCCTCATTTCTCATTTCCATCTAACATGCTGCCAGTTTGAAGCATAAATGCCTCAGTCTCTAAGCATCCGACATTCTACCTTTTGCTCTGTGATTCTTCAGTTAATTTCTATCATTCAAGTCTCAAAGTCAGTTCCTGTACATATAGTTTCATCTTCCTTGGCACAGATCACACCTCTGGCATTAATAACACATTCCTCTATTTCGTACCAAGTCAGGAAACCAACTACTACAGAAGAAACACAGTAAGACCTTCAGCACAGTCTGATAAACCTCATTTGAGCATACTACAGGAGTTTTCTTTTTCCTTCAGCAAACTTGTAGGCCACCCAACTACAGATATTTTAATCTAGACCTGCATCTCGTCTCTAGCTTATTCAATAATTTCTTACATGTGTCACTGAAATTCAGAGATCTAAATCAGCATTTTGTTCTATTTCTTCATTAAATTACTTTCATACACACTATCAAATCACATTTTCAAAGACAAAAAACATCAGCAAACCCCACCCAGATCACTGTGTTTAATATTGTTCATGCATAAGGACACCAGACATGCAATTCCTTCTTTCAGCTCTTGCAGAGGTCTGGGAGATAAATTATTTTACTATTAGGTGCATTGTATTTTCTAATTTTTGTTTGTTTGTATACATTTCCATCTCCAAACACCCCTGCCCATCAGATTTCTGTCTTTATATTCCCAAACAGCATCCCTTTTATTTATATTAGGAAAAGTATTTGTTTACTTTTGAGGAGTATGTGCATGATTCTCCCTCCCCTTTTTTTTAACTTTGTCCTTATGGAGAACAGACAATGGTTTTATGGGTTTTATATTGTTATTAAAACAGTTAAATACACTAAGGAAAGGCCACTGTCTTCAAAGTACTGCCAACATCCAGTCAAAGACAGCATTCAAAGTGACTTACAGAAAAACTAGCTTCCATTTAGAAAACTGCAGCTAACCTATTGGAAAAACAGGTAAGATAGAAGGCAAAAAACACATAAAGCAGTAAAGCTTCAAAAAGGGGCAACACTTGTGATAACAATCATCAGCGTGGCACACATGGACATAACAGCCAAGAAGGGATATATCTTAGACACAGAGCAAGGCCCAAGATGCCCTTCCAGAGCAAGAGAGACAGTAATTTATCACACAGCATTCAGCTGCAAGGAAAGGGGAGGAGAAAAAAGTAAAACAAGGAAGAAAAAAGGGAGGAATCGTTTTGAGATCTCTTCTAACTTTCTTAACAGACAACCAGGAAAGTGTAAGGAGTAAACCTGGAAGAAAACCAGAATGCACAGTTGTTACAAATAAAGAGCAACTCTTAAGTGCCCAGCTCTCCTTTAGCAGTGTGTTTAAAGTATGAGAGTCAAGTTACTTTAAACTAGACTACAATAGAGGAACGTAACGTGAAAGAATCTGTCTGCAGATAAGCAAGGCTTACATATAAATGTAGTAGTGACAATTAATCATCAGATTGAGACAGATAAACAATTTAAAAATATACATTACTGAGGAATGCAGCAAAAGAAGTCTCACAAACCAGAACAAAAATTAAGAAATAAAATACCTGCACACTTATTTCTACTCACGAAGTTTAGCATGAAAGTATTAACATGCAATATATGTGCTAACACTTACCACTCGTCTTAAAGGTGAAGAGACTTGTAGATAAAGGTCCCCTGCAGAGAACAAAAGATGTTTTGTAGTACTCAGGTAAACTGAAACAAACGGTCTTCAATTTATTTTTCTTGTCTGAATGCTTGCCACTGAAACCTGTGCACATATGCCTGAACAAACACTTAATGATTAAAGTAACACTTTCTGGTACCAAGTTGCAGTGCTTTCAGTACAAACACCTTTTCAACTGAAAGCTAGTCCAGAGATACTGAGTTAGAGGCTTTCAAACAAATACAGAGATACTGAGTTAGAGACTTTAAAACAAATACACCAGGCAAAAGGTACATCTTCATTAAAACTCCCTTACATACTAAGCTAATCATAACAACAAGAATCAATCTCCTCTGATTGCTTTCATTCCTGGGACCTCTGAGATACAATGACAAGCTATACACTCATTTCCCTGCAACTAAAAAGCTGCCATTACATTATTATTTTTCTACAGATCATAGGAATTTACAGTCAAGAAGGTTAAAACTCCTTGCAGAATTTGGAAAATTAATCTTTATGGTCTAGAGGTTAAAAATATCTGGTAAACAATTACACTGTAGCAAAAGTGCACTTGTGAGAACCTTAGAGAAGAGAACCTGCCAGGGGAACATGTAGCTCCACTAGCCGAAATTAATCCTGCAGTGAGACACTACCAAGATTTAAGGCACCAAAGATAAGGAAAACACAGAAAGTACACTTACACTTTTGAGGTGACATTGTTAGCCAAGGAGCCTTCATAGTAGGGAATGCCCTTGCTGATCACAACGTTGATTTGGCCACCCAGAGTATTTGACACAACGCCTGCATGAACACCAGCCATACAAAGGGATGATGACTTGAAGAGGGGGGGAAAGAAAAATTTAATACTACAAAGTAAACAAATTAAATACCATACCATATGTTGTAAATGCTACACTATCCAGTTATAGCCTTTGTTATTATTTAGAAATAACAGGCTCATCTACAGTTTATTATGAAATTTATGAAAACAAAAAGAAGGTCCTACATTTCACTGTATCCTTGCCCAGATGTATTTGGTACGTAACTCATATAATTAAATACCCTCAAACCAACACCAGTGTGAAACAGTCTGAAAAAGCCAGACAGCCAGACTTTCAGCCTACAATGAATTATGTTAGACAACAGAAACTGAAGATGTAAATACATAGAAAATCTTTTAATAGAAAGCACATTGAAAGTTTGTTTGTTTATTCTCTCACAATTAAGGAGTGATGCACTGCAGATTTTGTAGCTTTTTGCCAAGGCATATTTTTTAGTTTAACTCAATGTTAAACATGGCTTAGCCATCCAGGACGCTGATCCATAGAAAGCCACAGTAATACGTGAATACAACTCATCCTAAAGGAGTCAATTACCTACATTGCACAAATCAGCGGAGATCAGTTACACAAAGCGTTTTTGCAGGACATCATGTTCTTGCTTTCTCTCCCTGGATGACTGGATCTACTAAGAAATGTCACAGTGACACCTCCGTGGCTCACAGGCTGGCTGTGCCAAGTGAGCAGGACTCATTCCACCAAGTCCTTCAGGCACTGCACAGAGTGAGCAGAGAAACATGCCTATGTTTCCTGGACCAAAACTAGCCGAGCTGGGAAGCAAATCCTTCCAGGCCAAAGGGGCTTGACCAAGAAATACTCTAGTGCTCAGGAGAAGAGAGACGGTCCAGTTCCAAAAAGAGCTTAGCAGTAGTGGCTTTGCACCCATCCACATGTGCATCAAGATTTCTGGAGGATTACAGGCTACACACAGTGCAACAGGCACAGACAGAGCTATCCTCAGGTGTCCCTGCAATGTGCAGTGCAGGGGTATGAGAGACACGTTGCAATTCTGCAGCCCCTCACATCCAACAAGACTGGGATCAACACAGCCCCTCTTTCCATTGAAAGTATGAACATGGGATTCTGCAGCAGATGCGGCTCTCTCCTCCGTGCCCACCAGAAGATGTCAGCAATGAGAGCTTCAAGCTCTCAAGGACTGTCCACAATAGGGTGACACCGAAAAGAATCAAGATTCAGAGTATTTTTTAAAGCAACAAGCAGTTGCTGTACATTTGAAAGAGATGCATGAGAAACCTCTGCCTGAAACGTGGCCCAACAATGGGCTGGACAATTTGATTTCTTTGCACACAACTTGACTTCTGGGAAATTCTCTGCCTTTATATTCAGTGCAATAAAGTAAGAAAAGTGACAAAAGAAAGTCACAGGGAATTTATTTCCTGAAGTTTCCTTTTTCTTCCATAGAAAACAATTTTTCCAGATTTTGGCAAAAAAATACTCCCAACAAGCAGGACTCCTACAGATGCTGCAAATATGTTAGGCAGAGAATCAACTTCATCTTGTTACCAGTTAAAAAAATTGCCTCACAGC
Organism: Cephalopterus ornatus; assembly: GCA_013396775.1. Classification (NCBI taxonomy): domain Eukaryota; kingdom Metazoa; phylum Chordata; class Aves; order Passeriformes; family Cotingidae; genus Cephalopterus; species Cephalopterus ornatus. Next base: position 17,285 of record VZRE01009309.1, read on the forward strand.
CATTTAGTGAGGACTCACTGTGGACCAGAACATACAACAGTTACCTTGTGGTGACATTTTTACATGTGGGTGATTGTTTAAGCATGTAGCCTAGGATTTACAAGCATTTGAGAAAAGAAAATCAGACAGGCACACTTTACGTTCGTATTTATTACTAAAATATTTGAATGCTAACATTTTTAAATTGTCTTTCCCTCTGTGCTAGATCTAATGGCTTATTAAAGGAGCATTTTAAAATAAACAAAGAGATTTCATGTAATTTTTTCTTGATTGCTAGCAAAATTATAATCACCTAAAAATAAATAAAGGAAACATCCTCCAGTCCTATGGCAGGTTTGTTAATTCAGCTGCAAAGTCTTACATTAGAAAAACACTATACAGGGTTTTGTAGTGTTTTAAGTAAATAGTACATTATTAAAGTTTTAAATTTCCATTTTACAGAACTACTAATCTTAGAGTATTAACTTTGTTTTGCAAATTATTTTATAGCTACTGATCATAAACAGTATTTCATCTCTGCAGTTGTAATAAAAAAATTAAGATAACCACTGAGACCCTGTTGAGAGAGGCATTACAATGTCAAAAACCAGGAGGACATCATTCACTGGTTCTTTCATTATAGATCCAAAACAGGAAATAGAAAACAATATTTTGATTGATCCACCTTTCTCTGCAGCCCTTACAAAAACGTTTTGAGATTCTACTACACTATTTCACTTCTTGGAGGTGGCAGCATCTGAAGCACCTGTCATTTAGCAGCAGTGCCAAAACCATTCACTTTTAGGAGGTATAAATTCCAGCATCCAAGAAGCAGAACTAACATGAACAGCAATAGCTGACTTGTATTGTACACTGTGAGTTTTACCAAAATTCACTTGAGCCCACGGTATTTTTACTTACATCTCGGTATCCATGGGGAATAGTGCCTGAAATATCAGCAAAAGGAATCACACATCCCGCTGGACAATACTTACTGGAAGAGAACAAAATATCAAGTCAAGATATGCATACCTTTTACTGTTATAAAACAGTAACTATGTTTTTAATCTACAATACACTGTTATTCATATATCACTATGTAAGGATATACCCTAATCGAATGAAAAATAAGAGGCAAGACACTTGCACCTCTGGAGCCACACCATGTTCATGTTCCAGGGTCATTTCAATCTGCAAACATGAAAATTATTACATCTGCAAGATTTAAAAGGGAACTAGAGTAAACTTGTTAACATTTTCACCACAGTTCAACAACATTGAAGCAATATTGCAGGTTCCATGAAAACAGTGAGATTCAGAGACTTTGGCACATGTTGAGTAAGGTCAGAACCTACAGTTAGAGCCCCATTTTGGAACTTGGGAAAAAGGAAGAGAAATACAGAGGCTGCACTTCAAAATGTTTCATGATGCCATGGCTTATGTTCTCTAAAAAGTAAGCTTAGGTACTTCACAAGGGTCTGCAGCTTTAAACACTGTCCTTTAGATGGAAATGGAAAAGGAGAAAACAAGGAAATAACTAATGTTTCCCCCATCAGAAGGTACAGCATTCTATGCCTCCACAGAACCTCATTAATGCACACCAAACTGTGAAATGGGTTTGTAATTTTCAACACATTTCATCACTTAGTGCTCCTTAGGTAACTGTAACATGAATTTCAGTATTTACGGTGTATACCTGCTGTAATATTCTTTCTATGGGAATTAGACATTAGCTCCTATGTATTAGTGCAAATTAACGAGGTTCTACTGTATACTGCATGTAAATAACAAAAATGGGAGAGAGGGAGGAAGCAGGAGTGCAAATGCTAAAATCATTCAGCTCTAACCCTAATTGTTTCTCAAATTCTCTGGATGGCCAATTTTCAAGCTGCAGTCAGATGTAAGTAACAGTGAAGTAGAAACACTACAATTACTTTATTAAAGAGATTGGGTGGAAACAGGTAAAAATCAGTCTTACTTGAATTCTGGTTCGGAAAAGTGACTTGCATTGTCTAAACAGGTAATTAAGTCTGGAAAGAAAAAATGTCAGGTCAAGAGGATAATAAAGACATTAATTTTGAGTATGCTTTTTAAAGTGCATGAAAATATACATTTGAGCCCTGAGGCTCCACCAAAAGTCTCAGAATGAAGAAACTATGTTCCTACTAAATTTCTTGCAACAGATTTTGTATTACAGTAGAACCTTGCTAATTTGTCTAAGTAACTGGAAAATCTACTGAGAATGTGACGAGACATATTACAAAAATTCATCTTCTGTACAGCTTACTTTTAATTTACAGCCATACTTCAGAGAACCCAAGATAATTCAGAGACACAAACATATGCTCTTTCCACAAAATTAAATTAATAATCTACCTAAAGAGGCCTGTGTTTTCAGCATTTAACACTTCTGCAGTGCTGAACCTAAGCACTACAAGGAACAAATATTAGAGTGCCATGTTATTGGCATCCATGACTGATATTTCAAATTTCATGTTTGTGTCTGATGTGCATCAGCACATACAGTCCAAAATACAGAGAGGAAAGCAACAAAAACCCCACAAAATTAAAAAGTGGAAGTCTTCATCTGCTCTTTTTAGGATTCTTTCCAGAGAGGGTTTTTTCAAGCCTTTTGCTTTCTGAAGCAGTTGCTTGTAATCCTTCATTTCCTCATGGACCATGTAGGTCACTCACCTTTACAATGAGTGGAAGGAGATGCAAAACAAATACAGCAACCTCTTTCAGAGGGTTAGAGTAACCAAAAACATGGCAAAACCCAAGAAATGGCAAAAAGAATAGAAAGTAGTCAGCGGATGATGCAATCAAAGAGCTGAGGGAGCATAGGATACTACTACTGAAATAAAATTTTCCATGAGGTATAAAATACACACCATTTGCTAAGAAAACTTGATATTATCTGCCACCTTGACTACTAGCTGAAAAAATGCATTTTATCCTTAATCTGAAGCAGTTCTTCAATTCGTAACAGACAACTGACATTCTTCGTCTGCTATTCAAGGCAAGCTATGATACTATCTCTTTAAAACTATAGCAACTTTTAAGTAACTGGCAGTCCAATTTCCTACAGAATTATCAGCAAAAGTATTAAATTTTTAGAAGTTAATTTGTAGGAATGTGGGAATAAATAAATTAGTTCTGTGTTTTTACTAGACAGCTCTAATTTTGCCAGCAAAGAAAAATTACCAAATAATTATAAATACCTGATTTGTCAGTGGTTGAATAAGCTGCAAGAAATCCACGTCCAGAAGCGTGAATCCCGCTCATGAACTGTACAGTGACCTCGTTACTTTTTGAAGTAATTAAACCATCCATTTTAAAGTCAAACCCACAGTATTTTCCTATGGAGAGAAGAGGGAGAACGAACACTGACCCAAACCAACACAGGTAATGAGCATCTTATTTCATTTGCAGCACCTTATTTTACTTGCAGCATAAGCTCACATTATTTCTGGTGTATATTCAAAAACAAACACATGTGCATGACATTAAATAACGTTTTTAGTGTCCATTTAATGGCAGGCTATGAGTACCACATTTATTCTGTCACTGCCAACAGGTGAGAGTCTCTCAACACTCGCAGATAAACGTGACCTTACCCCATTCATGTCTAACCATACCTAACCTTCGCAGGCAGTACTTCAAAGAACATGCCAAGAAAAAAGATCAAGCTAGAGCAATCAGAAGCATCTACAGAAGCAATTGAGAAGCAAATGAGAAAATAGCCTTCCTCTTCCCCCAGCTGCTGGGGCGCTTCTTCCTTGTCAGCTTTTCCATGGTTTGTGTCAACTACTTTTCTCAGTTTTGGATAACAGCAGGCACAATTTGCTACATTTCAGGAGTAACATACAAGCACATGTGAGCATCTTTAATATAAACTGCTAATTGGTTCACTTTCTGTTTTGCTGCACCTAAAAAACATAACATAGGTTCTGTATCTGGATAGTTCTCTTGCCATACAAAGCGAACAAAAACAACACAATTTGAATTAAGGTGCTAGAATCCACAGATGTTGATGGTATTTGCCCCATGAAGTTTTAGAATTGCTACCAAATAACATTACTAGATGAATGGCTGCTAAACAGACTCAAGTCAACATGGAATTCTCCAGTTCTACTAACTAGAAAATTTAATAAAGATACTGATCAGTTCATTAACCTGTTAAAAAAAAATCTTCTGTTCTACAGGCTCCCTTGATCATTCGATATTGTACAAACCATCTACAACCCTATTTAAGATTCTGCAATGGATAATCACCAGCAGTAGATGACACTGCATATGTGTCAGCATATCATTCCATTTGCTTTAATCATAATAAGTTTTGTTTTCAGCCATTGGATCTTGTTACCCGACTGACCAGCACGAGACTCCTCTCACTGTAGGTCAGACTGTCCTCAAAATACCATTTATCCCCTTCTTCAGGCAAATACACAGTGCAAGACATCTAAATCTAGCTTGGATAAACTATCCAGTGCTGCTTGCACCACGGACATACAGCCTTTGACAAACTGTAGACTGATGCACCTAATGATTCACAGCAAGACATAGTTTTGAGACTATAAATCATTTTGGTAACTCTTCCCTGGCCTCTTGCCAGATTTTTAGCAATCTTTTTAAAAAGCAGGCACTAGAAATGGACAAAACGTGAATGCAGTGACACCTCTGTCAGCTGTACGTGCAGAAGATGTAATATTACTATTTTGTCTGTACTTATGCAGTGAAGGACCCCAGTGTTTTTGTACAGCACCATCACAGCAGGAGAGGGAATTCCTGTGTCTTAAGCACATCTGACTGCAGATGCACAGTGACTGGACTGTAATGAAATCTAATAAAAAACACCTCTAAATCTCACACTAGAGACAAACTTAACAGCAAGTATTTGAACCTTCATTTGATTTCTTGATAAATATCCAAGAGGCTTGGAATAAGCACTAGCCCTTAAAAGCTTCATTAGAAACCCTCTCTGTTTAGCAATGAAGTCATCCAATAACAATTTATTTTTTAATCAAATCAGACAATTTTTAAGTCGTTTCAGGTATGATTGAATTTCAGCCTTCATGTAATACAAGTATTTTAATGCTAGAGCATGTCAGAAGTCTTGAATGGAAAAACTTAGGATAAATCCAGATTTCTTCTAAGGAAATTCAGGCATTGTTTATTCTCTCCAGTGTGTGTTGCTTCAAACACGAACATTCAAGAACCTGCATCATCTGTACCTGCCACTGTTAATATCACTGTTAGTTCTTGTGTTTTAATTTATTAAGAGCAGAACAACACACACATTTGCTCAACATACTGTGCTACTACCAGAGCTGGGAACAGCTGAAAGTCAAGAGAAACAAATGAAGTAGAAAATTTACTCGAACCCATTAAGTCACTTGTAAAAGTGAGTAACAGACTTATCAGAACTTGACGTTCCTTGCCATTTAAGGTATTCGGTGTTTCCTATTTTAGACTAAGCCTGGCTCAACAGCTCCAAGCACATACTTATTTTCCACACACACTTACCTAGGTAACAGCTGGATAAGATGGTTAACAAAGCTAACACTCCACTAGACTCTTCATAAAAAACTCTATTTAGTGGGATTGGCTTTTGAGTTGCAAAAAAACAACCTTGGTGTGGTAAATCTCTTTCTCTTTCTCCAAATTAAAGTTTTAGGGAAGAAAATAAAATCAATCTGCATAATAACAACTAATTTTAGAGAAGGAAGAATGACAATTCATTTTGAGTTTTATGCAAAGTAAACACAAGGGTTTTAACACCTCACCTATACTTTGGCACAGATGATAACATCACACTGCTCTTTGAAAAAAAATACAACACTGACTTCTAATCACGAAATTCAACTTGTTCTCCTGAAGAGAGCAAAAATTAAACTATGAACATTATCAGAACATGGAGGGTATTTGAACTACACAACTTTTGAAGCCTAACATCCTTTAATATCACCAAGATGAAGAGCTCAAATCAGAGGGAATCCATATAAAAGGAAAGGCATTTCAGGTAAGAGATAGATATATAGATATATATACACACATACACTCCTATTTTTTTTTAATGAAGATCCTTATAGTTTTACAATTTCCTCTTTGCTGCTTACAAGAACTTTGCAAGCTACTGGGAAATGTCTGAGAAAAAACACCTACATAACAGTGGGGTTTCCTTTGATAATCTTAAGAATCAAAGATTATTATAGGACCTATGTTGCATTTAGCATCTAGTTTTTATCAAAAACTAACAGAAGTACCAACAGTATATCCAAGTTTTAGACAAGACCATAGTTCTCAAATGCCAATTATAAAAGCTCGTACCTATCTCTGTCCTGTTGGGGCCAATTCCATTGTGAACTCTTAAGTAACTGGAATGACAAGAATCTGAGTCATCAATATCAAAATCGCCGAATTTGAGCTGAACTCGCTGCCCAGGCTTTACCCGAATTTCCCATTCACAAACTGTGCTATTGGGAGATGTCCGTGGGTAGTTTATGGAAGCAAGAGTTCCGCTTTCAGGGCCCAGGACAGTGTGTCCACATCCATCACCTACAAAAGAACAACAAGAAATCAGCTCACACATTCATCTTCAAGGCTTCACTGGGGATTTAGCCAAAGCACACAAATGATGTTACAAGAAAACTCCAAGGTAAGTTGCACGCAGATGAAACAGCAATTAAGGCAACTAATGCTGCCTTATGTTTAGCTTCTCATCACAGATGACCAGAGAGCTGCTACAACTTCCTCAGTGAGATGAAAATTCATCCCTAATGGCTTCAAAAATTGCACAGACAGTACAGAAAGTGTCCCTGTTATTTTATGTTCCCTCTACACCTCAGTACAGAGGGAAACAGGTTCTGAAAAGGGGGGAGAAACCTGGCAATAAAACAAGAGCACATGGGTTTTCTTGTAGTTACTGTATTCACATGATGAAAAAGAAGTAGAAAGACAATGAACAGCAAACAGTACTGAACACAACTCAACACAGCTCTGAGCACTACCAAACCACTAATACGTTGTTTTCTGCCGCACTAAAATTTTAATGCTGCAATTCATTCATACTTCGAGAACACACTCAATTTTTCTGGATTTGTACAACAAATTAAATTATAACTTCAACCTGGACGCCTCTACCTAACATCTGAGTATTAACTTTAAATAGCAGTAACAACACAAACAAAGACTTGTTTAATAAGTGGAAAAAACAGCACCAATTGTGCATTCTCAATATCAAATTATGAAGAGCAAACTGATAAATCTAATTACGCAACAACTAGACATGAATTTCCCTTAGTGTGTGGAACAAAAAGAATTTATGTCATGGTTTGGAAATAAAAATGTTCTTAAAGCAACATTCACAATGATCAACATGATTTGTGTTGACAGAAGTTGGTTTGGACAGCTAAAAGTGTCAGTTCAAAAGTGTTTCATATTACACAATATGTGCAGTTCCTCTACAAAGCATGAAAAGGTAAGCTAAGCTCTAAGGACAAAGACTGTACACATATTTAAGAATTTTAACTAAATTTCAAAATTCTTAAATGTATTCCATGCAAAACTGAATGGAAAAGTCAGTCTAATGCACTGAAGAGATGTCGGAAACAACCTGTGATTAACTTAACCAGGTCTGATTAATCTGTTTGCAAACTAGTTCCCACCCCAATATTTGTCTTTAAACCAAGATACAAACACATCTAATTTCTAGTAACAAAAATTATTCTCTTTATAATCTGAGCACATTGAAAGATAGCTGCATGTTCTAAAAGTTGAAGTGCTGCTGACATATACAGATTCATAAACAGATGCATATGCAAACTGCAGCATGTTTTCTTGCTGGCAGTCTTGAATCAAAATGATGCATCTTTGGAAAAGTCAACTGGAATATCTGCTCCAGTAAAATCAAAATTTCTATTTGTAAAGCTGTTGTTCAGCCATGTTTTTATTAATGCAATCTGCTTTTAAAACACTTTGTTCTATCCCATGATAAATATTTCCATTTGGGTGACAGATGATAAATTACTTTTCTAAATTACCGTTGTTGAATACATGAGACACAATCGTCCAATATTACAAAGAGGTAACTTAAACTGCATGTTCTTTGTATCATTATAATTCTGGTCTCTTTCCAAAAGCGTGTTATAAATCTAAGAAAAATGAAAGCTTTAGCATTCAAAACCTGTATGGCCTTGGTTTAATAGTTACTAAACATTTAAATGTCAGACTCCTTATTAGTCACAATATGCTTAACAGTCAAGAAAAATGGATTCCTTTGCTAGTAAAATGGCTTTTTGCAAGCAAGTACTCACAGGCATTACCAAATGCATGGAACTTATATTAACAAAAATAAAAACAACAAATATGTTCATGGTGATATTTGTGGCTAGTATTTCAAAACTCTTTATACTGCAGACATAAACTAAAGCTGACTGCTGCTCATGTTGAAAATTATTTTTATTTCCTAAATAAAAACAATGAGCCCGTTAACTAGTTCTGTGCTTTTCCAATGCTGTGATGGGGTGAGCAACTGCTTATTCATTCACAGATAGAAAATATTATGCAGATACACTAATAGAGGGGCCTTTTGAACATGAAATCATAGTAACTTTCATCCATATGGGCAGACAAACTGCTCTGAGTGCACTTTAAGAAAAGTAAGAATGCTTGCAGGAACTAGAATGCTTGGCAGTTAATTATTTCGCCTCTCAATGGGCCTTTTATTGCAATACAGTAACAAATGCTATTTCTTACATCCAGGAATACCAATAATGCACATGATTCTGTATCTTTGATCCTTCATGGCATTTTTGCATCCTAAGCCTATGCTGCTGAAAGTCAAAGGAGCGCTTGGATCTCTTCTTTGACCCAAACTGTATTTAAACCATAAATTTCTCCAGTTAAAAGTAGATAAGACCAAGTCTAACATTCATTTAAACCATTCTTTCCAGTAGCTTATTGTTCAGCTGTCTCAACCATGAAACAATACCTGCCCTGCATTTGCATGATGAACAGGGCACACCTTTCTGACAAAAAAAGCAAAAGAACTCCAAAAGCACCCTTATGCATTTAGGTGATAAAATGCAAATAAAATATTGTAAATTTTTAAAAGACATTGTGACTTTTCTTTAAAAGACACATCACTTAAAAATGTCAAAATTTCCCTTGGTAGTTTGGAACACTGTCTTGTTTCCAGTGCCTAGAGAGAAAAGCTTTTTAGTCTGTCTCACGCAATTTAATAGAAATGCCAATCACAAATCTCCCTTTTGTTGTAGGCTTTCTTGAGAACACGAAAGGAAAAACACTCCCCTATCTATATTAAAAAACCTGCTGTCAAATCATACTAGACGGGAATGGAAAGGAAAAACAGTTGTGCTGAACTGCATCTAGAGCATCATCTTACTATAAACCCAATTTTTAGAAGTAGTACATTCTGAAAGGACATTTTATATCACACTTTGTTGCATGTTTTACTTAGGTTAGCGATAACAGAAATGCCAGACACTTCATGTCTGAAGAATTTGAAGATTACCACGGCATTTACAGCCTGCCAAGGGCATCATTCTGCCGCATCATTCGGGAGCTATCTGTAAATTTCTAAAAAAATCAGACTTCCAGTGAAACTTGCTGGACAATGAAACCACATTTTGTTTTATTGCTACTAGAGAAGGGTAGTTCTCAAGCCTCTCCATGTAAAGTGGTCCTTCATCATTTCTGCCAAAGTTGTATAAATACCACCGATGAATTCCAGAGACACATATACACATCCTGTATCAGGGGAGCAATCTGCAACACTCAGCAATTTCTCCAAGGAAAAGAGAAAATACAATTCTTTGCACTACAGCCACATACATAGGAGCATTGGCTACCTCATTCATTGGGAAGTCAATAATTAAGTGCCCCAGAATCTTTTGCTTCTGGTGATCTGCGTGCATGAGAGTGGAGTATCTGAGAACACACAGGAGAGACAGACACCAACTCCTAAATCAATTACTCCTGAATGGGCTGACAACCTCTGTTGTCAGTACACAGCTGAAGAAGCCTCTTGCTTTCTTTCAGCCTTCTCTGTCACACAACAAACCTACTGCACCTGCAGAATAGATAAAGCCCCTGGAAGAAGCAACAGGTCACTTGCACACACGCACATCACACCTGATACGTGCTGGAAGGTCTGCGGACGTGCATCGAACTCCATGTGTCCTGAGGACCACGTCCACCGTAAACAGGAAGGAGCTCGGCTCTTCACCAAAATGTGTGTTAGAAACGTGGAGGAAAGCAGACTGCTGCCATCAGGAGAACCATCCATCTCTTCTGCAGGCGCCTTTGAATGCGGTCTGGATGAATTATCCTGACAGATTACATATGACCCCGGGCTATGGCACACTGATGTCTGATGCAACCAATGCAGATGGTTTGAAACAATTTCTTATACCCAAGTTCTTTATATCAACAAAATACAGGACTTGAACCAACATAAACATACTAAAATACACTCGGTTTTGGTACATGAAGAAAATGAAACATGCAGGAGTGGGTGCTAAGTACCCTATTAGCACCCATGTACATATATAATATAGAATTATTATAAATTAATTATTCTTTATAGTTGTGGAAGTCAATTAATCAGAACTTTTTCCCTCCGAGATTGGTTGCTCTAAGTGACTGCTAATCCTGTTCTCACTACCAAAGCACATTAAAAATTAATTTTTAAAGACCAATGAATACTTTCCCATTCTTTACTTGGAGAAGAGTGAATGATAAAATAAAGACATTAGACAATTTAATATTATAATCTATAAAGGATAACTGATGCATATCAAAACACTAATCTCAAGTTTAACACATGGCACTGCCTTTTGATAACCAGCAGGTTTCCTGAGAAGATTTTACATGTATAAGCTATGAATTTCTGTATGTTTGTGACTACAGATAGGATGTAATTAAAACTTTCTTAACTAAGCAAAGGTAGAATCAAATCTATTTGTTAAGTAAGCAAAAAGGGTATTTTAAAGCATTCATTTTAACTCCAAAGGCACAACTCTTTCTGATTCAACACACCACTATAATTTCTCCTCTTTTGTTTAGCTCCCGCGCTCTGTATTTCCCCGCTTTTTATCAGTGTGCTGCTAAAAGACAGTGCTTCTCCTTTTTGCTTTTCTCAGTGTGGGCAAGGAAGTTTACACAATGAACAAAACAATTCCAAGAATAAGAAACACTAAGGAATTAAGACCACAGAGACATCAAATTCTAAACAGCTTTTTCATGTATTTTCAAATGCCCTTATTTGTGTCCTCCAAAGTCACTGCTGTTTCCACCAAAATCCACAGAATGATGTTCTTCAGGAAGGAATCTATTCCTCTGTCAGAATTAATTTTCTTAACAAGCCAACACAAGCACACAGTTCACTTTCATCTTTAAGCCATTTATTTGCCTCAGTAACACGCTGGTTTGGGTATTTCATCCCATTACAGATGTTTCACAACATAAAATATCCCACACTTGCACAAGAGAGGCCATAGCTCAATAAACACTTGAAGGCACTTCAAATTAGCACAGCCACAGACAAAAGCAAGCCTTGTCTGCATCTCGCTTTTGGCCACGTATTCTCACACCCTTCTTGGTACTGGAGGTGAACACTTCTGCAGCCACATGGATAACCAGACCAGGGACTCGGCATAAAAACAGCTGTTAGTTTTAACCTAGAGCAATCCCCTAATTCATTTTAGTGTGCACATGCAGCAGCACCTTCCTTGACATAGGGATAGGACAGTGTGAGAGTAAGGACACAGCAGCAACTGCTCCTTTCAACAGCACTGCCAACCTGCGTTTGCATTTTATACAACCCTCAATCCCAACCAGAAATGCAGAAACTATCCCTCCCCTGGGAAGAGCAGTCATTCAAGAGTGGTGCACTGCCTTGAAGAACTGAGCTGGCTGCAGACAGTGCCCAACCACACAGTGTTAGATGGCACCAACTCACCTCTCCAAGGCAGCTCACTGTGCCACCACTGCCAGCGGCAACAGGGCAAGTGGGATTACAGATTTCTCAGCTTGGATTGATTTACCTGCTGTGGGGCACCATTGGGAAGGTAATCAAATTATGGGTCGAGGTTTAACAAAGATAGGAACGGGACAAAAGGTAAAGCACAATAAGCATCTTGCCTTTGAAAATGCTGGCAGCTCAGTGGGGAGGCAGCATGGGGTGCAGGAGACAGAGGCTGCTTCTTGCTCTTGTAGCAAAAGTACAAAATTTAAGATGCCATTACAACAAAATTTTAGTGTTTTCATTTACAACACTGGCCACGTGCTGCGCTAGTGATAATTAGCACTTTATTATTTTCAACGGCACACACAGCTTTACAATCACCATCTCGGGGAAATGCAGTCTTAGCTTTCAGCCACTGAATTTTACACGAAACAGGAAAACTCAGCCCTCCTAAATATAGCATCCAGAATACGGTAACATTTTAAAAGAAAATATCTTCAATTATTAAGTTGTCAGAGCAGGTAAGATATGTGCTTCCTCTGCTATTGTATACTAATCAAACTGACTGCTTCAAATCTACAGAAAAAAAGACCAGTTGTATAAGACAGCATCACGGAGCTTTTACTTACTGATGTCAGGGACACGATGCAAGTCCCCAGGGACAGTTATGACTTGCTTAAATAGTATGCTGGCAAAAGTAGCCTGCAAAGACAGACCAGCCACGGTGAAAAGTGATTTCCATGAGGACTCCGTAAGAGGACTCATGCTCAATGACACATAATGCAGAAGCCCCTTCAGATCTGCTGCCCATGCTGAATCATAGGGACAGCTCATGTTGTATGTTGTCTCTCGTCTGGCACATGCAGCTTTCCCACTTCCCAAGACATATCATCTACTTTGCAATCTGCACCAACGCTTTCATAAACACTGTAGTGCTTCAGTGCTTTAAGTGCTACACAGCAGAAACACAGACGATGAAGGAAATGAAAAATAACACACAGATGGTCACACAAAATACTATGACAATAAGAAACAATTGTAGTCAGAACGGGCTTCAACTCTCTCATACATTCTTCCAACTCCTCACCACACCAGGACCACATGAAGTTTCACAAGCCTTACATATGTCAACAAAGAGGTAAAAAGTTCTCCAATCATACCAGTAATTCACATGCTAAATTAACATTACAATCATCATTTTCTCCCTTCCATTTCCATCTCATAAATGACACTGCACAGCCTACACTGCAGATCCGTGGTGGCACATGTTGATCCAAACACCAGATGCTGCAGCATCACCTTGCCTTTCATGAGCACCCACCACTTCCCACCCTGTCTAGGGCTCATTATACCCTTGCTGAGCTGCACCACACTTTTATGCCCAGGTCATCGTCCCACCTGCCTTTTGCTGAGCAAGGGCATGGATATGGCTGTCTGGCTGAACAGTCACTGGAGCCTGCACAGAGGCTCCTCACAGAGGATGCGAGGCAGGAACAGGGAGGAGAGGGTGAGACAGCAGCAGCCAGGGGTAAAAATAGTTTTTGGCTATCATGGAATCAACAGAAGCTGACAGGAAGGAAGCTGATGGCTTGAGTACCTGAACAAAACAAAATAAAAACCAAAAAAACCCCAGTAGGGCACGTTGGTGCTTTCAAAAAGAAAATCTCAAAAACCAGTGGTAATTATTTGCACCCTGTAGCTGCACGAAGAACAATGACTTTAAATATCAGTTTCTAACTCTCTTTGAAGTTTGTCGTCCAACTGATACAACAGGAACACTCCACATCTCCACACCAGTATTTCCTTCTCCCAGTATAGGTGACATACAGTATCATCCTGATTTCTAACATTCATTTTCTAATTTACTTTCAAAATTACAATGAGGACTGTTTGGAGTTTTCCCATTTTGAATAACTTGGCTTCATTCTAGCATCATAAGATTTAATACGAAATCTGTTCTAAGAAGCAATTAATTCCTAGTTTTGCTCTGTAAAACAAAGATATTTGCCCCTAAAGACCCTCTAGGAATACAATCAACAAAATAAACTACTGAATCATAAAATGATTAATTAGGAAGATGACAGAAAATTTAAATTTTAAGTGTCAAAATTATCACAAAAAGTATAGCAAGAGCATGTCAGAGGTCAGCAGTCTGTAAGGCTTCAGTAAAAACTATCTGTGAACTTTAAACCTGCTCATTAGCTTTACTGTACCTTCTTGGCAGCAAGAAGAAAATGATGCCTTATGTAATAGAACTATAGAATTTAAAAACAGCTCTTTAAAAACAAAGAGATAATGGAATGCAAATGCTTTATCTGATGTTTTCAAATATACTTGGAAAAAAAGATAAAAACTGGTCACCACTGAGACTTTGCATGTAAGTGTTCAAAAGCATTAAATTTAATGCATTGCTCCTTCCACCCTTCTGATAATGAGATGCATTTTGATACCCGCACACAATTCCACCATAAAAATAGAATTTAACAGATAATGTGGCTCAAGGCTTCTTGTTTTACCACAAAACTCACAGATTTGTAAAAGAAAAATTAAGCACCAGTAGCTTCTTTCCACCACACTGAACTATGCTTTTCCCCATATCTTAACCATTTTGGAGCTAAGTTAAAATGAACAGATATGGGCTTCTACTTCAAGAAACTGCAATTAAGAGACCTAAAAAGACTTCTACTTCACAGTTAAGAAACATGTGAGGTCTTTCTTACAACTGTCCTATCTAAGTGCAGGAAAACCACAACTGGACCACTGAATAGGAATAGAAAGTGGTACTTACAGGTGAAAAATAATTAACCTTTTGCAAATCTGGAAATATTTGATTACAAACTTTGTTTAAATGTCAGGCCAAGATAAACAGTAATATGATTGACAGCATCCCTCTGGGAAGCTTTCACACCATCATCCTTTTTTAGAAACCACGACAAAAAAGTTATCTGCTCACAACTATTTCCAGAAGCATACCAATCTTTTCAAGTTCCCTTTTCCACCATTAATAATATCCCTCAAGGTTGTATCAAATTATTACCTCTGACAGCACATCAAGTAAAGAACCAAGAAAATCAATGTATTTTTTATAGAAATGGTTCTATCAGAAGAATCATTGTAAGGGAAAAAGTTTAAAAAGAGAATCCACGGGGCCTCACGCACAATACATTGTATTTCAGCAAGACTGACAATCCAAAGATTAGTGGCTGCCATTCTGATGGATACTATTCCAATTCTGGATGAAAAAAATCTCTTCCTTGAGCTGGAAGTAAATTTGGAAAGATCTGAGAGAAGAGTTTAGAGGTGGGATTAACAAGGGAAGTTATAAAGTGAAGAGAGAAGTGTTTAATAAAGCATACAGATGACCTGACTATTGATTCTATTTTCATTTTTCAGTACGTAAATGATGCATGATCTCTGGAACATGGTTAATAAGGCAGTGTCCTGTGATTTTGCTGGAGTTGAATTGAGTTTTCACATGATAAAGAATGCAGGAATGTTAAAATATAATATACTTACTTAAAGCTTTTACTGAACAACGAAAAATATTAACAAAAAATATCCACGCAGAACAGAACAAAAAAAAAAAATCTTAAAATAGGTGTTTGTTTTTTTCTTTACTACTACAATTAACAAAACTGCTGTAATATAGTCTTGCCAATGAAAGAGAAACTCTGGTGTAAAGAAAGCCTTGGAGAAATATTTCCTTTAACAAAAAAAACCAAAAAACAAAACAAAACCCACTCCCCCAAAAAAAAACAGGAAACAAAACAAACAAACAAAAAAAAAATCAAATCTACACAATAAAAAACTTCCAGACACTATCTCTTGAAAAAAGTGCCAAATTTTAACTTCTCTGATCCTAATTCACAAGTTATTTTACAGAAAGACAAATTCACAGCACTGAAGACCAGAAGGACCCTTAAGTATGATTTCTTGTGTACCACAACTACTTACAGTTGGCTAGTCATTATTCTAACCAAAGGAAATTTAGGACGTTGCATTAAATTTCTTTCTGAGAAGTTTTCAGACTTGAGCAGTGGTACCTTGAGAGAGAGAATTTTTTAACTATTTCTAAAGCTAGCATGCCTTAAACACTCGTGTGGGAAAACAAATAAACAAAATACAAAAACAACCCACCACAACTACACCATCTGTTTCTCAGAAATTCTTAAAAATACACCTGCTAGTACTGCCAAGGATGACACCGCTAAATTCATAAACCTGATTCAGCTTACACAACACTCACTAATGCTGTAGCTATGTACGCTATCGTAACAAGGGTGCAGAACTGGAACTTTCCTAACTGTGATCCCAGTCCCCATTTACACATATTCTACTTCCAGGAATCATTTTCTTCAAGGGAATTTACCTTTTAAAAACAATTGCCAAGAGCTGCTAAGAATCCTTGCACTTCTAATCGTTCACGCACTTATATTTTATGTTGCTACTGAAAACGTATTTCAATTGTTTTATAGCTAAGGAGGTGAACCCAAATCACAGTTTCGCCAGAAACTTGCAGCAAAATATTTAGAATTATGAGTTGTCATTTATTGCAAAGATAAACACCGATGAGTTTGATTTTCAGGATGCAACTCATCTCACAAAGCCAAAGAGTTAACTAATCACTGAGCTTTAGTAACTGTCAGCTGTTTGCTGATCTAAACCTTACAGACTAGGTATTTGCAGAGAAAAAAAAAAGAATCCAACCCACACAAAAGTAATCACTACAAGCAGAGATTTTGCAAGAAACGCCAACGGGAAGCATCCAAATGCCATAAGCAGCACCAAGTGACTGTGTTGGAATGCCAAGGTCCAACTGATTGAAATAATTGAGATAGGTAAACAGATATGAGCTGTTTTAATTTAATATTTGAAGACTAGTAACATAAAGAAATGTTACCCTTTTACAGCTCTTCACCAAGGGAAACTAAGTAGTCATGCAGGTAAACAGCAGAAACAACATACCCAAAAAGAACCAGCACAGGTTAAATGTTTCTTAGCCATCCAGTTTGTCGGGTTTGTTTGTTTTCTGGAGTTTGTTTTCTTTTTAAAGCACTAGACAAAGAATTCATCGAACAGAAGCCATTTTCAAAATCAATGTGTTATTCTGTGGTCCAAATGTCAAATCACTATTACATTTTTCAAGTATAATTTTTAACTCAAATAACATAAAAAGTGTTCAATTATCAAGCAAGAAGCTCAAATACAATATGAATAGCACAGCTCAAACTGTTTGCCTCCAATAATGGAAGGCAAAGGATGAAGCTTAGCAAAATCTAGTATTTCAGAGTCTTGCTGCATTAATGAACAGGCTTCACAGACAACAACCCACCACTTGGCATAAAAAAGCCATCATTGACAATTTTATGGATCTCATTTTAATGCAAGTTACTACATGGTCTTTTACATTAACATTACTACTGCTCTCCCTCCCCACCTCCCCTAATCTCAGTTTATTAAGAAATCCACACTCCATGCTTGGACAGCGGTTTGGATTTATTTTAAATAAAAAGACCACAGATGTTCCATAATATTTGATTTAAAGAAATTAATCTAAAAGCGACTCAATCAGAAAATGCAGGAGGAGAAGGAAATCCTTTGACTACAAAATAAATTCCAGGTAAAAAAAAAAATACTAAGTGCTATCCCCAAAGCACAGAGTGCAGCTACAAAAGTGGGGGTGACCTGAAACAGCTTATTTAAAAGCCTTTTAAAATATGGATAAAATAACATTTCACAACATGCTGAGCAGCAATTCCAACAAGGACTGCATTTGAACTGATGACTATCTGAGCTATGAAAACTGATGCATTCAAGGCAGAGCTTAACTAGCTGATGACTGAAACTACACAGAACAGCAGTGATCACATTAAAAACCTAATGCATCATTTCCCAGAGTACAAAGCAGGTGGCAGAACTGCAGAAAACGGAGACAGATTATTTTTCTCTTATGTGAATAACATCAGAAAACACTCCTGCAAATTTTGAAAGCTGAACATCTCCACTCAAGTAGCAGGTAAATAATTTTCCAAAAGACCCCACCAACATGCTGGAAGGTCGCTGGCTTGAGATGCACACAGTAACAGCACATAAGCTGCTAAAAGAACCTTTTTAACAGTAGCTCAAATGCTTTATTTTTACAGTCATGTATACACACACACGTATATACGTGCATATATACACACACACACACAGATATAAATATATACAAAACCAATATGCATTGTATCGCTTAAATCCAAAATGCAGTACATTCTGGGATCAAGTCCGAAAACTCTAAGAGTATTTACACAAAACAGTGATTCCTGCTTGCTTTACAGGAGCAGACTAGGCTAGCACAACCTCAACAGACTCCTAAAGATGAGCTGGGCTAAACAAAACCAGTTCTGCGAGGCAACCTCCCAGAAAGGATGGCTCTGCAGAACACATGTACCTTCTGCCCACCAGACCCACTTAACCACTTCAAATAAGGCTTATTAAACGGAGGACGAAAAATAACTTTTCAGAGATTCTTGTTTTCAAAAGCAAAGATTATTCACCCTTTTTAGGTCTGTACTTCCAATATACAGCTCACTTCCCCCCAGAACCAGCATTCCTCCACACAATTCTCTGGAGCACTGCTCCTCCTCGTTCTCCTCACTAAATCTATCTTCAAGGCGCAATGCTGGGAAGTGAAAAAGAGCATCATAAAACCTGAATAAGCCTGGCAGAACTTTAAGCCCTGGTCTTGAAAAATTCTTCCATACCTCTCAACACAAGGATGAAAGGGATTTGCTCAGCACTCCTGCCTACGTGGCACCAATCCCTAAATCCTCAAGTCTCTACTCCCGCAACTGCATCTTCAAAACACTCTGCATTCTTAAGTAAAATTGCCCCATTAGCAAAGCCAAGTAGCTCATTGCAGCATTGCTCTCCTCATTATAAAACACTTACTCTGATGTTAATTTGAGGGATAATAAACCTCTCATCCAAAGATCTGGGGGTCTTTTTAATCAAAATAATTCCTTGTGGGTTTGGCTGTGACTCCCTTCCTCCCACATGAGCCCAGCCAAGGAAAACAGACACAAGGGGCAATGAGACACCACCCAATCTAATTTAGCAAGAATAGAAAACAGCACTTGTATGAAGGGCTACCCATGACAATTGCCAGAGGGTTTTGTGATAGTGCTTTATATTCACATTCCAGGAGCTCTCTGCGGCAGGAAAAAAAACCCTGCAACGGGATACCGTGGCAGCTGAAACCCTTGTCAACCCCCTGTTCTAGAAAAAAAACATCTCTTCCAGGACATCAAGGGGAAGCTACAGTCTCTCCCTCCCTCTTGCCCAGGTGACAGATATGAAGCTAGAACCATCTTCTCTTTGCTTCCGTCTCCCCAAATGAAGGCTGATGGATCAGCACATGCCTAATTCTGGACTGGTCCCAGTCAAAGCCACCACTGTCTGCTGCCTGGCCAGATGGGCAAGTAGAGGTGAGACCAGCAGCACTGCGGAGAGAAGGGGAGTGCACACAGAGAAATTGAAAAGGAACAGGGAACACACAAAGGATCCACAAATACTGAAGCTCATCCACAAAACATGAGGACGCAGAAAACCATTTCGTTAGGTTCAATGTGCACAGAGCCATTAGCTCTTTCACCTGGATTTTCAGATCATGGTAACTCAGCAGTATACATTCAAAAACTCTTTTTCTCTTCTACACTGAAGCAAACTTTACATTACAGTGGTGAATCACCTTCTTGCACTTACTTAGACGTGGTTTGAGGATATAACAACATCCTGATGAGCTGCTATCTGTTTAGAACAACAAACGGGTATCACATTCAAAAACAAGCATCCAGCACTAATTTCTTTAAATAAAAGGTTGCAAACAAATCTGCTTCAAGTCACTTGGGAATCAACTTCAGAATTATAGGTTACTTTTAACTTTAGGCTTTCTTTTCCCAATTTTATATGTACGTCAGTATCCACCAGGAATCCCAACAGATGGCTACCAAACTACATGTGTGATAACAAGGTTCTTGCTCCACAGACCCTACAAGCTTCATACCTTCAGCATAACTGAGACATTATTCAATTTTACTTTAATGAAAGCTATGGAACCATTCCTCATGTAGCTGTGTTTTTCTAAATTAAAAAAAAAAAAAAAAAAAAAAGGAGGTTAAGCTGAGCTAATGAACAGGCCATACCAAATTTATGTCAATAGCTAAACATCTGCTAAGAGCACTGTTTCTCAAAACACAATCCACAAAGAGCAGGAAGCTAATGTGGTGCTGGCTTGCTTTCATTCACACCTGCTTAACTACATGAAAAACAAATAAAACGCCTTAAGTATTTTTCAAATATCGATTTCCTTGCAACCAGGAGCTAGAATCACTACAGAACTGTTTCAAAAATCCCAAGAGCTGACTTGCACAGCCATCAGCTGGACAGTCCCCACTGCATGAAACTATGACATGCAGCATGAGGTTCTTTTGAAGGTGTCTGAGCTAGGACAAAATGTTCATAATTTTCCAAGACAGCGAGACGCTCAAGTTCAAACCCATTACCAAGGAATGCTGAATTACATACACTGAACGATTTAAAACATGACAGACCGAAAAAAATCCCACTCAAATCCTACAAGATAATACATTGGGCTACTAAGTGAAAAACATATTCACCACAACAATACCTGCCCTTTTTCATTTCTCAGTTTGCCATTCTCTGGGAGGAGAGGAGGAGAACATTTGACCCAATACTGAAAACAAGCTTCACATTGACCAAAACCGTATCGTTATTTTTAAATCAGTTCATATCAAGGAGGTGCTCTACAGAAAAGCATGTGAGAAATGAAAACACTCTACCTTCAGAAAAATACTTAATTACCATGTAGTATGTGAGGCCTAGAGCTTCTGAACAGCAGAAAAGAAAATGAATAGTTGCTTATTAACAGAAGATCAGTCTCCCTAACATGATGAATGAGGGTAGATTCCTACATAGTATCACTCCCTGTACTTTATAAAAGGGCTTAAAAGCAACTTTAACTGTAGAATTTCCTAAGTCTCAGATACTTTCATTGTCAATCAACATATTCTCTTAGAAGTCTGTGCATGTATTTAATACACTTATTGAGTAACCGCTTTGTACAGACCCTTCACGAGCAAGACAGTAGATTCATTTCTGTATGGAAGTCTTATCCAAATTAGAACTATGCCAGCATTTAATGATATGGGATATGGGCTTCCCAACCTTCTCTGGAATAAGATAAATGAAAATATTTTGGCAAGAAAACAGTCCCACATAAGCAGAACTTTTCTTAGAACTCCAGCAGTTTCTCATACTGAAGCATTGTATTTGACAACATCAGAGACCCCAGCCCTAAAAAAGCTCTGATTTTTGTTACCAAATCAAATGAAGCTTGTCAATAAAGAGGTTCCCCTCCTGCTCAAAAGCAAGACTTCTGTACAAACTTAAGGCAGTAACTAGAGGAACACTGTAAGCTGAAATTCCAGGTAGGAGCTCTTCAGTGGTTTCTCAAAGTATAGAAAGATAAAGCGACACATATACCTAAAAGCCTGCTCTCCACACAGTGCCGCCTCTTGCTGCATGGTCCCAACCCCTCTAAGACACCTCTGACCACTCACTGAGCCAGTTCCACTCAATCATCTGGAGGAAAATTATGACCCTTCCCTACCCCCAGAGTTATTTCAGTTTTCTCCTAGGATAACAAAGTCAGTCTACTCACCAAAAGGTCAGACAAGTGTCACATCAGCACAAGTATTTGGAGCGTGATGCTCCAACAGCACTAACTAACACCCTGCAGTTGTCTGACTCTCATCAGCAACCTTCAAAAGACTGAATGTTAAAATTGCCCAATTTCCTCTCAGAAACAAATGGGTCTTCTCCTCCTCCAAAACAAAACAAAATCAGGTCTGCCAAATGCTTATTAGCATTAGCTTCACATGTGTATAAAAACATACTTAAAATTAAATGCAATTAGCTGGAAATACAAGGAAAAGGTAAGTCCACATGACTAGCTTGCTCTATGGACAAATCTCTGAATTTTCTCAATTAAAAAAAGTTTTAATTAATTAATCTGTTATATATTTAATTAAAATGTAAAAACAGAAGAGAGCATATATTTCCTGCTCCCTTTGTGCATTTAAATACAGCATTTGTGGCACTGAATCATATTTCCACCTCTGAGATGTACAGAAAGTTATGTGAAAACAGGTATCAGCTTCTGAAACAATGCAAGATCGGTGCAATGAAGCAAGAGGAATTGAAAACGATAAAATTTATCTTCTCAGTCCCTGTACTCACAGAGGCAAAAGTCTCGTGATGCTGTCAAAACACTCACTCCCACCACTTTCTCCCAAGCATACGACCAAAGTGACAGTTCCTGTGGCATCCTCTGATCTTCTGCCATGAAGTGACCAAAGTGTGCTTCATAATTTTCAAAGTGCTAAAGCCTGATCATTCATTCCACCCGAAGAGGGGAAATCTCGTCAATTTCTCTTAACGACAACAAAAATAATCCTGCTCTCCCCTGTCACTCTCACCCCTGTACGCGCTTCTACGCACTCTTGGGCGCATGTAAGCTCATTTTCACAGCAAGCAGAATCTCCCCTTTATCCGCCTCCTGGCTCACACCAACCACTTCACACGGAGTCTGAAGGAGGACAAACCCCGGGCAGACGTTGTCCGGGAGGTCAAACCCCACGGCACCCTCCGCCCCCGGAGTGCCCCTGCGCCCCCGAACTGCCTCCGGAGCCCCGGCTCCCTCCCGAACCCCCGCACGGGCGAAGCCCTCCCGCCGCCACCTCCCTCTGGGGAGCGAAAAGGGTTTTGGTTATTTTTGTTTATTTTCAAAAAACGCGGCTCCTCTCTCGCCCTTTGTTGCCCCGGGAGGGGGCAGGTCCGGGGAGTNGGGCCGGGGGGTGGGGCCGCACGCCGGGGGGGAGCCCAGCGGCGGGGGCTCCCCTCGCAGCAGGAGAGCCCCGGAGTGTTGTTCCGGCGAGCCGCCGGGGAGCGGGGCTCGCCCGCCCGCTCTGCACTCACCTTTCTGTGCCCCGGTGCCCCGCAGCAGCAGCAGCAGCAGCAGGAGGAGGCTGGGGCGGAGCAGCGAGGCCGCCCGGCGGGTCCCCGCGGGGAGCGGCCGCCCCGTGCTCACCATGCCCCGCGGCGTGGGCAGCGCGGCCGGCGCTCCGAGGGCATCGCGGGCT
>VZRE01009309.1:40541-87693 GCA_013396775.1 Cephalopterus ornatus
GCGCCTCCGCCCGCGGCCCCGCCGAGCGAGGGGCCCCCGGGCCGCGCCCTCCCGGGCGGCCCGCGCGGGGTTCACGGCCCCGAGCTCCCTGGGAGTCGGCCCCTAAATTCCCGCCTCGTTCCGCCTCCGTCCTCCTTTACGAGTTGGCTGACAGTGCTCCGCTTTTTCTCCCAAAGTAGAGATTAAGTGAGGCAAAATTGCTGGGAAAAAAAACCAAACAAAACTCCTTGGAAACACGAGTATTGCTGTTGTTAAGAGAAGAGGATAATCTGGTGTCACAGATCTCCAGACGCAAATGTGAATTCAGCTTGGCTGCGAGGTCCCAAGCCATTGCAGTTTTGGTCCTCTAGCTTTTGAACACATACCATGTGTAATCAGCCTTGCCTTAGGAGGCTGAATTCAACCATGGGGAATAAACAAAACAAAAAACCCAAACAAACAAACAAAAAGGTAACTTTCAAGTCTTACAGTTACAAGAAGAAGGCAAAATAGCAGGTTTATGGTAACAGTACTGAATTAGCACCCCTTTGTTGTCAAGCATATTTGGGAGGGAAAAAAAGCACCCTAAGCAGCGGTAGGATCAAAGAATCACCCTTGTAATACCACCATCATCATGCAAGGTGCAAGGAGCACCTTGTTACATGGTTTTCAGTAGTGAAAAGAATGTAATTTTCATATGCTGATGAAATGTTGCCATGTCCATGCTTCCACAGCGGCAGTCACAGCCGAGATTCCTCCCAGCAGTGAGGTCAGAGGGCAAAGTGGAAGGGTGGGAGCCACACCTACACAGATACTATTCAACATTTCTTTCAGCTTCATGATTGAAACACATTGAGCGCTCCACTGACCACGGCTCTGTCTCACCATAAAGGCGAAGGGACTTTGAACTCCACAGGTTCCAAAGATCAGCCTTTCAGCCATTACAGGCCCCATGGTTCATCCTTTCTGCTGTGGAAGCACTGTTGCAATTCAACCCTTGGAGGCATCCAGATGCAGCAGTTCCACTGTAAAAAGTGTCTTAAGGAAGAAATCGTTCCTCACTTCTCTCAAACACCTCTAAGACACTGATACTGCTTTTCTGGCCAGGGTAGTCTAGTGCTGGCTCCACTAAAATGTCAGAAAAACCATTTGAGGATAATTTGTGTCTGTGCCAATCCACAGAGTTACTTGGAGAACTGTTTAGATTATGTTTTAACATTACCGTTCTTCGTTAAGATGCTGAAAACTGATCTATGTCCAAGTCTATCCTTAGGGCTTAATAAGGGCTATTTCCCCCCCACCCCAAAGAAACATGTAGGGCATTATCTCTCCTTCTTCAACCTTATCAACCATACCACTTGTGCCGAATCATGGAAGAATCCAGATTAGATTTCTTTGCTCAGACTAAAGACAGCAAAAATTTTATGCACTTTTTTTTACTTGTTTGGCCCATACTTGTGCCATAGCTGCCAAGAGGTGGATTCTCATATATTTAGGGAATGATAAATGTGAGGATTTTAGAACATTTCATATTTTCCCCCTTGTGAAACGTTTTTAGTGACACAGGAAGAGACCCCGATGAAAGCAAAGTCAATGGAAGGATATCACAGATGAGGCTGGTTTAAGTCAGCTTGTGAGACGTAATAGCCGACAAGACATTGTGCAACACATAATGGGAGATGAATTGAAAATAATTTATATGTGTCCCTTTGTCTTCCATTCACTAAACACAGAAATTCATGCCATAGGTCACATGAAAGGAGTTATATCACTACAATAACATCCTTTCTGTACTACAGAGAGCACATTCCTAAGATCACTAATCATTAGTGGTATTTGTTGTGTACTGGAAAAATCACTCCTTGAATGATTTGTAGCTTAGTAGTGCTGTGCATTAACAGGAACATCGGAACATCCTATACATAACTCAATAACAGTCTCTGGTGAACCTGATAGAGGTTTCCTCCTGTGTTATGTTCTGTTGTGAAGGTGTTTTGTTGGCTTGATTTGAGTATTCTAAATATTTTGATTTGTTCATGTAAAAAAAGGAGTATCTGAATCTGTGAGAGGGTTGATTTCTAAATGGAGGGTGAAAACTTGCAGAATTCCTAAGAGCAGCCAGAGGCCAAATTTGCTTCATCTATCTTGGAAATTTGTCCCAAAGCCACATTCTCTGACCACAAATGGTTTTTGTGGAGCCCTAAATTGCATATTTTGCACAGGGAACACCATCCTGACAGAAGCCGTGACAAACTGTTAGAGGTTATACACCCTAAAAGCCTTAAAGATTCATAGAATCTACAGAGCCCAAGAATTAGCAATGCAACTGCTTGGAAGACTTGTGATAATACATGGGTTTCATGCAACAAAACAATCTGAAGAATTATATAAATCCAGATGATCACCGTGGCTTTTAGAATCTTCCTTCTTCTCAGAAGATTTCAGCACAAGATGAGTTTAGGTACACCAGAGGCAGAGTACTGCACATTTTGATCTGTGAGGGTTCCCAGACATCTCCTCAGGGGGAAACAGAACTTTGTAATAAAGACTCCATTTTAGTTTGCAACTTAGAACTGTCCCTGTCATCAAATCAAAACAGATACAGAATTAAAATGCTGTGGGAAGCAAATACAAATATAATAACATATGATACCAATCTCATAAGGCAAGTTGCCAACACATATTAAGAAATCAGCACAAATACTGTTTTTCAAGATAATAGGACAGAAGACCAAACCAACTTCTTACTGCTGATAGGAGAATGTTTAGCCAACTCAGCATTTCTGTAATGCTTCCTTCCCATTGTGAGTAACTTGTAGAGGTGACTGAAACTATCATCTCCATCTGGTTCTCTCATTTTCCCTTGAGAAGCTTCTGAGCATTGGGCTTCTTTCCCACCATAGCTCTCTAGCTTTTTAAATTCTTTCATTACATTTCGAAAGCTGAATTCAGCTGGAGGGCAGGGCTGCTATTCAGAGGGAGCTCCACAAGAGCAATCCCAGGGTCTTGCATCTGGGAAGAAATAGCCCCATGCAACAGTACAGGCTCGGAGCTGTTTGGAAGCAACTCTGCACAATAAAACCTGGATGTCCTAGTGGACAATTTAAATACGAGTCAGCGGTGTGCCCTTGCAGCAAAGGCAGCCAACAGCATCTTGAGCTGTATTAACAAGAGGGCCAAGGAAGTGATCTTTTTCATAAGACTTCATCTGAGTACTGTGACCAGTTTTGGGCTCCCTCCAGTACAGAACAATATTGACACATGGGACAGAGTCAATTAAAAGGCCTCCAAAACAGCCAGGGGTTGGAGAACATGATGCACATGAAGATGCTGAGACAGCTGGATATTTTCATCTTGGAGAAGAGAATGCTAAAAGGAGACCTTGTTGCTGCTTACAACTTCCTGACTGCAGGACAGGACTGGGAAATGGAACTAGCCTCTTCTCAGAGGTGCACAATGATGGCACAAGAGCCAACAGACACAAGTTGCAACATGGTAAATTCCATATTCTAGATAAAAGGGGGAAAAAATATCATGAGAGTGGTCAAACACTGGACTAGGTTGCTCAACAAAGCAGCTGTAGAATCTCCATATTTGGAGATGTTCAGGACTCCCCTGGCCATGGCCCTGATCAACTTGATCTGATTAGACCTGTTTGAGGAAGGAGTTGAACTAGATAATCCCCGAAGGTCCCTTCCAACCTGAGTTATGACTACAGGATTCTAAGGCAATAGGTAATGTACTATGGAGGAAAATCCCATAGTTCTGGGTAATGTTCTAAATGAGCAAAAGAGATTTCAACTTTCCAGTTTCTGTAGTTACTTATCCGTGTTCTCTAATTGAAATAAGAACTTACTCTGAAAAGGTTGATTCTTCTGGACTAGAAGAAAAGGAATAATGCATTTAGAGGAGATAAATTATTGACTTCCTTCATGGTATTAACACATTAAATCTTTGCTAGCACATCCATTTTCTTATCCCTTGAATCTTGATACGCCACACCTGATCTAAATATTTTCTGTGACAGAATTCAAAGGCCAACCCTGCCAGCTAATACAAGTGCTGTATGTGCATCTAAGGGACATATGTCTCCTTTTTGATGTCAGCAGACACCTGAAGGTTGTTACTAACACTGTTACCACATATTCACTTGTGAGCAAGTCCAGATCTATATTCAGGTTCACAGTTTCTCTCTGCAATTCACTGAATTATTAGATAATTTTACCTCTTTTTCCAGAAAACAAATTTCACTGCTTATGGTGGAATTCCAGCCAAAAGAATCTATCTGCTAGCTATCTGCTTAATGAGCATATTCTTAGGGTTGTTTAGATTAGAGCTACAGTGTACAGTCAAATCTGGCTGATAAATTAAAAGGTCTTAACACCAGGAAAACAAGAGCCAGATGCCTCACTGTGGCACATTAGCTTTGTGAAGTGCTTTCCAAAATGTCCAGTAGGTTAGGTCTTGCAATTTGCTCAGATGTCGTGCTTAGGTATGCAAATAATGGTAAGCATATACTAGTCAAAACTAAACTAACTGCAGAATTTTCTTTAGCCAAAATGTTTTCTAGCAGTAACATGGAGTTTATCGTGCATAAAGTTCGTTCCAGAATGAGGGACCTGAATAAGGTCGTCTGCTCTGTTTTAGTTCCTCCTGTGTTCTTGTGAAGCTGTGTTGGCTTAAATGCTCCTGGACTCAGTGAACTATCCAGCAGATATATTGAACATGCAAACTTCTTCACTATAATACATATGTTATACATGTCTTGATGCCACTCTAAAAGGATCATTTAATATTAAAAGAAATTTTTAACT
The DNA here is from genome assembly GCA_013396775.1 of Cephalopterus ornatus. Taxonomy (NCBI): domain Eukaryota; kingdom Metazoa; phylum Chordata; class Aves; order Passeriformes; family Cotingidae; genus Cephalopterus; species Cephalopterus ornatus. The sequence continues at coordinate 45,335 of VZRE01009309.1, forward strand.
TCTGTAGGTAGGTTTTACCTGAGAGTAGATAGATCCAGTGTCCTGCCCATGAATAACTGAACCCAGCTCAGCAGGTGTGTTTAAAAAATATGCCATGGAAAAAAATATGCCATCTCTAAATCTGTCCAGGCTTCAGAGTATTTAAAGGGATTATTCACTGAAATACAGCTTTATAATATAACAGCTACAACAACACTGGAACAAAACCCCACCCTTTTCTTATTATTTTTAATTATTAAAAGTATTTGAATTAAACAGAAATTGTTATTGAAAAAGTTATAGTTTTTCCTTCTGCTTCTTGGAAAACACCTTTTAATAAATGGTTCCATAGTATTTTAAATTAAAAATCTAAAGAAAATACATGAAAAATTGTGAGTAATTTAAGCTATCGTTAGTTCTAGAGAATGGAAACATCTCTGGAACTTCAGGAGTTTACATGGTATTTCAAATGTTATTTTAGTAACTGTTGTTACTACTAACCTACGGCCAAGCTGAATGGTTGGTGACTGATCTTGCAAACACTTCCAGAATCCTGCAGTTTGCTCTGTGGCATGAGCTAAATGTGTAGTACTAAGACTGCAGGAACTAGACCTTAAGATCTATCCTTTTTTGCTCTTGGCTACTCTTTTTCATATCATTTGGGAATTCTGGTTTTTGTTACAGCTTTCAGTAAAAATCCTTCTACTCCTCCTCTCTTTGTTTTTATTTTTTCTTTGTTCCAGTTTTAATGGCCTATTATGCTGATTTTTTTTTTAAGAATAACAACAAAGTCCTAGCTGCAGATGGATTTTAATTCATTATTTTAGAAAGGAAAATGGGTATTGATTGTATATTATTCACATCAATGGATGTAATTAGTCTTGTCCTCAAAAACACATTTACAAAACCACCATGATATATTGACCTAAGATAAATTTTTAATTCACTTCAGATAAGAGCCTCATGACTGTACATAAAGCACATTTATTTGACACTCTAGAGTTATTTGATTGCTGAGTGGTTTCTGTTTTTAAAAGAGAATAAACACTTAACATTTATTTCTGGGTTATTTTGGTAAAAAAATCTGTTAATTTTGCTGACCTAAAGTCATTATCAGGGGGAAATGGTAGTATAAATTCCAAGAGCAATTTATATGTATATGTGAAACAATTCATGGATGCTGAGGAAAAAAATTAAGCTATTTTTTGCTTATTTAAACAGGGTAAAATAGAGAAGGAAAATACTAGGGAGGATCTCATATACTGTCTTCTACCCTTAACAAGTTCATGTTTATTGGATCAATGCCCAGTACTACTAAGATCCTTCAAGTAAAAACAGAAAAACATTAAAGACGAACTGTGTCTTGTAACTGTGGTCTTGGTACACGTAAATAAAAGCAGTATTTTGAAATATTGAGCAATCCAAATTCCCAGGATGCAGTGAATCCTACATCTCAGTGAAAGCTGAAGGAGGAGACTATGATTACTATAGGATTAATTAAGCATGTAAACACAGGCAAAATTTTAATTATGGCTTTAGCTTCTGTTGGAATACAGACTTAAATCTGTATCTATTTTGCTGCACCAGGAATCATGAGTCTGCTGCTTCAATTATTTCTATACATTTTATCTCTGTTTTATGATTAACATACTGTTCTTTGCCTTCTCTTCAGTATTTTGCATTTTTGTCAGGATTTTAGTTTTCTCTTTCAGCTTTTCTTCTTTTCTGCAAAGCCCACATTGAAATGACCTTTCATGACATGAGTACATCCTCCAAATTCTGTATCTTGCCTATAATGTTCTAGACATCTTCTCTGCTTTCATCCTTATTTGTTCTTGCCTCTGAATTACTTCAGTCACTGTACCAGGTTGAATCATATTTTGATTTACACTGATTTCTGCTTCCAATCTAATTGACCAGTGGTAACTAGAAAAGTTTTAGATTAAGCTCTCTGCTGATGTTTTACATGCTTGTGGAGAACAGATCACATTTATGAAATTAGGAAAATAATTAAGAGCACCCTTTCTTTTGTCCTTACTAAGGTGAAAGAGAGGAATTAAGTGTCACATGTTTCAGGCCTCTGTATCCAATCTAAAGAAAATACTATGTCCATGCATCAACGTCAGAGAACAACGCAATTTTAAGTTGTAATGTATTTGTGCCTAATGCTGTCTACAGGAGAGCCTCAGATGTAAACAGAACCTTGAGGTGAGATTGTGATGTTACAACCTGGGACCTGTGAAGACAATGTCTGGAAGCTAAGATCCAAAAGGAAGAACTTCAAGCAAATTTTCTGTTTCAGAAATAGATGCAGATGAGATTGGTAATTTCCTTAGCAAATAAATTCATTTATTTCAGGAGTTTATACTTTGCCCATTCTTAAAATTGTTAATCAGAGTATAAACATGCTGATACCAGCTCCTTCTCCTCCAGATAAAGAAATTGGAAACAAGCCTGATATTTTTTGCCTGATTGATTGTAGTCCCACTGAAGCAAACTGAGCTGAGTTGAGCTGCAACTACATTAGTACAGTGATGAGTAAAATGAATTGTAGTGAAAAGAGAAGAATTGAAATGTGGAAATATATCCTAGAAATACCAGATTAATGATAAAAAGCTGGATATCTTTTGTATAGATTTAAGTAATGTGCTAACCCTAACTGGTGCTGATGAAATTCAGAGCCAGAACTGAAGGCAAAAATGACTCAACTTCAAGAAAATTGGTCAAGCATTTAACTGACATAGCAGAGAATTATAATTTTAAATGGAAGGAAGCCTGAAAATATTAAAAGCATTAAAAGAAATATTATGCTTTACTAATAAAGACATACATGAAAATGAGAGCATATGATCAAATTTAAAGAAGGAATAGAGCTGTTCTATATGAAATCCAACCTTTATGCAAGAGTTGTCAAGAATCAAAATACAAACTAAAAAAAAAAGAAAAAAAAAAGAGAGAGACATAAGAGATGTTACAAAACAGTAAGTTCCTGGCCGTTATGGTTGTGGAAATAATTTTAAAAGATGGCCCAAATCAACCAGAAGGTTTGATAAAAACAAAAAATAGAAGAAAGACGCCCTGACCCCACATCTTCTTAAAACAGCATTTTCAGCCCTAGAGGGCAATACTCAGTTCCCTAACCCCTTTCCACTTTCAGACATATGAGGCACAAATGACACACACTCCTCTTGAAGTGCAACACCACAGCTTCTCTGCTGACACATGCCCCAATATTCCTCAGACAAGACTTCATGAGAAAGATGTGAGTTGCTGGATGAGATTGCAATCTTAGTAGTGCCAATCTGTCCTGTGAATGAGATATGAGTTATACAAATGTTAGTGAAAACTGAGTTGAAGAGACTCGTGAAGAATTTGGACAGCCAGTTGCAGCAGACGGGAAGGAAAAGGTTCACTAAATCATATCTTATGGGCAAACTTAAAGGGAAAGAATTACCACAGTGAACGTTAGGAGGTTAGAGCAGTAACTGACAGGCTTACTGAGACGAGGCACAGCAGCACAGATGTGTGCCATTTTCCTGGGAAGTACTGAAATGAGTGTGTATGTCCAGTAGTTCTGTTAAGTGAGAGAGGAGGCATGGCAGCCTAGCCTGCTCTATCCAAAATAAAAGGTAGGGAATCCTTGTCAAAAGGGTTGAGTAGGAGTGTAGTCTGTACTTTTCAGTTTATTTCTAAATATAAGGGATAAATCCTGTAGCTGCTTCCTGAGAAGGAAAATAGTTTCTTTCTAGAAAAACTGGAAGTATATTTTAAGCAGAACGGATCAGTGAGATGTTGCAGATCAGGAGCGTCTTCTCATTAGGTTTAGTGGCCATTAAGTACATGATTATATCTCAGTGTAAGCAGAAATCTTCCTGTTGGGAGTCCAGTCCAAGAGGGTGTCAAAGGTGGGCATGGCTTTGGTGGCAAGTTATATACTGAGGTATGAGATCCAGTCTCTTAAACAATTTTCCAGCAATGGGAGAAAGGAGGTGAACTAAAAGAAGCGCTTCTTTCACCAAGAGCATGGTTACCTCTTGTAGCCTCTCATGCAAGTTGTAACAATGAGAATCAATCAGTACTCTGATGTTTTTCTTTTGTCATCTCCCATATCTTTCGGCAGCACTATCCCCCTTCATTTTAATACCAGTGTGCAGAGTGTTCTCTTGGATATATTTTATGTTTCAGTATTGATTTGCATTCAATTCACCGAAATAAAGGCCAGATGATCACCTCTGTTATGCGAATGAATGCATGGAGACAGCAAAGAGGTCAGTAAGTTGAAGTGGCAGAAGGCACAGCTAGTATTCTGCTCAGGGGGCTTTTTCTTTCTATTCATTGACCTTTCGGTGGCTTTCTTGCTTGCAGATTCTTATTCAAGGGGAAGGGTGCAGTTAGCTGGAAGGCAATGAATTCGGTTAGAAACCACTTTCTGTCACAACTGAGACTCAGCTTACACAGGGAAAGATACACAGGCTATTAAAGGTGTTCAGTAAGTCTTATTACTTTCAGTGCGTATAAACTCTGAGTAGTTTAAAGGAACAGGCTTACAATCTATTGGTTATTAAGACAGAGAAAGACTTATTTTAATAACATGCAAGTACTTAGGGTATCTATGCTTAGGGAAAGAAATATAATCAATCTACATGTAATTATCAGGAAAACATACTTAATACAGACTATAGTCTAGTTATATTTATATATCTTTGTCATTTTCTGTTTGTCTTTTTAGAGATGTGAATGAAATATTGAATAAAATATTAATCATACCCTTCAAAAGCAGGGTGAACTGTGGACCTCCAGAGCTGACTCCATTCTCCTCAGCTTAAGCTAAATAACCAAGCTCACAGGAACCTGTGGGACAAGAACAGTTATAAAGCAAGAGGTTTTCCAGACCAGCAGAATTATGTCAATATAATTGTGTCATTCTAACTGAAATAGCTTACATTCAAACATTTTATGCCATAAAAATGATAATATAATACTTCCGGTATTTAAATATTACGAATACTAAAAATTATTCTATAAAATCTCTTTTTTAAGGTTTAATATTTGGTATTAATAGAGATTCGGTTGGGATACAGGTCTTAAGCCTGAGAGATGGCTATAAGACCTGATAAAATTGTGAATATTTGTAGTTTGAATCCACTGAAATAGATAAAGTTTTACCTGTATGGGATTAATGCGTATGTTTTCGACTTTCTTTCTTCTTTCTGGCTATGATGGAGAAAGAATTTGGGGGGGAGAAAAAGCGACAAACACCCCACATGGGAATTAACAAACTGATATATCAACAATTGTACATATGTACATATAAAACTGATACATTCATAAAAAAATCAAATTAATAATTCCATTGGATTTTCAGAAGGTAGAAAGGTAATAATTCTATTTCTATCTGTGAGAGTAGAATATTCAAAATCTTTGTCCCAGGACAACAGATAAAACAGGCTTATAGCCTCCATTTTGTAAATTATGTGACAAGAGCCCAAAAGCTCTGGTTCTGAAGACTTCCTGAGCTTTGGGAAACCTGATTCAAAATTTGTGACAAAGTACCATTTCTGAAATTTATATCAATGCACTTGATTCTCTTCTACCAGCTGTAGTCCTACGTCAGTGGGTTAATTTCTGAAGTTCTCTTCTCACTCCGTACTGAGCGTGAAGTTTGTGGTTTCCATTTCATACCTAAAGAGCGATTTGTGTGCCTGAAACATTCCTTTTTTACATCCCATTGGCTTGATGAAAAGACATTAGGTCTCCCTACAGCCCTTGCCTGTAATGCCTCCTGAGAGAAAAAATGCAAGCTATAATGAGAGCAACTCACAACTGGTTAAACCTGGAAACCCTCGCAGAAAAAAATACCCTGACAGTCAACAGACGTTTCACCTCGTCTGACATGTCAGATTTTGGCCCAGTACTTCTAATGTAAAGCCCCTCCCAGAAGAAGTGAATCAAAATATCTAAAATTTATCAATATCGTATTTATGTATAAAACAGACTAAGGGACGCTATTTGACCTTTTGGTAACTGACCTGCTAATAAAAGCAAGGTCTCCCAGGATTTACCTCTTCATGCTCAGTGTGGGGCAACAGGCCAGGATAACATCTGCTCAGTATGCATTGCAAAGCAAATGAACAATGCTGACACCATTAATCAGCTTGTCCAAGTGAATAAAATGTCAAAACCTGATGTAAGAAAGCTTGGCTTTAAAAGCGAACATTTCGCGTGGATCTACATGGGTCTGTCTAACGATAGATTAGTTAACCCTGGAAGATGAAGAATGATTCCAATGTTTGAGGGGGGATTGCATCTAAATCTGACAATATACAAAGAAAGATTGTAAAGAAATTCGAGATACGGGAACTAGTTCTATAAAAATCAATCACCTGCCCTTGGTGCCTCAAACTTCAGTGTGTGATATTAAACAGAATTAATAAAACACACCTTGTTTTGAGTCCTACGAGGTTGCAAGCTGTGCATTAAAAGTAAGTTTTTTTCATTCACAGAACTGTGGAACTGCAGGTAGCATTTTTTCCTTCCCCTCTTTGCTGAGCCACGGGCAGGAACAGTACCTCAAAGAGAAAAAATACACGGAATTTATGTCAGTGGAACGGATGCAAAGCAGTGCAGCAGTACTTTAAATCTGGGGTTAAATTACGAGTGAAAACCGAGGAACAGTCAGTAAAGGGTGCTGATACTTCCTTATTTAATGAGGAGTAGAACATCTGTCAGGGAAAGAGAAGGTAGGGAACACAGACACATGGAAGCTACATATGGAAAAAATCTCTGCTAGCCAGCTTAAAAATGCAGGACCTATTCTATTGCTTTGTCAGATCTGGTTTTGAAACTCCAAGGTTTTTCTGCTTCCAAGATTCCCTTTGGAAGATGTCCCTGGAACCGTAGTGTATTTTGGTCTCAGTAGATTTTTTCCTGATATCCTTTTTTTCATAACCTGAATTTCTTCCCATAATTACCAGCACACCCCTTTGTAATACAACAAAAATTCACCTCCCTTGGTAGCTTTCACTGCCTTTCTTTTAGGGTCTGATCATCTTGTATCTTCTCAGAATATCATGCCCTAAGCTTGCCGCATTGGAAATTATCAGGATTATTCAAGGGGTAGGGCTTTAGCCTTAAAGAATAAAGTGGGCATCACTGGAATAGGTAAAATGTGTCTCAAAAAACCAAATGAGACATACTTTTTCGTTGTGGAGAAAAAACTATGTTCAATGCATCAGTCTCTTCATCACTATAAATCAGAGACTTTGTAAAGAGAGTTGCCATCATAGAAACTGAAAAATGTGCTGTTCTAATAGAAGAAATACCTTATTTTTCGTTTCTAATGTTTTTCATTTAGCTTGGTCAAGGAAAAAGTTTGAGAATTCATTCTGCTATTCAGTAAGGACTGTATCTTTGCTCCAGCTGGCTAAAGAACAACAGTAACGTCAAATAATTTTGGGTTGAAGATCATGAGTTCGATCAGATCAATATAAATTAAAATATTGTAAAAAATCAAAAAGCAGTGTTGAATAAAAGAAGAAATTTTATGAAACAAAGAGAACCATTTGGAGAAGTAGAATGGACTGAATAGTTTGAAATCCTGGATGTGGAGAAAGTTTGGGAGGATTTGTAAGAAGTAGATGCAAAACTCCTCTGTAATTTGAATCCCAAGAAAAGAAGAACACTCTTAGAGGAGGGATCTGACTGTAAATGAATGAGCAGCTACCTGAAAAACTAAATTAGGAGTAAACAAAAGCTTGAGGGAAAAAAATCTGCCTTGGAGATCATAAAAAATAGCAACAAAGTATGAATTCCCAAAAAGAAAAGAAAGGGGTGGGGGGGAAGGTGAGGGAGGAGACTTTAATAATTAAAAAATTATTCACTGTGCAATGCTAACACATCAGAAATGAATGAATATGTGATGAAGACACCACAAGAAAGTGGGGGCTATTTTTACATCCTGTGTAGGAAACAAGCTTCTGTGTTTAACAATACAAAAAGAACATTATGATGCACTTGTAAACTTCAGTAGTATACTGGGCTTTAGAATGTGTTCCTAAGGAAAATACTGTACAAGGTAGTAAAAAACAGAACAAAATGCAGTCTGAGTTTATGAAAGATAACAGATTCATCTGGCATTGTTTTTGACAGCAATCACCTTTTTTCTTAGGGAAAGAAAATATACTGAATTATTACTTCTGTGAAGTATTCTTATACAGTTCATAAATTAAAGTGGGAAAGATATGAAATACCATAGGAATCACCTGAATATCTGAATGCAAATCACTATGATAATAGCAAGAGGGATTGGCAAGGAGAGTAAGGAGAGAGAGAGAACAAGGGTTTATCACTGAGGGTTCAAGGAAGATTACAGAGAGACATCCTCCAAGACTGTTTATGGAACTCAGAATAGGTGCAAGAAGACCAATTGTCTTTTTAAAGGACTGCCAACAGTCTGTGAGTAGATTTTTATTAAACGACTATTTGCCATAACAGGAGATTTCACTTTGTGAACCTCAAGGCTTTTATATAGAAGACCTTTTTTCCCCCAGTTTCACCCAAAGGAAACAAAAAGAAAAGTGAAGAGTTAAAAAGACAGTTAAAGTTGCCACTATTGTTTAGCACTGAGGAATCAACTTTAATACAGATACTTTGAAAAACTCCCTATGGCCTCAAAAAGCTTTAAGTAGTGTTTAGATTCCTCTCAGGCTCCAGTGGATTCACTACTTGTTCTTTGACTGCTGAATACTTCTCTGCATCATATGAAACATTCTGGAATAGCAAATTAGAAATCTCACAGTTGTATCATTTATATTATAAAGAGTAAGAGTTTCTAAAAGAATATTTTGAGCATTAACTCAAACAGTCCAAAGAAGCTCTTTAGTTTCGTAGTCATTATAAATTAATTTTATGCTTTCCCTATACCTTTTCATATTCAGCTATCGGCAGTTACGTTTGAATGACAAAAGCTGGAAATTTTGGTAACTAGAAGAGCAGAAGGGACTTTCACATCTGTTATGGTAGGGAGAGCATCCTGAGCTTGTGGGATGAATATAACTAGAAGACAGAGTTAGAGAATTACTCTGCAGTGAGATGGTTAATTGTGCCATTTCAATATAGATTTTTTCCTTTTCAAATTTGCCTTCCATCCCTTCCAGATGATCAAGAGCTCATCCTTCTCCCATTAAAAGCATAGTTCAGTACACTGATGATACTTAGCTGGCATTGTCAAAGATATTTTAATACTCACACAGAGTAGAAATGTATCCACTTTATAAGCTACCTCCCCCTGTTTGTTGTGGGTTTATTGTTTTTTTTTTGGGGGGGGGCAGGCTGGGGGAAGGAGGGGGTTATTTGTTTCTTGATTTGTTTGTTTTTTCTTTTAATCACAGCTGTTGCAACTACTATGGTGATTTACACCTTCTGGTGCAGTTTCCCATTCTGTAGTCTGTGTTCATTTATGAAAGGGACTGTCATTTAATAGATTTCTGCATAATGCCCATCCCAGAGACTTCCCTAAGGACTTAAAAAATCCTTCTCATTCCCTTTAATATAATAGCTAATGATAAGCAAGAGTCAAGACCACAGTTCTTCACAAAATTCCATTGCTATGGAATCATGATGTACACAGGGCCCTGATAATATCTGCGTATTTTGTACATAATTTTGTTCCTAGACAAATGCACACAGGGTCAAGTGCCTTGGGAGATCAGATCATTTTGTTTCCTATGCATGATCTAAGTGAGGAATTGCATACAGGCACAGAATGCCTCCCATGTTATCAGGAAGCATCTTGAAATTTGACCTATATTTGAGAAAGAACTTCTCTGCACTGAGTTTCAGATTTAAAAGTCCTGCTTGTTCACTGTATTTATCACCAGACTTTATTATTTGATCTACTTTTTATTATCTTTCTAGATGCTGCTGGTTTTAATTACACCTTTTCACATTACCGTAATCTCTACTCATGCATTCAACTGTTTTGCTCTCTGCATCACTGCTCTGAAACAAATTCATGAAACTCTCCTTTTGGTTTGGTTTGGGGTTTTTTTTGACACCAGACATGGCAGTGGCCTCAAAGAAGGAAAGAGGCCTCATTTTCTTCATGTAAATCAACAAAACTCTACTGAACTTCTTGGAGATTCCTAGATTTTTCACAAGCAGGTTCTTTATACCCTTTCTATCTCAGGAGTATACAGCGTTAAATGTAGCCGCACTGCTGTTGCAACCTTTTCCTAGACCAGCTGGCAGAACTATGAAAACCCAGCCTGATTTGCATATTACAATCTTTCTCTAATGGACAGTCTAAGGAAAGGCATGACTTTCTAGAAACTGTGTCTAGTATGTAAGGCAAGCTCCTAAGCAATGGTTTGCCCTAGAACCACCCAACACTGTTCATTTTCATGTGATTTCATTTGGTTTACTAAGCATTTCTAGACCAGTAGGGAGGCATTTTTGTCTCCCACTTAATATGCACTGCATTTGTTCAAAACATTCCCAGTCCCTGGTGCTCCCTCTTTATTAACTTTTCTTCATATTCTGCTTTCCAGAAGCAGATGCTGTGTTGTATTATCTGGTCATCCTCTTCTTAAAACTCACACAATAAAAATATTAGTGGTTATTTTCCCATGGCTAGGGAGCAAAATGAAAAAAAGACTTCAGCATTTCTTGTCTCAGGAAGTATTTTGGGATACTTATGGGTGGGATCCTGAAGAACCCCACAACACATGGTGTGCTTCTAGAGAAAGTATGATCTGCATACAATTTCCTGATATCTCAGGTATTCTTTCAGAACATCTAGTTTATCATTTCATCAATCCAAATATTCACCTTTAAATTACTAGAAAATGTTTGTTCCCGAGAAAGCAGAGTGTGCTCTGTGTTTATCGTGAACAAGCTGGCTTGTGGAATGTGTATTGCTCTGAGTAAGAGCCCTGGAATGAAAAGCTGAATCCTTCCTCAAAAGTTTGCTTGCTTTCTTTCCTTTTGTTTTTTGGCTCAAGGAGGATATGGACACCGTTTGCTGAGCATTACACAGAATTGCTGAGCCCTTCATTACCGTAAAAAAGTTCCCTCATTACAGAAAAATACATTCCTTCAGTTAGAAGGAGGCAGTAACAGGACCAGCACACAGTTTAAAGAAATACTGCATTATAAACAGGTTGTTACAACATTTGAATTTGTAATTTTGGGAATACAGTTTCTTGATTTTCAGTGGAAGATTAAAAGAAAAAATTCTTAATATATAAGAACAGGACCAGATAATCAGCATATTTACATTTGGGAAAGTTGCGGTCCTGTGTAGCAATTTAATAGATTTTCCTCAACTAACTCACTGTGAACTAACTCACAAAAGAAATGATCAGCCTAAAGGAGATGTCTGCAGCATTTGTTCCAAACAAACAGCTCCCTTACAGAAAAGTAGAGTCCTCAGAAACTTGTCAGTTCCCATCCGATCATTTTCATCTAGAATCAGTCTTCCTGGTGCTTTGTAGGTTGAGATTGCAATCTTACTGGGAAAATTATCAGGAAGCCACAGAAAAGATAAAATCCTTGGAAGGAAACATGTAGCCCAGAGTGGATGGTAAAAGACTTAGTCCCCTGCAACCACTCCACCTATTTCAGGAGTTGAGTCAAATATTTCTCCTGTTTCACAAGTTGACTCTCTGCCAGGCTGTTGGCAAAGGGCCAGCATTCCAATTAGGCACAAGCTGGAAGACGGCCCACAGGTCAGTGCCTTTCCTTGGACACCAAAGGCAGTGTTAAGATAAAATCTTAACTGAGTTCTGGCCAAGATCAGGCTGCAACCATCATTTACTCATTCTTCATCTTTCACAATGTTGCAGCTGGATTTATGCATCTGAAAGTTGTGAAGTCTGAATGAACTTTTTCATACTGGAAACAACAGGAAAGAAGCTCTGTAAGCAGAAGCACCAAAACAACTGTGAAAGGACTCAAAAGATAGCTTATTGGATGGAGTTCCTTTGAGTAAAATAATTTCCATATTTCTGGAAGTAATGTAAACAACTTATTTACATGACTGCCATTGGAAGTGAGAAAGCAGCATTTTTCCCATATTATGGATGGCAATACTGGAAAAAATAATTTGAAGTCACCGATGGGATTGGATAATCAAACTATCAGGTAATTAATGCTTGTACACAGCTCAAAGTCACATTTTCATTGAACTCAGCCATGCAGATACTCACATAAACTCCATGAACTGACCACTTCCGTAAAAAAATAAAACAACACGATCCCTGACTTGTAGATGGGGAATTGAAGTGCAAATTTATTTTGTCACAGAGGAAAAGGCAGGAACTGAACCAGATGTTCGAAGATCTGGCCCAGTGCCTCAAGCACAAAATAATGCTTTTAACTCATAAAGGTGCTCAGACAAAACTGCTCTTTTTCACCCTTTATGATCTGGTTTAGTAAAGACAATAGAGAAAGATCAATAAGTATGCTGTTCACTCAAAGCCTACTTGGTGATAAGGGAACATGCTTTGATGACTGTGGAATGTTTTTTGACTTTTTCTTAAATCAGAAAAAAAAAAAAAGAAACAGAAGAAAGAAGTATCCATTTTGTGTGGAGACGATTTCCAGACTTGCATCCTTTCCCCCTGTCAACTCCCTTTTTTAATTTGATACAACTTTTCCAAAATTACTCTGGGTCGACCTGTATGGATGGAACTGGATAAACTGCCTAAGCTGCTTTTCAAACACTGCAAATTGTCGTGAAAACTTGATAGGGCAACCACATGAATCCATTATCTACACTTTTCAGCCTTTACTGGGAAAATGTGTTTCAAAAGCATTGTTTCTCCAGAATGTGTAAATAAATTTGACTAGAACAGCTGTGCAGAGAAATGCTGTTGTTCTGTCATCTCCTCACCCCTCTGGATGCCTGATGCCTTGGCCCTGATAATTACCCTCAGCTCCTGTGGGAACAGAAATGTGCTGACTAAACGATCGTTCCTGTTATCTGGGTTTCCTACTGTGCTGGGAGTTCTTTGCTTTAATGTCATTAACTGCCTTAAAGCTCAACCATGTGCAAAATATCATCTTTTTTTTTTTCAACGAAGTCTGTATTAAAGCAAAAACAACTGTTTTATAGCCTAGTTAGTAGGGTGAAGTGGACAAAACGCTGCACGACAGGTTCCTTGTGTAAGTGCCAATTCAAATCTATTTAACTACTGTAAATTGATTTGAAGGCAGCACCAGATGTGCCACTAGATTTCCATTTATTCCTCACCGAAAGTCAATGAAATGCATGTTGTCTGGAAATTGTCCCAGGAAGCAGACGTGATATGTTTATTGAGGCTTTGACCAAAGACCAATTCTTGAAGCTTCAGATAAGGTGCTCAGCATGTCCCAGGAGACTCACATCATAGTGGTAGGTCACAGCGTAAGTGGAATTTGCATAAGTGGAATCTGATTTGTGTAATATGACTTGGATTCAAGAAGTCTTTTGGGTAATTTTCTGAATGGAAGACTAAATCAAATCAGATATTTACACCATAATAATCCTTTCCTACAGAACCCACATGAAACTACTTTGCTTCAATAATCAACATCATAATTCTCCAGTTCAATTTTATTTTGCTATGTTCATTTCCTGTGGCCATTTTCTAAGATCTCGACATTTACGGGAAACCTGAATCTCTAACACAGCCCAGTCGGAGAAAGTTTCCACTGCTCACAGAAAGGTACTGAAAGGTACAAAAGTTCAAACATGCTCAGCTGCAGATGAGCTCACCCTCACCAGTTCTCTGCAGCTGATTATAATAAAAACATCACCTCCCATGTGACCAGCTCTTGCCATTGAAAAGCAATAATGTCATCTCCGGTGGGATCCTGGATGACATACAGCTAGTATTAAAACACAGATATTTCTCCAGATTTCTCTGCAGCTTGTAATTTCCTTTGGTGGAATGACTATGTGTTTGGGCAGAGTTTAAAGAGGGTAAAGGAATAAACACTCTGTTAATATTAAAGGGAAAACAAAATAAAAGATGACCACCTTAGTAAAATAGATTGTAGCTTGGCAATTGGGGTAAACATATGGGACTGCACTGATAACGTGTTGATTTTTATTCTTATTTATGATATAGGAAATATAATAAAAAAGAGTTACTATTAGCATTTATTCCTTTAAGCTAAAAGTGTTATTAGTATGTCTGATCAAATAGTCCATGGAAATGTTAGCTTTATCAGGCATTTGATCAAGCCATTGGGGCATCTAGATTAGTGTCTGTAATACAAGAAATTTGTCTTTCTGAGCAAGAATGTTATTTCCAAGAAATATCACAGACTTTTCCTAACTCCTACTGTGCCTGGTGGCCTCAAGGAAGAGCAGAGGCATTCCTATGAAAAGAATAAAGGGCAAAATACTTGCTGAGTAGCTGTCCTTGCTCATTATAGATGGGTGATTATTTGCCTAGCATTTAATTTGTGGCAGTCTTCCTTTCCAGGAAAAAAAAAAAGAACCATTATATTATGCATATCTGTCATGGAAGAGGAGATGAAATACTGTTACTAACAAACAAAAGAATTCAGATACCCTCAGGAACATCAGATAAGAATTACGATATACCCCAGAGTTTTCTTGAGACAACCAAAGCCATGGGGAGGCTATGCACTTTCCAGACACTCCTCTCAGATAGATTCCATCACCGAGCAGGGAGATGTGTTGTAATAAAAATGTAATATGGATTTAAGTACCTATCTCCTATCTCTCTGAGAAGGCAGTTACATAAAGCTAAGGAAGGAATCTCTTCAGAAATATCCCACCCAACCTAGAGGGTCTCAACGCAATAAAAATTGTTGGTAAATAATCATATTGAGTCAGATTCTTTTTGTACACAGACAACAGATTTTCAAAATAAAGGATACTGTGTTATTTTAACAGAGTAAGAGGAAACGCTAGCATTGCAGACTAATCAGTGCATTGGAAATTGCTGAGTAGGTATTGCTTTATCTTCACAAAACCTAAGCAGACCTTAGAATGTGAATTAACTGCTGATGGTTTCATTAACTTCCTTGAAGCCATTTATAGCTTCCCAGCTCTTTATTTTTTCTCTGAAAAGAAATCACTGGACTAAGTGGGCCTGAGATGATACATAACTTGCAGTGTACCACCTATCATGATTTGTTAGGATTAAGAGGTAAGAGGCTACAGAAAGTATAAAGTTGGCCTACACGTGACACAGCTCAAAATGTGAGAAGAGATGGGGCATTTGAAAAGGAGTCAAGGTTACTGCCATATCATTAATGCTGAGGCAACACTTACCAGGATGCATTAGAGATACTCGTGGGTCTGAGAATCAGCCATCAAAGGCTCAGCCTGAAAGACCAAGCACAGAAATTAGGATGTGCCAGTGCTCAGAAAGGCTGGGCTAAACCCTCTGTGCTAAATTCACCATAAGCCCTCAAAGGACCTCAGTAATGTGCATCCACTACAAAATTATGTCAATTATACTTCTTCTCCATAGACAAAATACTGTTATCAAACATGTTCCTTTATGCTCAAATAGTAACATATTTTAAAATTATACTTACTAGTCATGCCACAAACTGCTACAGTGTCCTGCTGGATAATGGTTATGTGTGCTAAATATTTGCCTTTGATTGCTGTGGTATATAGTGGTTTGACTTGTGTTGTTGTGTGCATTGTATGCACCATATGGCACTTTACAAAGTGCACTGGCTTGTGTGAAGTTGGCCTAGGTTCTGTGTTTCATTTTCTGTGAGTGTTCTGACCCAGCTAGAACTGAAACCTTATTTGTACTTAAGTACAAATTAACTAATTCCTTAAACTGTTCTACAATAAATAATTATGATTTTTAATTCTGTATAGTTCTTAATTTGCCATCTGGTACATTTTAGAAGAAAAATAGCTGGCATGTATGTGTACAGTCAATTTGGTATGGTTTCAAAAAATGTTTAGCTTTGGCCTAACTTAATGCTAGTCATGTCTAAAAACCCCACCTGCCATGAATTATTTTTCTTCTTTCCTGCTTGTGGAAAAAAAGAGGCACATAGGCTGAGGAGGAGGAAATCTTGCCAAAAATGTCTGGAGGCACAATGATGTTCACTGGAGCATAAAAGTTAAGAAGACATATTTCTAAGCAAACAAATTACTGGTAGGAATTTGTTATTTGTTACACTTCTCTCTTATTTTCTTAGGGCGTAATTGACACCCTGCCCCCTCCCGCCCAATCCTCCAAACAAGAACCCAGAAACCACAAAGAGCCATCAATGAAAGGTCAATCTAATCTGAGCAGACCTAATGCTCAGTACCCATGAAGATGTTGGATACAACAAGTTTAAAAGGTCTTCATATATCTCACTAATTGAAAACAGTATGCCAAATCCAAAGTGACAGAATGACATGGCCCAGCATTAGCAAGGAACACAGCAGGCAATTCCAAAGGTGAATCTTTCACAAACTAGCCAGGTGCATTCCCTTACCAGGTAAGAATTCAAACAGGCTAAACGCTGAAAAGCCTTAAACTCTTGGGACAGGAAATCTGTACATACGTCTCTGGAAACTGAAGGTCCTTTGAGCACAAAACCAAATTTGAAAAGGTCATAAGTAAACTAGCTTGTAGTTCAGGAGAGAAGTAAAACAAAGTAGGAGAAATTATGTTACCTCAAGAGTTACAGGCATATCTGGCAGAAGAAATTTACTATCATCTTTATTTATAAGATCTCATTTTGTTGGCCAGACCTAGGCTTCCTGTAAGGCTTAACAAAGCCCTGCCTAGCTTCTAAAGCAGTGGTACTACAGCTTCTAAGCAAGGAAACCCATTGTATCTATAACTACTTCTTGTCTAGAAGATGCTGACTGTGGTTTTGAATTTCTGGTTATAAAAGTGGGGGAGAAGGCTTTTTTCAAGTCACAGAACAGTCCCTTCGACAGAAAGGATGATTTTAAAACCAATCTTTTCATTAAAGCGGTCTGACTTGGAAAAATTCTTGTCATTCACTTTGAAAAAAGGAAACAACCAAACTTAAACAAATAGGACTCAGGTAAGCAGGGAGACAGAGTACTACACAGGTTATATACAAAGAAAAACTTAAGTGTTTCGGTGTGTCATTTTTCTACAGATTTTGAGCTGCTGTGAGGTGGGTGAGTGTTAGGGCACAGCAAAGTCCAGCTGTTCCCCAACCCTGGGGAGCTGTTCCCCAAGGGTGATAACAAGGACAGTAGGGCAGGGGCCTTGTGAGCCCCCTGCTAGCGAAGTAAGCTGAGCAGGGCCAGCCTGGGCATGGAAGCCAAGCTAGCCAAGAACCCAGGTCATACATGGGGGTGAGGGAGATCTAAGGAACACAAACAGGAATTAAGGCAAAAGCTGAAATAATGAGGGATTAAGAGCAATTAATCACATCTTATGGATTAGTAAACTCACTCTGCTGGTCAACCCTAGATAGAAAGGAAGCAACAGCCACCTCCTCTGGTTATCTGCTGTGAGCTGCAGTGCAGAACCTGCAGCTTATGTCCTTGCCAGGATTCTATCCAGCTACAGGGGTTATATTTGTCTAAGGTAAGATAAAATATGCTTTAGGACAAGAACCCTATTTTCCTATGTGCTTTCCAAGGTTAGCGCTGTTCTGTGATTCCCGTCTTGGTCAGTGCATGGAAAAGCAACATTAAGCAAAAAGAGAACTGCAGGATGCATGAACTGCAGGTGAGCATGGCATGTCCATCTGCCAGCCTGTCAGGCTCACATATGATTTGACTTCTGTGTTTTCCGGGTCTGTGAGTAATGCTAGAGAGTCTCCTAGGTAAAAAGTACCCTGGAAGGAAGAAAACAGGCATGACAGCAGGTTCTGAGTATGTTGATCATTAGAGATTTTTGTCATTAGTGATAAAACATATGCTCAGATTTTACTTCGCTGCAAAACATTCAGTAATGAAACCACGTAGAGAAGCAACTGCCATTGACTTTAGCTTCGGGTAAAGAAAGAAGGAAAAAGGTGGAGCAACTTTTGCACTGAGACAATAGCTAGGCTCGTGCTGTCCTCTGCTGGTGAAGAACACACATCGATCTAAAAGTGTCGATGCTTGTGTAAGTGGTGCTTGAATAGTATATTTTAATAAACTTCAGAATAAACGAAAGCTGTAATAGCTGTACAAACTAATAAACTGCCACTACTAAAATCAAATGCTTACCTTTTGTATATGTCTAAAAACCATGATTTTGTCTTCAGACTGCAGTAGGTTAAAGTAAATCCAGAAGCTTAATGTAAACATTCCGTCATTACTGTATATGCAGGAAAATGTTTCCCATTGCTTGCCCATTCTCCTTCTTTTTCTTTTTTCTTTATAGAAAATTCCAGGAATTTTTGCTTAAATGGGAATTTGAATGGTCTGAATTGTAGCTGCAAATTTAGAGGCCATATTGAAGAACATTTGAAAATGAGCTCCCAGAAGTTTACTTTATGAATGGCTAAAATCATACCCATTTATTCTTTAAAGCAACAAAAAAATAGTGCTGCCCTATTTATGATATGTCACAGGTACTTTTACCTACCTAAAAATGGATAGGAATAGAATCATAGAATAATTTGGGTTGTAAAGATCCTTTAAAGACCATCTAATCCAATCCCCCTGCAATGAGCAGGGACATCTTCAACTAGATCAGGTTGCTCAGAGCCCTCTCCAACCTGGCCTTGAATGTCTCCAGGGATGGGGCATCTACCACCTCTCTGGGCAACCTGTGCTGGGGTTTCACCACCCTCATCATAAAAAAAGTTCTTTGTTATACCTACCCTCTTTAGAGTTTCAGATTCTATAGATTCAGTGTTACTTGAGATGAGGATAAGAAGATAAATACAACGCTCAGAATCACACCCGTTTCACTCACCATCCAGTTCTCACTGATCAGGCCCCCACCCTGGGCTCCTGCTCCCCTGACCCCTGTCAAGTCCCTTCTCAAAGTGCTGCATTTCCCCATCTTGCACAGTCCTCTGGTCTCCTCTGTTTCTGGAGCTTCCCCATGTACTTCTCCATTCAGACAATAATGACCATTCAGAATGGAATCTGATTTCCAAGAGAGCACAGCCTACCCCAAGTAAAACAGAAAAAATGCAGTATATGCCTATACAAGCAAACATCCCTTTCAGTTTCTGCCTCAACAGGCAACTCAAAGGGCAGCATTTATTTAAGCAGAGATGCTTGCAAAGGTATTGTAGAAATGTTGACAATGGTTTCTGATAGGCATAGGTTGTGTTTGTGTGGTCCTCTCCCTCACTCTGCTCATATACTTTAGTGAACAGTGGAGCACCAATTTAAATGGTGTTCTCTGGGCCCAGCATGGTCACCCAGCTAAGTGCCCCCATGGAGCAAGGTAACAGCAGTACAATATATTCATGCAGAACGACAAACAAGTCTTCAGAAGACATTAGGAAGTGTCCTGCATTGCCTTGTTCAGCTGAAAAAGTAAATTGCAGATGAGAAGAAGGGCATGACACAGAGGCAGCATTCATCACAACAGATTGCTTATTGTTTTATCTAAAGTGAGATCTAGAAAGTTTAAACATCTCCCTGTCTCCTGGAAGGCTTGGGTCACAAAATCTGTTGTGGGACTTTGCGCAAACCTGAAAGATGTATAGCTAGAGAGTCTTGAGCACACTGGCCTCGGTAAGTAACCTGTGTAATGATTTTAATTCTTTTTGGACTTATGATATGTGGCTGAGATACAAGTTTAGTACTTTGTTCTGCCTTCCCCTGTGGCAGCCCTGTTTCTTCTGATCCTTGGGAAGGATTCATAGTGATTAAGAACAGACTTACAGCCTCTTCTCTGGTAATCATGGCAGCATACGATGGCTGATGAGAAACTGCAAGAGTCCAAGAAAGAGCTGCCCCCTACTGTGATGCAGTATAAGACTATCAACTTTTTCTTCCTCACTTTCATGAAGGCTCCTGAGCTATACTGATGCCCAGAAACAGCTGCAAACTACTACCAGAAAGGGACAATTTCACCTCAGGGCAATCCAGAGATGACATAAAGTGCCTTCACATATCCCTAAGCTGCATTTGCACTGAACAGAATTACACCCTAAGGACAGAAATGGAACTGAAGAAAAGGTCATCTTTGTTGTGTTTGCTTTCTGAGAAAAAAAAATCCACTAGAGGTTATCAGAGGAACAATTTTATTTTTAGAATGCTCTTGTTCCCATGAAACTCGGGAGAATTTTTATCTTTGACTTGAATGGGAACAAAATATTACCCTTGGGGAATGACTTCTTACATTACCAAAAAAGAAACGTGATTAGGAAAATCTGTGGAAAACTCAGGGGAAATGCTCTCGAAGAAATGTATCTATAGAGAGAAGTGTTCTTGTTGATTCTGAGACATTATTTTGTCATGCTGCTAGTTTTATAAGGTAGTGGTTTGCAATGTCTTCCAGAACCTATTAATATAAACAGGAATCACAAGTTTTTAGTTACAACTGTATTAGAGGAAGTGAGTATTTTACAGAGCAAAACAGAGAATGTGATTTCATTAACTTATTTAATGTTTTTGCAATAAGTGAAAGTATCTTCCAACACATACAAATGTAAAGAAATATGAAGATAAAAATCCCTTCAAACAAATCTCTATACAGCTTAGATCTGGAAAAGCATTTGCATATTTGCTGAAAATAGTGTATTTACCCTTGCATAGCATTCCTGAAATTGAAGAAGCCTTCATATTTTTCCTTTCTTTATTAAGTCACAAAAAAATAGGTTGTCTGTTAGCCCAGGGTTTATTAAACATTGACAAGCTACACTAAAACTGAAACCCATCACTTCAAACAAAAACACGGTTAAAACTGACAATAGGTACCTTTAAAATATATTTTCAAGCAACAATTGAGAAAAAACCCCATATCACGGGAAAATCATTTTCCTGTATTGGCATTTTGCTACCCTGTAAACCTAATTTTCAGTGACTTTCCATCTAGCAGTGGAGAGATAATTAGTCTCCAGGTGATTAGTTCTGTGGTAGAAAGAAGTGACTGGTTACAGTGAAGGTTACAATTATGGCTGTGGTGAAGTTGATGCTCTGGAGTGGTAGGGATGAGCTGTATGGCTACAGCTGGGATTGGGGTTCAGGAAAGGAAGAGCTGGACAAGTACCTTTACTGCAGGATCTTGTCAGCCTGGTGGGCCTAGGATGAGGGCTGGTGATGGCAAGGACTTATGGCTTCTGGCTAGCTGTGATGGAAACAGGTGGCCAACAGTTTCAGGAGTTACTTTTCTTAGCAGTGTACCTCCTCCTGTGACAGAAAACTGTGGCTGGGCTAAGGATGTTAGAGCATGCACTGTTAGGGTGGCTTAGGATCACAGGTCTGGTAAAAGATAGCTAAGGTCTTGGTTCTACAAAAGCTCAGGAAGAAGAACAAACTTTGGTATTAGAGAAGCCAGTCATTGTGGTATGAACTCTGTAGAACATATTGGTGTTGTATTTAAAAAACATCCTGATCACGAATGTGTATGTTATGGTCCAGGAAAGGGGAGGCTACAAGACCAAGTTAATAGGTGGACCTACTAAGTTGTGTGGGAATAGTATGTGGGCTATTATTTCTAGAGAGCTGTGCGTTTCTCTCCAAACTTAATTTTTAAGGTGTCTGAGTTGGTAGGGCGTTATTTTGTTTATTGGATAAAGTTGTGTTTAAGGCAAAGAAAGACGAATGTCAATACTCATTTTCTTGCAGGATCCTAACAGGTTGTGGCTTATCCTTCCTGTGAGTAATGAATGATCAATGCTACGGCAGGAAATCTTGAACAGGTTTTGGATATGGTGGCCAATAGGACTGAATTTGAAACTAGGGATCTGTGAATCAAAATTCAAATACTGGTGTGGTTTCAAATATTAGTGTGGTTTCTTTGCAGGGCATTAAGGCCTAGAACAAGGATTGTTCTAACACAGGAGATTATCTTTTTGGACTTTATTTAGGTAATGTTAAAACTGCAGTTCAGGAAAGCAGGGGCTGCAGAGATCAGCGTAATTTTGGAGTCTTTCCGTTCCCTAGGGCAGGATGGAAGCTATTGCTAGGAAGGGTGTATGCTTTTCGTGTGGGCGAGTAAGGTTTTTACTGAGAGGAGAGCAATAGTTGGTGCTGTGTTTTAGCTAAACAAAGTCTGAAAAGCTTGTTCTGTGCCTGGGTTCTGTGAGACCAATAATTCCCATTTCACTCTTGATCTAAGTTGTGAAGAGCAGGTATGTGGTCTGTGACAGAAGCCGGGGTGGGAATAAGATGAAATCTGGACAAGATTTTAAGTCGGTATTTGCTTTAGGTCTTTAGTAGTTTCTTCATGCTCAACATGGGTTTTGTTAAAACTGAGGATCAAGAAAGGTGAGTTAGTTTTCATTTCAGTATGGTTGGAAAGGAGAATCTGGAGAAATGTGATGCCGACAGTTCTTTTGGGATAGGGTAGGGATTGGACTTGGGAATGGACATTGACATTTGGTTATTTTTGGAGGGGGGCAAGTGTTAAAAGGGGTGAAAGCTAACATGATTCCTATATGGATTAGTTTTGAGACTGGATAGAATTATTTTCTGTAAAGAAAAGAAAACAAGCAAAAAAAAAGTGAAGTTTTGAGCTGTTTGTGAGGCTGGTAAATAGCATGGCAATTGTTTCATCCTATTCATGTATGTTTCATTCAAATATTTAGGAAGAAATATTAATATTCTTTCCTTTTTATTTTATTTGAAATTTATATATATTTTAAAATATCAGAAAAAAATTTTTAAACCAAACACTAAATACAATACTGGCAGCTGGGACAAAACAAATGCTTTCATTAACATTCATTTTTTATTTCCTGTGCCAGGATTTCCAAAACAGGTTTTCCTCCCCAACTTTTCCATTTGGCCAACTAGGCTAAAAACCTTTTTCATAGTGCTAAATTCCACACCAGATTTAACTTCATGCATGGAGCCAGATACAGATACAAAAATTAAAGAGAAAATAGAATCATCCATAGTATTAGTGAAAAAGTAAACACTTCAGCTATTTTCTGTATCACCATAGCCCAGCACAGAGGAGTATGTGAAGCATGTTAATAGGATATTCTGCCTAAGTTTCCACTGTTCACCTCTGTTGCTTTCCTTGTTTTGCAGATGAATGCAAAGTTTCAACATTCAGCATAGTCCTTCTGGCAAACGTTATGAATATTAAATATTCATGTATGAAATCTGTTCAGATCCAACCTTGGAATCATTTTGAGTTTGTTTATGACCAATTAAAATGCCAGATAAATTTCAGATTCTGCCATCTGAGTAGCCTGAATGCAGAGAATGAAGGACAATATCCTGTACTTCTAATTTAATTTTCCCATCGGTGTTTGTTTGAACTCTATCTGCGGGTCAGGACAGTGGATGTCTGCGCAAATATTTTCTGCTTACGCCAGCCAGGACTGTGTGCATAATTCCAGTTAAAATTTCAGCAACAGTTTATAGTCACTTAAGCTGACTTTTCCCACACAGAAAATAACACTTTCAGATTGAGAACTTTATTAATGAGATATACTTGTCACTTGCCTGTGGCAGAGCTTTGGTTTTATGCAAACTGGACCTCCCTCTGGCTCAAGATCTTGACTGGAGTTGGAGGAATCTTATAATCTTCAGAAAATGAAATTTTATTGAACCTGGAACAGTCCCACGAGCATCAGAGATTTGCTGTGCACAGGGAGAAAACAGAAGATAAGTAAATGGCAGAAGAATGTAGTGAGTCAACCTGCAGAAAGAAGGTAAAACATGTGGAAGAAGGGAGCAGCAGGTAGAGGACGCAGTTCTCCTTTGGGTCAGCTGGATGTGTTTTTCCATTCACTTTTAAATTTCATCTCTCACTTCAAGTATCATCAGCGTTAAACTTATGAGTGATAGGGAGGTGGAAAGAGGTGGAAGGGGCACTTCCACGCTTCTCAGCTTGGAAAAACAAAGTGGGAGTGTCTGCCAAAGAAATCTGGACACTTTGGATTTTCTTGAAAGATCCAAACATTGTTATTTCCTCTGATTTTGTATGCAGTATCTGAAAGAGCCTGACTTGCAAGTGTTCCCATGGTCTTTGCATACACAAAGAGGAATGAGACCTTTTCAATGGCACTTACTTTAGATTAATGGAAGGAACAAAGAGCTAGGCAGCTTCCAAGAGGGTGTTTCCTCTGTGTGACCCTGAACATAGTTTGAGAAGTCTGGCTGCTCCCTCTGAGCACAGACACAGCTCCTGGAAACTGAAAAATGCTCGCTATGAGCAGTAGACAGACATTGCTGTCTGCCTCTGTGGGCAAGATCATGCAGAAAAATTAGGATATTAACATGGAAATGTCCTCAAAACAGGGACCCCTGGAGTAGGCATTTTGGTTTGGATCACTAAGAGAGAGTCCCATTGGAGAAACAGGCCCATTTGCAAAAGCTGGATGCACAGTCAGATTGCAGGCACCTTGAACACCCAGAAGATACTCAGAAATGGGCAGTGGTTACGGTTCTTAGAAATGCAGCATCAAGTAGTTTTAAAGTTTAGTACCAGTACTTTGTCCAGAATAAATGTGAAATAAACTCAGACAACCCCCATTACAAAAGAGGAAACTGATTCCTTTCCCACACTGTGTGTCTCATACCAAGACCACTTTGAGCACTGACCACTTTAAACCTGCGTTGCAGTTGTTTGTAAATAGTTTCAGTACCTGGACTAGTTTGGTCAGTCTGTATTTGACATCGCTTCAGTGTTTTGCATAACTTTAGGTAAATATTCTATCCAATCACCTTCTAAAATTATAAAACTCTTTGTTTCCCTCATAAATTAGACAGAAACTAACAGAAATTTAGTAAAACTGTTGTAAATCTCCACTTACTGAAACGGTAACATCCAGAGCAACCGGAAGACTTACACAACCCTCCAGACACAGGCTTGGTATGAAGATCATGGTAGTTTTAATTTCGGCCACGACAGAGCAGAATATGAAGAAAATGTATCATGCGCAAGAGAAAACCAAGAATATTTAAACTGGTCATTGCTCAGCTTACTTTTCCTTCCATTGGAGAGAAGTTTTTCATGGCTAAAATCCTATTTCCAAAATAATCCAGATATGTTCAGACCATTTCTACAACATCAGTTTACTGGGCCTCTTGTGACAGTTTTTCTCTTCCCATGATGGGGGTTGGGAGTAGATGATCTTTAAGGTCCCTTCCAACACTTAACATTCTATGATTCTGTGTTGCTGAACTATGGAGCTTTTCACAGTCATAATTTTCTCCAGGATGGAAACTGGAGAGTGACGGAATGAAGAGGAGAAAGGAAATGATACCACCTCAGAAGGAAAGACAGAAAATTCGAAGTTGGTTTTGGAAGCAAAAGTATAAAAACCCCAGAATCTAAACGTTACATTTCGGCAGTATCAAAACAAAATTATCTTGACAGCAGACTGGGAGGTGTTTGGCTCTGTTTACATTCTTAAACTTCTACATATATTTGAAGTCTAGGAATAATGAAATCTGGAAGACTGAGTTTTCAAATTGTAAGAAGGAGCCTTGAAGCTGTCCAGATTCTGAAAAAGAGTTGCTCAAGACTTTACTTGCTGCACATTTAACATGCTTGTCCCCAAAGCTATTCAGATAGTGAATGTGCTCCAAAGCCGTGACTCAGGAAATGAGGGCTCCCAAGTCAGTTTTTCTCCCTGAACAAATCCAGCCAAAATCCAGGTTTAGCACCAGAGCAGGGATCTATTGGAAGTGTGTTAGTGTAATGATGGATTCCTCCGAGATACATTCAGAGGACAGCTATGATGACATTAGCTCTTCCCAATCAGTCTTCCTCTGCCTCTGTTCAGTCACCCTTAGATAAACAGCATGAAAGCTGGCAACCACATTCCATGAACATTACTTACAGTACATTTTGGTGACTTCAGCTACAAATATTTCCTCCTATTTTTCTCATTGTCATAATCATTGCATGACTAAATAGCTGCAAATATTCGCTATCACAATTGTTTTAACTATCTGTTTTGTATGAGCCAACCTATCTGCTTCTAATTTCTTTTTGCTTTCAAAACAAGTTTATGTAACAGGCTAAGATGGATTTTTGTAGTTTCCAACAACTCCAGACACCCAATCTAGACTTCTATGGATCTCAATCACTTGTAGATACCAATGGGATAATGTCTCAGGATGAAACTTCGTCATGACAGCATTGTGTCAGGCCAAGTGGCATAAATGAGGGGGCTGCAGAGCAATACTTGGCAAAAAAAAAACCCAGTATATTGAAGACTCACAACTGTTCAGTTCAGTACACCAGGACAGAAGTCCAGATGGAAAAAAGGGTGGCATTAATACTTTTGGATTGGGAAGGGGACACCAGACTTCGGTTAATTTAGTTTCTCGGCATTTCTGATTGTCTAGTTTCAAGCTCTGCAGAATTGCAGATATAGCTTTAAAATGCATTTAAAAGTAGTAAAATGCAGCTGAATGGCAGCATGTTTGCTGAGAGGTACATTTCTGCCAAAAAGGAGAGAGAATCAGCCATGTCATTTATACCAGATGTCACCTTTCTAAAGCTACCAAATTCACTTTCCACTTACAAAAGTAACTCTGTTTTCTTCTCATCTCTTCAGCCTTTCAAAATATTAAGAGCCAGTGTAGTTGTCTTTTTCCCCCTTACTCTGTCCTTTCTAGTTTCTGTACTTTCCTTATTACTCTATGTCACTTAACACAGTCATTTCTGTACCATTTTCCCAGTTACTGAATGCAGGATTTTGTAAGAAATTCCTAAAACAATTGTCCTGGGTATACTGAATTACAGATTTAAAAGCAAAACAAAACCATATCTCAAGAGTCGGAAGTGTTTCAGGACAATGTCCAAAATACGCAATGCAGTTAAGATACTGTGTTCTGGAATTGGCGTAGTTGAGACTAATCCTCCTCAATGCTTTGTCTCAGTGGTAAATATTTCTAATGGCTGTGTTTATTGCAAATTTGGGGCTCCTTCTATTTGGACATGAATTGCTATTAGACTGTTTAAAGCCTTGGATTAACCTTCAAGCAATCAAAGCATTAACTCTTCTGAATGTGAAGAACTAACTTTCCCAGTAACAAGTAAGTTTCTATGGCTCTTGGCTGGTTCTTAGATATATTTTACAAATGCAGAAAGAGAGACAAAGAAGTTTGGGCAAGGTGATCAAGCTGCAGTGATCACAACTCCAGGAGAACCTTGCTCCCCACTCACACACAGCTAGACTGAAGCTGTTTGTATGTTCTTGTTTGGGTCTGAAACAAAAAGACATGAAGAGACCAACTATGGGGAGCAAGAGCTTGTAGGAAATTGCATGTTTTAATTTGTCCACCAATATTCTGCAAGTAAAAATTTTGATAGTTTATGTGCCTACATTTTCAAACATAGATGAAATACACCAGTCATACCCAGAAGTAGCTGACACAACCAAAACGTTTATTTTCCTTAAATAAACAAAGCTTATTTTTCTCATTCTTTCTTTCTTTTTTTTATATGGTCCTATACCTGTAAAAAGAATTACATGATGAATGGTATCAAGTTACATGATGAAAGGGTGTTCAGCTGCAATGAATACATCTGCCATTGGATAATGAAAGAAGAAACAGCTTTTCAGTTCTTTTCAGACCAGATGCAAAAGTGTTTGATATTGAAACTGCAGATAGAGTAGGGACAAATGGTAGATTTTTTTAGAGGTAATGCTTTTCCCCTTTAAGGCAAGATAAATTTTTATTAAATTTTGAAATCTAAACTGAACATGTAAGTCTTTGGGGTACAGACACCAATATTGAGGCTGTCAGTAAATGTATCTCACTAGAGTTACGGAGAGATTCCTTATAATGGAAGTACTTGGAATAACATCTTACCACTGTGGTCTGAAGCACAGACCTGTTTACATAACTGAGTTGATCAGAGACAGCTTCTGGCCAAACAAATGTTCAAGAAGATTAATGATGAACACATGTTGTATTTTGTTATCTAAAACAACACCCAAATTCTCAACTGAAATCTAGGTTATATGATGACACAGTGCTGGTTCTGGGTATTTCCTGGTTTTGGAGTGTTAACCCACTGTGTTCATTTTCGTTGCTCTTTGAAGACAGCAGTTGTGTGTTTTGTAGAAGAATTTCGCTCAATTACTAGCAGAAGGGTGAATTTTCCTTCCTGCTGCAGGACAAAGAGATGTAGGCTTGAGAGGTGCCCCAAATATGCACATAGAGAACATGTCATTGTTTTGTCCACAAGAAGGACAACAACAAGGAAAAGCAGCTCCTCACTCAATTCAAGCTATTCTGCAGTTGTTAGGATGCCATTAAAGCTTACGGCATAGCAAGAGCTTTGATATTGCCCTGGTTCAACAGAAAACACAGTAACATGCAGCTGGTTCTGTTGGCTCTAGGCAGTTAAGTATGCCTCGAGTCTGTTAAACTGGTCAACAGCCTGGAGGCCTTTTTAGACCTCCCAGTGCTACTGGATAATTAAACAGCACTGATGCAGAAAGAGTCCATGCAACAGACCAGGCTTGTTTATCTGTGTATTAAAAAGAAACTCAAGCCATTAAATCAAGGAAGCTGAAGAAAGCTACAGCTGGAACAAGCCATTAATATGGAACTAGACATCAGATGGATGTCCTGATAGACAACAAGTTGAACATGAACTAGCGATGTGCTTCTGCAGCGAAGGCAGGCAACAGCTTCTGTGGCTGCATAAGGAAGAGCGCGGCCAGTAGGCCAAGGAAGGTGATTCTTCCCCTCCACTTAGGCTGGTGAGACTGAATGTCTGGGTCCAGTGCTTAGCCATGCGAGTGAGTGTGATACCCTGGAGATTCAGTGTCCATATCACCTCTGCACTCAGTACAGAGAGCAGCTTAAAAAGCACATCCTAGCAGAGCATTCAAACTCCTACGTGAGTGAATATCACCCAGGTATTTACTCCTCAGTGCGTCTTTGACAGCTACTTTATACCTCACGACTCTTGTGTCCTATCTGTTAGTAAGAAAATCATGAAAATGCAAGAGCAAGAGATAGAAAAGGTTCTGGTGTGTGTACCTGTGTAACACAGACTGCAAAGGACTGTCCTGCCTGGCATGAGAATGATCAAACACATCATTGTTGTTGGACCTACAGCCCAAAGTCATGTTCCGTATTTGGCACCTCAAAAACTTTGGCTGCATTGTTTCTGTCCATGACAGCACTACCTATTTCAGGTTCTAGAGATGTCAGCATTAGTATTGCCTTTCCATTTTGTGTTGTTTCTCTTCAGTGAAGACTGAAGTAATACTAGCCCTTGACTTCTCTCAGGGTCTTCAAACAAGCTTGTCATGCATCACTTGGTGGCCATCTCCATTTTACAGAGGGAATACCAGATGCAAAGCATAACCTGGCATGCCTATGGGCTCCAACCCATGACTACAAGTGTTTCCAGGAGCCACAGCTGAACAGTATCCCACAGCCTACAGCTCAGTGTAAAAAAATAAGCAGTGTGATTTGGGGTGGCAGGGGCTAAAAGCTGCCTACACCACTGCAGAAAGGCCTGCCTGTGTCAGAGCAGCATGGGAAATGTATGGTATGGTGGAAAGAGTACCCAGGACTCACAGTTCCTGGATCTGATCTCCACTTGATATTTTCTCCAACAATATGTTCTTTCCTTGCCAACAAGTTCTAAATGATTCATTTTGTTACTGGATAGTCATATTTTGTGGGTAGCCACTAGTCAGTTTGAATTATTCACTCTTACAAAATACTTCCTCTAGAAGGCACTGTAAACAGAATTCATTTTTAAATAGTTTGAGTTGTTTGAAAGCCATGAGCAATGGTTATTAATATTGGCACAGAATAGGTCACATGCTGATGATTCAAGGAATGGAAACTGGAACATTTTGGACAGAACTGATGTTTTTCTATTCACTTGCCTTATATCCAGACACTCAGGTGGTAGAAGTGTTAATTATACCCAAGACAGCAAGCTGGGGAAGCTACAGGTACTAATACATGTGGACATGTGGTAAAACAAATATTAAGATGAAGCAAATCATGTATATTCAAGTAATATAGTTTCCGTTTCTTGGCTACAACATGCGATTTTATCACGCATCTCTCCTGAAAGACAGAGGAGGAGGAAGGAGTTTGTCTTACTGAAGGCAATGGAAAGTAAGCTTGATATAGCATGAACAAATATGGACATGAAACTGTGAGGCTCCACTGCTATGCACCCAGACTCCCGAACAACCTACAGTGATGTTTTAACTTGAAATTTCTTGCACTGAAGCTCATTCCTGTGATAAAAAATGGCCAGTCCCCAGCCAGTTAGCTCAACAAGCCAAGAAATCTTGCCACTTGGTGATTGCAGCCTAGTTACTGCTAGCACAACTCTACAATGTTCTGCTTTCCTAAAAAAATAAATAAAAAAAAAAATCTCCAAGCCTTGCCACTGTTTGGAAAGAACCTATAATTTTTTTGCACATGTCTAGACTGGTTTACTGCTTTTCAGTGCGACTTCTTGTCATGGTATCACAGCCAGTATGTACTTTTTGACTGTTGCTGACCAAGGCAGACTCTGAGTAGTCTTCAAAAGCAAAAGAATTTGCCAGCAACTGAGTCAGTTTAAGCTGCCTGCCAGGAATTTGCAGCATGCCATACAATACATTTTTGAGTCACCATCTAGAAACAGCCTTGATGAATAAGTACTCGACAAGAAAATGAGTCTGAAATTCACAGCTGGTCTTATGCCAGGACTCTGCCATGCTTCCTTTCTCTCCAAAGTCAAGACACTTAACCTGATCTTGAAATAAATGGCTATTCAAAATGTCATGTTCAATGGGGAGCATGACTAGTGGCTGCACAGTGGGCCTGAGTGATACAGCCTCTATGGAGAGGCACAGGAGTCTGATGCAACAAGAGACACACACACACACACACACACACACACGTTGCAGGGAACTGCAAAAGAAATGAGGGGCTGCCTCGATGTCTGGAGCCATGAGGGTAATGCCCACATCTCTCGCGTTACAGTCTGACCGAGAACAATTTGCCATGCGTGAATCCCGTAGGAAACAGAAGTTATTGGTGTTTGACTCACCGCTAGGTGTCACGACTTCTTCATTTTTAAGCGGACCGCTGAGTTTTTCTATGCCTAGAGGAAAGAAAAAAGCTCCAGGTGAAGGCAGGAAGCCAGTGTGTTAGCCAAATACCTAGCCCGGCTCCAATCTAAATTTTTTTAGTAAAGTCAGGATGGTAGATAGCACGTTCAGAAAAAGAAGAGATAAATCATTTCCATCCCTTTAGCAGATTACTGCTATCCCAGACCATATTGAAACACTAAAAATGAGTCTTGAGTGCAGGTAACTATAAAGTTCAGCATGTTTAGTGCACCATGGAGTTCTCCTTATATTTGTTTGTTTACCCTGCCAGAAATCAACCCCAGACGCTGTAAAGCTACAGGTATATGAAAGGGAAAAAGGTTTCCCCTACATTTATGATGTGACTCTTCTTTTCAGTGTGTCTCAGAACAGCTAATTTTTTTGAAAGTCCGTGCCTGTTGTTACTGACAAAAGCTGTATATTTTGTGCCTTCGGAGACTGACAAATACACAGACACAAGCCTATGTATATATTTTAATATATATTCACAGGAAAAACATGGGTGAGGAAACGTTACTGCAACCACCCCTCCCTATGACACATACTTTTCCTGTGCTGCCATACTCTCTCCAGGGAGGTTTCACCACCTCCTGCTTTGCTGGTTTTCTACTGAGACTCAATGCAATGGAAGCGGGCTGGTTTTATGCTCTCCATTGGGCTGAGAATCTTACCTCCTTTCTTGCAACTAGAAAAATTGTCATGATAAGGCTGGAATAGCTCTCTCTCCCTTTCAATCCACAATCCCCTTCAAGCCAGGATAAAAAACTTAACATAAGAGGTGCAGCCTTGTCAGGAGAAAGACAAGCAAATGCTTCATGAGTGCTCTTGCCCATCTTTCTGCATATTCCATGCCATGTTTAATGCACAGGGGTCTGGAGTGGACATGAACCCACCAGTCCAGGAAGGGGCAAGGATCTGATGCATCAGACTAGATGCTTGTGGGCACTTTTTAGGAACTTGGCAACAAGAGGGGACTGAAGAAGCTGCCCAGTACGGGCAGATGTTTTTTCCTCTGACCCCTTGTAGAGTACACATTTACTGGATAATGTACAGCTTGTTCTCTCAGCCAAGGGAAAAATCCAAACATTGCTGGCTGCAGTCAGATTTTGTTTGACCTCTTAAGTAGTTTAACATTATACTGGCCTTTTTTCCCATTTTAGACCTTTCCCTTTCAGAACAGCAGAAGGGATTTAATGATGCAGCGTCTCAAGAACCTACCTAATGCCCTAAACTGGAAGCCATGGATTTTTGATAATTGCCTTTAAGATAAAAGCTTTTTTTTTTTCTCTTTTGGAGATATCCTAGAGAAGCACAGGGAAATGCAGAAGGGAATCTCACAAGTGACTTTTTCTCTTCCAGGTGCAAAGGGTGTTTTTGTTGTAATGTGCTATGAGTTTCCATCTTCCTATTCTTTAAGTTAGGAATTTGAGAATCAGCATTTGCATGAGAATTTAAGACTACACAGTTTCCTCCATCCTTCAAAGTAAAGCCATGTCACTGGGTGGTCTTGGCACTGAGCTCTCATACGGGGCCAATAAAGGTGATATTTTTAAGTACAGAATCTGAGAGATCTGATTCACATTAAAAGCGTGTAATTAATCTACTGCATAAATCGATTGATTCATATTCCATATTCTGTACTGAAGCAACACGGGAAGCTTTCACCCATTAAGATTCAGGGGGCATTTTGGATATTTGTTTAAAAGGAACACCATTCCACTTTTTACCTTTCTTGTCAGAATCATCTCTTAATATTATTCACTTTATATTCCCTTTGCTATTACAGAAAGTTATATATAATTTTCTTAATATTTTTCCAGTTTATTTGCCTTGGGCATTTGTCAATATCTTCTGTCTAGTCTGCTTCATTTTGTTCCTTTTTTTTTAAATTGGAAAATGTAATAGTAAAACCACAGAAAAGGAATTCAACAGCAGGTGCTGGGACTAAGAATACTTTCCACTTATTCTCTAAATTAATGGAGTATATTTCAAACTGTCAGTCTTTAATTTATAGCTTTAGTTTAATAATCACCATACTTAACAAATATAGGTTAAACTGAATGTCAGATATTACTTATTTATTTATTGCTTTTTATAGGAAACGGGAATATAATGCCTCTGTTTCTTTTCTGACCCCTCATTTTCATCTCCTGAAGCACTGACACAAAGCCCCATGCCTTCTAGATCAGAAAACCTGCCATTTCTACAACTGTATGCTCCTTCTCTTCCAAATGTATTCTGCCTATGTCTTCTCTGATGCAGGTGAGTGGTTTCTGATTCAGTAAATACTTGTTGACTTGCATAAGGACAAATCATTCTGCGTCATTTTCACTCTCCAGAAAGTAATGCCTATCTGGTGAGAAGATAATGGAAACATCCTCAGGATATCCAGATGCTTTGTGTTAGCCAAAATTATGTCTGGACATCAACTACGAGTAGAATACAAGTTTTTTCAAGAATTTCACATAAACCAGATTAACTGCTCAGGAAGAAACTCTGGAGATTTGCTGATTTTCCCACAGTAGCATTATCAACACTACACATTGGCTTGATCTGCAATATATAAATCCTACCAATGCCAGTTTGCAAATTATCCCCAAATCAGACTGTAGTAGAAGGCTGGGATAGGAATTACCAGAGACATCAGATTAAACTCTTGAACAGCAGATGTAGGGGTGGATGAGCCTTGCCAAATCGGAAGCTGTCCTGAGCATATGCAGAAACATGAGTTTAGTACTTGGGAGATCCTTTCTTGGCAAAGCTAGAGGACGTGAATACGTAACGAAGTCAGAGTCCACACCTGGACTTGGCACCTAAAATCTATTTAAATCTCACTTCAGAGCTAAAAAAGGACATTATGCGCTTGATCTGTACTCTTTTATTTGTTTCTTTTGAAAATGGAAACTGCTTTGTGGTGCTCCTCTAGATCTACTGCCAGAAACCACCTTATAAAAGGTAGGGAGTGTCACTTGTGAGAGGGGTACTAGCTGTGACTTCACATCAGTGAAGGAAGGGTAGCTATTCTAGGGACTATGAAGTACTGTATACTGTGACAAAGGGGACAACGAGAAGGACCTCAGACTCACATGTATCTGCTCTTATCTTATTCTCACACAACACAACCTGAAGAGGTGAACTTGAAGAGGAATAGATAAATACCCGGAGGGCAAATAGTAAAGTTTCCTTGTAGCCTTGAAGAGAGCCAAGCGCTGATTCTGAATGACAATTTTGACTGCTTAGGAGCAAGTTTGCTGATCTCGTAATGAATGGCCATTCAAAATGTCATGTTCAATAGGGAGCATGACTCTCTATTGGAGATACATAGGAGAGGAGATACATAGGCATAGACAGCCCAGTCTGCAGATAGAAGTAAAACCATGGTACTTCCTACCATATTATTAGAGTGTCTCCCAGTCCTTGAAAAGTTACGCCTTAAACCAACAGACTGTAGGATGAGAGAGTGTAGTATTCTCATTAGACAGAGAGGGATCTGAAACACTGAGAGATCAAATGACAAAGCGAGAAACATAAGAATATTACTAAATTGTGAGTTGAACACCAGTCCCTGGAGATTTTCAGTAGGCAGCTGGACTGCTCTTCTCTTGCAAACTTTCTTAAGTGCTGAATAGAGATGCGTGCATCTCTTCATGACAGATGGCTGCAAACCGGGAGATTGCTCTGGCTTGTAAAAATTTGACTAATCATATTCTCTTGATGCTATGTATTGGGTTTTGGCATATGAAACAATATGTAACCCAAGGACATGGTTAATTACAGCGCCTCTGAAAATAAGAAAATTAGTTAGGATTGAATTGTTAGAACAGTGTCCTCTGCATTCATGCTAAAGTGAGAAAATGTCTTTGGGAAGCAAAAGAATGTTGCTAAAAGGTAAAGAAATGAGAAATGATGTCTTTCAGGGAGCTAAAATAAAACCACTGAAGTAGTTCAGTGATCCCAGTAGCAAGCAGTCAGAACTATGTCTTGGAGGACCCACTTAACCCTGGAACATGTCACTCCATCAGCATAGGCATCTGTTTCAAAAATGCATGTCATCAAAGAGGCTGCTAAGATGAAATTAGCCAAACACATGCTTCATAAAATATGCACTCAAAGCACAGAACTCAAATGGAAAAAAAAATGTTCTCACTGTTGCTCTATAATGTACCTTAAATAGCTGCTGTGCAAATTAATCGCATGCAAATCTTAATGAATGAAAACCAAACTGCTATCTCCAAGCTTTTGACTGAATGCTGCTCGTGGGTCATTCACCAATGATACTCTTCAGTTTATTGGCCTTTTTATTCCAGACTTGTGTGTCTAAAGCACTCATTTATGACAATGGCCTGATTTTCACAGCAAGTGTTCCCATATACTCCTAATGTAATCGTAATTTTCAGTCTCTAAAACAAGCCTGTTTGTTTGAGTGGTTAAAGATGGCTTTTAGTTGTGTAACTTTCAGGCATCCGATATAATGAAAGATTTAGTCCAAGCGGAGAAAGTTACAGCAGATCTCAGGCAGTTACTGAGTCCTGCCAAACCCCAGGGGACAGCTTATTCATCAAATTTTATATACTGAAAATTGTGTCTTTGCTATTTGGGAGTTGCATAGTCAGTCAGAAATCTTGTCAGGCATGAACACTGCAAGCAGCACTGAAAACAACTTTAGATTATTTTGGTTTTTATTTTTGTTGTTGATGTTTTGCTTTTGCTTGTTGCTTTTTTTTGTTAGTTTGTTTGTTTTGTGTTTTTGGTTTTGTTTTTTTTTTTTTCAAATGGCATGTTTCCAACCAGCTGGACTAAACGTGGTGAGCAGCCCTGATGTGGACTGGTGTTCCTGATAACCACAGAAACTGCTGATACCAGTGCAGAGCACATTTTGGACATCATAGAGAGATGATCTGTTGAATGGTAACCTGCTGACCAATGCGAGCACTGAGCAACATTTTGCCAGTCAGTGTTAACTGGTCAAACTTTAGTTCTGCTTCAGTTTGGGCATGCTTTTCTTGCTGTGATTTGATCTTTTGGCTTTGTAGAGTTGTCTTGTCATGTTAATGAACTGGTATTCAGGGAATTCAAGTGGTATTCACATTATTTGAGATTTCTATGGTAAGTAGGTATAAGTTTCAACCTGATGTCTTGCCCTTGACCAGGAATTTTTCTTTGCACTTTTTCTTCCTTCTTTTGTCAAGGAGGGCAAGACAGATGTTCTGGTATCTCATTTTTAAAAATAGTCATTGACCTCTTTAGGATCAAGTTGTTAAGACAATGAAGTGCCTAACTGAGATCCATTCAGGAATAAGTAGCAAAGATGGGACTTCAGATTGTTTTCGGACTTTTTTGGAGAGCATGCCTTTGCCAAGCTGTCACAGTTTGTGCACACTGAGCTTACTGTAGAGGGAACAGCTTCCATACAGCCTGAGAGAAATGACATTTTAAAAATACCATCTCTAATTTATTGGGATCTCTAAGGCATACACTCAGAAATGTCACTTTGGTGCTGGTGTTCTATTACTGCCAGTTTGCCCCAATCAGATAAACTTGCTATCCATTTTTGCTCTCATGCCATTCCATCACAGTTAGTACAGGTTAGTACCTTCTCACAGCTGCTTCTGGGCTGAGGAACAGGCCACCAAAATCCTGCATAAAGTCTCCCAGCTTTCTGGAACAAGAACTGAAACGTGGCTAGCTCTGCTTCACGTATTTGACAGAAATCGTGTTCTGTCCCTTAAAATAACACTGTATGATTCAATATGTGATTTTGATGCCACTGGGGGAAGCCAAAGGGAAAGGAAGTTTACTCTTTTCACAGAAACACAAGGACTTTGCAATTCCCCCCCTTATAAAAATGAGGTCAAAGAGATATAGTGTCAGTGAAGAAGAGCAGAAGCTCTCTTGAATCCACTGGGTTAGCACCCACTGCCAGCAATGATGCAAATCCCAAATATTTCACTATTTTAAGCAGAGTGAAGTTCCTGTAAGCCCCTAACAGTACTGTTATGGATAAATGCCTAGTACTAAAATCCAGAAAACAATAATATGCAAGAAATAGGATGTAAGGGAAGTATTACATGCTTTCCTTACAATTTACCTGCACTATCTTTATGACACTTAGGCATCCTTTCTCTGAGGGCCAACTGGGTCATACGAGGTAAACCATGTACTGAGCAGATTTTTCTCGCCAGACATTGGCAGCAAAAATTGAATCTGACATCTTTTACTAGACATTAGTCTCTGATTCTCTGGCTCTGGCTCACAAATGTGTTGCCAAGAAGCTTTGCCATTCTTTTATAACTAGTATTATTCAAAGTTATAATTTATTTGAGCTCCTGCACTCTTCTTGTCTTGACTGGAATAAAATAAAATCAAATCCAAAGACGTCCAATTCTGTTTATGATCAAGAAAAATACTGTCAATGTAGAGAGGTAGAGAGGGTAGAATACCTAGAAATAACAGGAGGAAGTTTTAGAAACTTAATTTTATGTAAATAGCTAACATAGGAGTCTTTTTGAAAAGGTTTCTAAAATCAGAGATCTCATACCCTTGAAAGGGCAGGACAAATGTGATATTAATATTATTATTATATTACATGATATTAATATGACAAATCCACTTAATAATGAAGCAGCTTTGCTTTTTAAATCTGTGCTTGACCATATTCTGTAAGCAGTCAATTTCATTAATGGTTTGTGTACACAGATTGAAAGGTGAGGTTTTACAGGAAATATGCATTTCTGCAAAAATTAGTTCAATATTGATTTAAAAATCTCAGTACCCTGTCCTTTACCTGGTCCCTCATGGAAATGGATTTAAAACCTAGAAAACTTGTCTTTTATCTAGTCTGGCTCTTCTCATTTTCCTTTTGGTGGTATAATTAAAAAAATTGACATACCATATTCCTAGTCGTAGGACTACTTTTCAGCTCACTCCTGTTCATCACAGGCATGATTCTAAGGCAGTTTTCAATACTAGTTTTGCACATTGCTGTTCCTGTGATTCTAATCCCTAATCCTTCTAGTCAATCTAGAACTGGTAACTTCTCCAGACTGTGCAGAAGACAGACTAAAAGCATGGCACAGACAAATGCTCTACTTACATTTGTTCTAGGTCTTTTCAAGTATCACTGGACACAATCACGAAAAGGCAGTCCTTTGAATTCAGGTTTCTCTGCAATTCAGTCAAAATGCCTTGACTGTTACAAACTCTTTTTCTGCCTCTTCAAAATGTTTTGAAGGCACAATTTCCAAAATGCGAGAAGTTGTTGCAAAGAGGAGAGATGTGTATGTTGTTCTCCACAGTGCACTGTAGCAAGAAAAAATACAGAGATTCAGAGAAGACACTGAAAAACTTTTCAAAGCATCAAGTTATTTCAGCCTGGAATACAGGACACTGGAAAGCAACAGAGTTTCCATGGCATATTTTTAGTACAAGCTGGATTTTTTTCTATCAGCCATAGCTAGAAGTATGGTATAATACAGTGCAGTACAGTGTACTTCATTCTGCCCTTGGTAAAGGGTAGACTAAGCAACCTTCTATGGTCCTTTTCTTTTAATATGAGTGTGGAACTGCAAGGACAAAGAATGTCTACATATTGTACATATTGTACCTCAATCTTTTGATTTTAGTGCCAGGTTTGAAAATATTGCCATACTGCCCCACTAGGAAGTGGGGATCACTCAGTTTCATAGACATTTCTATCTGTGTTCAATGATTCCTTAACCAAGTACTGAATGTTGAAAAGAATTCTGTTACCTAGGACAAAGTAAGGTAGACATTGATCAGACACTGTTAGTATTCCAAGGATTTAGGATTAGACTACTGACTCAAAGCAAATGTTATCTGTAACATTTTAATTACAGAATAATTTCAGATGCTAACAACATGCCTAGCATGCAATTTTTGATTCTTAATCCCTGATACCTAAACCCAGTTTTTGATAGGCCTAATTTTGGAAAATTACAGGAGCATCAGTGAAGTCATATATCAAGACAAGAGTTACGCTCAGTAAAAGATTGCAGAGTAAGGTCTATAAATCTTCAGCTAACATACTTTATGTGTACAAATCTGAGGGGAAAAAAGGAACATACAGCTAGCTCTTCACCAATGCTGCTGATATTATTTGAGGGTATCATGGTTAATACATGCCCTACTTGTTCTACAGCTTTGGAGGAAGAGATTAACAACAAGTTTGTGTCATGCCTCAATACAAATCTAGAGAAACTTTGCTGAACTTAATCGTGTGTGACAGACTAAATTTGGTGCAAAATCGAACTTTGGCCCAGTATCTGCACTAAAAATATAGCTGTAGAGGGAAAAATGGGACATTTTTAACAACTTAACATTTATTGGACAAGGAGAGGTCTGGAGAGTGCAGAATGGAAAATGGCAAACATCTTTCACAAAAATAAGAATTGTCCCTCCTGCACAGGCCTGAATAGTTTGCATGTGTGGTACAAAAATGTGTAATGGAAACCTGGGAAACAAAGGCGTCTTTTCAGGCTGAGGATTCCAGCTGTTCGCAGACTGTGGAAGAGAAAACAGACTTTATTCAATGTCTGCAGATGTTTCCAAACTTTCATCGTTCTAAAATTTAAGTTCAGTTACCTAATCAATATTAAAGATCTGAGGGAAAATATGCTGCCCATTGGATACGGTTTAGGTGGGGAAGAAAACAAAGGATTCAAACATTCTCAGGCACAAAGAACTGGTGGCTCAGAGGCAGCAGCAGATGAAAACAATGACTGGAGACAGCCCGTGCTGGAATGATAAATGAACATTCATTTCTCGGCTACACTGATGCAAATTCACTGGCTTTACTGAAGTGTGGTGTAGCTCAAGTGTAGTCTACCTACCAGGCCTGATCAACTGTAAATAAGGACAAAACCCAACTTTAGTGGGGCTAGGATGTAATTCTATATCTACAGGATTCATAGCTGACAAAACACCATCAGCAGTGTGTTTTACAAATTTGGCAACAGATTATATACAGCCGGAGATTAAAACATACGGATTTTCTGGTGTCCTCTCAGATGGGCATTAACTTTGGCATTTTACACGCAGTAACTTCACATTTTCATATAGTATCAATAACACAATCTGTTGCTTTACTGGCAAAGCACACATGGAAGGAGTGATGCCTCTTTTCATCAGACAAGTAGATGCATTTGTGGCTTGCGTGTGCAACATCCATCTGCCATATATCTGACTTCTGTATGCAATCTTCTGGAGTGTCTGTGCTGAATATTGTTATCACCATTCCCCAAAAATGAATTTGATTCTTGAAACACTCCATTTTATGAAAACAGATCAAGCAAATCCCTTTACTAAATTGTTCCAGGGGCAGATGATGGTCCAGTATTAAAAAGGACCTAAATATATCTCACCTCAACCCTAACACACTAGGCTGCATTATGGGATAGAGAAAATTCTTTCCTCACTACCATCTCACATGATGACATCACAGATGCTGATAAAAAAATGAGAACTGGTGCCCTTAGCAATTTCTGAGGTTTTTGGTTGCTACTATTATGGAAACTAAAGATAATTAAGATTCATGATTTCTGAAAAGGACCAAGCACTGTATGAGTTAAAGCCTCTGGAAGAGCAGTCCAGGTAAATAGCTGTTCTTTGGAAAACTAAATACATACAAGAATGAATCCCGAAGTTTTAGCCTAATCTAAACGAGGCGGTTCAGCAAAGCAACACAGGCTCTCTTGGTCTATTGTTATACATAGTTTAACTTAAAGGTTTCTAATTTTCTTCACATGCCTAAGAAAAATGAGTTCAATTCACCCATATCTGCATTCAGGATTCAATACTATATTGCTGAAGACCAGACTTTGGGAAATATATTTGTTAGAAAATAATAGATAAAAAAAATGACAATGCTAAAATGTGCCACTGGGGATCCAGGGGAGATTAGATGAGGAAAGAAATCAGAGCATGCTCTTCTGTGTACATGGACAGGCAGATAGTTTTATGCGCCTAGTTTTTAATGATCTTTCTCCCCCATCACTGTATAAGAGGGGAGTGAAGTAGGGTAAATTTACATTTACACTCTGTCCAGGATTCCTTTAGAAATCTCAAGCTGCTAAGCCTGTGAGAAACAGGCTTGGCTTGTCTAACTTCAAATGTGTTAAAAAAAGTTCTGTATTATAACTGGATAAAACCCAAAGCTTTAAAGCTTTTTGGAGAAGGATTTTTTTCTCTGTGTTTGTACCAAACCTAGTGTGTCCCTAAGTGGCACTTACTTCTCCTAATAACTAACATGGAAACATGTAACCAACCTTAACCCAAATCCTGAATTACACCACACCAGCCCAAGACCTCTTCCCACAGTTCTGCCTGTGTGCATGTATGTGTTACTTGCTAAATAAAAGTTACACTCAATTTTGTCTTTTTTAGAGCAATCAATAAGAAAACCACAACAAAATCATCGTCCTGCAGATGTCATAAATGGCTTTGTACTGCACGTGACCCTATGACTGAATAACCTCTGTCCTGCTGCCAAAAACATCTGATGAGTAACTTTCTTTCCTTTTAGTGGAATCCTTATTGATGAAGGTAGCCAGGAACTGAAAATCCTGCTGCGGTTAAGACAGCAACATACTTTGCTTATTGTATCCTTCCAGATCTTAGAAACATGTTGATTTGTTTCTCACCTCAAATGGCCTGTCTTACATCTCATCTTCTGACACATTCTCCAATTTCTATGCATTTTTGGGTCATTGTTTAATATCTTTTTGTAGTGTGACTAGCTCGAAACCTTCCCTTCCTCACAAATCTAAATTTTCTTAGTGCTTCACTGTCCAGGGTTGGCACAATTATTTAAAACGATCTGGTTTTCAGATGATTCCCAGATCATTCCCAGACTGTGAGACAGCCTGTTTATGTGATGGAAAGTACCAGAGGTAACCTTACACTGATAGGCTAATTGTTTACATGAGTAAAAAAAGAAAATCAAAGTAATTTGACTTTCATGCTCTGCATGTTCCCATGCTTCTGTCTGATTGTATCATCCTTGGTTTCCTGTTCTGAGCATCCCTCTGTCAAGTTCACTTTTCCCCCTTCACCTCTTCACTGTGGAGTATATTCCCTGCACAGACCACCTTATTTTCTTGCAGATCTCTGGCTTTCTAAGTAAGGAGCTGAGGAGATGGCATACTCAATATTCTTGTGGACAAGGCAGGTCAATTAGAATTAGCAGGCTGATGACACTGGATGGAGAGTGAACTGATGCAAGCAAAAAA
>VZRE01009309.1:87701-199724 GCA_013396775.1 Cephalopterus ornatus
GCAAAAAAAAAAAAAAAAAGGAACTGAATCATGGTAGGAAGCTAAAGGATAGGGCATTTTTGCAGCAAGAAGCAAGAAGTCACTATTAGTCAGCCAGCCAAAAATCTTGTACCTGCTGGTGCCCCAGTCCCTTTATTAGATATTAAAGCTTTCTCTCTCTCATCCTTTGTTTTCAAGACTATTAAGATCTGTGAGGGAGGACCAATTGCTCTACTTGTGAAAAGCACCTTTTTACACTGCTATAAGCCAGAACGTTGGGCTCTGACAATATTATTGTTTAAGTGAACTGGGAATCTCCCACTGGTGTTGACTGAAGTTTTTGTTACTGGATGTCTGTTCCTTTGTAGTCTGGCATGCACATTTCAATCTTCAACTGGAACTGTTCCTTTCTTATTTACCTACTTCTTATTCTCAGAGCTAAATTTAGTTTCTCCTGCTGTTTCTTTTCTGACACTGAAGTGGCTACAAATCTATCTCCATTTAATCTGTCACTCATTGTTTATGGAGTTCGTAAGGAGCCTCTAGGAAATGAAGTATTGCAGAAGAGGTTGAGAAAGATAAGGCTGGACAATAGAAATAGCAGGGAAACCCGTCCTGCAGTGGACAAAATGAGTGTTAATGGAAATTCTATATTAAATGTACCTTTCTGTGAATCTTTAGAAACAAAAATGGAATTGACAGTGCATGAACTCTTTTATAAAGTAAATGAGGACATTTTAAGGAGTTTGTCTAAAACCCACTGTTGACATTAATTTTATGTGTTTTTCTGTGTGGACTCAGCCATTGGAAATCTTTCTTTGGTTTGCATTTTAACTTCTTTTTTTAGCACTCACGTAATTTTAGACCATGCTTCATAAGTTACATGCTGAAAAGGCAGAGGAAACAAAGTTGCCTTGGGGCAGAGGGGGAGAACCACTTCAGATCTGATCAAAGGTTCTAGCCCAGCTGGCTTCAGCCCTACGGTTCCCTCTGCATTAATCAGCTTCTCTGTGGGAAGGAGAGACAGAAAAGAAAAGGAGAGAACAAACAGACTTCAGCTGAATTAGTCATGACAGTGGAATATGTGCCTGATTCAGGGAAATGTTAAGTACATAATTCCATTCCATGTACAAATGGAATCCTCAAAAAGGTTCAACCACCCAAGGTTTGCATGAACTTGCACTGTAGACAAGCAGTGCTCATGTGCTAATCAACAGAATTGCCCTTGTTGACATCCACTTTCAGAGCAAAATTTTAGTAAAAGTGGTATCATTGCTCGATTTTAATGCCCCTGGAATAAAGTTGCATTTTTGTCCCAAGCCTGGAGCAGAAAGCAGTATGTAATTACAATGCTGCAGTGGCACAGCAAGGGCTATCTGGGGTTTCTCTTAGTCTTTGTAAGCAATAGTCACAAGCTGCCCCACTGATTCAGTAAACACTGTGAAATTTGAAAGAAACTAAAAGGAAAACTAGGCGATAAATTAGTCTGATCTTCTAATTCTCAGAAGTTAACAGTAGAGCTACTATATTTATGTTCCTGTTACCACAGAGGAAGGATAATATGCTTTCCCTCCTAGAATTAAAAGAATAATAATACCTGAGTTTAATTTATGGAAATAATTATCCTGAACAACTTTCTTTTAATTTAGCTTTATCTAAGGAAGTGTGACTCTGGAATGGGACTTAAAAATTAGTCAGTCTGAAGTGTGTAGGACACTCAGAGCTGGGACAATACACTAGTATCTGCGAAAGCTACAACTAGACATGGGTGTTGTCTGATGTTCGGCTCCTAAACCACATTTAGACAGATAAGTGGTCAGATTTTCAAAAATGTTTCTGACCCAGCT
Source organism: Cephalopterus ornatus (assembly GCA_013396775.1). Taxonomy (NCBI): domain Eukaryota; kingdom Metazoa; phylum Chordata; class Aves; order Passeriformes; family Cotingidae; genus Cephalopterus; species Cephalopterus ornatus. The sequence continues at coordinate 89,528 of VZRE01009309.1, forward strand.
TCTCCAGCTGACTTCTCTAAAGTGTGTATGTATGTCTGTGTGCATGTGTTTAGTACTTCAAAAATGAAGCCACATATTTAGATGCTTAAATCTAGGCATCTAAGATTTGAAAATGTTGCCAATAATAATTCTCCTGGCTTCACCACAGAGATAACACACAGAGTGGATTTCAAATACAGGTGATTCTACAGGAGAATAACCAATCTGAGCAGAGGGACCTGATGTAACTATTGGTTTTTTGGTTCTTTCTGAAACAGTTAGGGAATTGTGGTTTTGAAACATCAGCACTGTCTTTCCTACACCTGAGCAAACAGCCTGTAGGAAAGCTATCATACAGAATTCCCTGACTCCCTGGCTCATCCTTCTGATCAATGTTTAACAAAACCAGTCTTAATACATTGCTTTGCATTAATAACATGCAACAACAGAAAATGTTTTCTTAAACTATTTTTTTATAATCACATTTGAAGGAAACTATCCTTAAAAAAACTCACCTATAGATATTCATACCTCTTCTTTAGCTTCAAGTAGAAATAGCTGTTTTACCATTTTTGAACAGGTTAAATGTTTTATTAAAACTTCATGGACTGCAATATACACTTTTGGGGAATGGCTGACTGGTTCTTTTAAAAAATAATTCAGCTGTAAACCTAATATTTGAACCACCCTTGTGCTGAGAAACTTAAATTTACTCTGTGACTTTTAGTAGCAGCTATGAAGATCTGATTGCTGTGGGACAGTTTACAACCAAAAGAAGAATACACTTTCTTAACTGAAGATAAACCAGAAGTATCTTAATAATCTTTGCACACTAGTTCTCTATATGTAGAATGATCTGCTCGTTCCTATGAATCACTTGAGCTTTGGGATAATACACAATGGAAAACATTGTGCTTCAGGTTAAAAACCTGCTGTGTTTAAGCAGAAAGCACTTGGCAGAACTTGCCAAACACTGACCAACTCCCCACCACACTCTCCATGTTTGAAGCCAACTGCAGTGAAAAAAATTCAGTAGGACTATATAGACCAATCTGGCTTCTAGTTTTGTTGCAGTTAGAAAACTTTTCAGTTCTATTATGAAAAAAAAAAAACTTCCAAGAAAAATAACAAACATTTCTAATTTTATATTTACAGAATTATTCCACTGGAAAAAATTATGTGAAGCCTAAGCACAGGTATCCAACAACAGCTGTAATCAAGCTTATGACAGAAGGCATTTATACTAAGAGGCTAGTGTCTGCAAAACTCATGTTTCTTTGATTTCCTCGAGGGACAATGATGCTGGTGAGAAGCGGGCCAGCATTCTTTTTATGTCCTACTTGCTCCACTTTCTTTTTACACCCTCTTTTCCATGCTATATTTTCAGATCAAATCCACTGACAGCACAGAGGTGGGTAGGTCTGCTGGGGTGTGCAAACACAACTGGTGAGGCAGTGATCACAGTCAGAATATTACCACAGGGCAGGGTAGATCTACTCCTTTTACAAATCCATAGGGAACTTGATATTTAATGCATATAAATATCTCCAAGGTAGGTGCCAAAAGGATGGTGCCAGGCTCTTTTCAGTGGTGCCCAGTGACAGGACGAGGGGCAGTGGCCATAAAATAAAACACAAGAAGTTTTACCTCAACATGAGGAAGAACTTCCTTACACTGAGCATGGCAGAGCACTAGAACAGGCTGCCCAGGGAGATCGTGGAGTCTTCCTCTCTGGAGACATTCAACACCCACCTGAACACGTTCCTGTGTCATCTGCCTTGGCAAGGGGGGTGGACTGGATGATCTCCAGAAGTCCCTTCCAACCCTAACAATTCCGTGACTCTGCGATATGCAGTCCTACCAGACAATTTGCCCAGGACAATATGTAGCATCAGTGGCAAACTGGATGTTGGATGTGGGAACTCCTGCCACTTGGCCTTGTTCTCAAACCATTGGCCACACTTCTCCCAGCATAAGAAAGACATCTTAAGTGAAAAGGAAAACAGTGTGCAAAGCAGCCATGAAGGTAATGAGTAATATTAAAAAGGCAGCTATGAAAATAATATTTTTGAAATCAAAGTACCCAAATGAGAACTGAAAGAATAATTGTATTTGTGTTTTTAACATTTTCAGTTGTCATTAGAGCATTAGTCTTCCTGAGCTGTAGCAGCAGGACGTCTCTAAGTTCTCCATATGGAGCCAAACAATGAGGCAGCCTGGGAGGATCCCTGTGGCAAGGAAAGTAACATCTTCTAAAGTAGAAAGATGAATGAATCTTAGAGAAGACCATGACTGTCCTGAGAAGGGTCTTTACTCTTCCTAGGATGGTGGTGATTCCAAAGAGAAAACAGGAGAAATGTGAAGTCATTGTCAGAACAAAGGGAACTGACTGGGTCCTGCCTTGGCTTCTCACTGGTGCCAGAGCTGTGCACCCATGTGCTGCAGTGCCACTGCACATGCTGTGCCATGGAAAAAGAGCAGGGATTAGTGATGATGAGGCAAGAAGCCTGGGTGGGATGCACAGCTCAAGTTTCAGCACAGCAGGTCAGTGTTTCTCTCTGGGTTCAGAGCTCAGCATCCCGTGTGCAGCCATGGCAGGAGACACATGTTGCGTGGCAAAGAAAAGAGCTGCAGAAACTGAGGCTGGGGAGTGGGAGACAAGGGACGAGTGTCTCAGTCTCATATCAGCAGCATGAGATTTGCCATGTCTGTAAATGTGGTCCCGCTCTATCTATTTTCACGGTGCTGCTAATCAGCAGCATGGTTGTACAGAGCACCATAAGGCAGAAATACAAATGGGAGGATGTTTCAGCTCCAACAGCTGCCTGGAGGTGTTAAGCCATATTAGCACAGACATTTTCAGTCCTTACTTCCTATGCCACGTGTCTCAGGAGGTGCAACAAATAAATATGCGAGAACACAAACTGCACTGCAAAGGACTTTCACTGAGTAGACATAGGGGAGATTTTCACGTAGCAAAATGATAAGAAAAATCCATGCGTATTTTAGATATGTATTAAAGCCTGAGATGAGTTCTGTAGTGGCAGAGGAACAGTGGGGTTGCCATTGGGTTAGACAGAACCAGCTTATTGTACACCTTAGTCCTTAAGTGTCTTCAGTTAACTTAGGACAGCACAAATGGGATTCAACCTTTCTGTATATATATTAGAACAGACAGTGTTTCTTTAGCACTAACGAAAACCACATTTTCTCATTAAGGTATCCTGTAACACTAGCTCTCTCAGAGAAATCCAAATCTTTTCTATAATTCCCAGCAATAATTGCTTTCTGAGGCTCTTCAAAATACACATTTCCATGGCCATGGAAAATCTACTTCATTAAAGTTATTCTTTCTTCAATTATATTCTACAGTAATTCCCCATACATTCATGATGCCAACTCTTTGGTCCAGTGTCTTGTCACATGTTTGTATGGTTTAGACTTTCATCACTCAAGACTGACAGATTTTGTTCATTTTCGCCTTGGTGTAATTCTAATTATTGGTACTATGTAAGTAAGTAGTGATGCATGCTTATATACTAGCCCACTGGAGCATGTAGGAGAAAACTTAATCATGACAGTGTACGAGCATAATTTATTACCCAAAATCGCAATAAATCAACATGCTGATAATCGGAGTTGTAACTTCTATATTGTAAATATAAATCCACTTCCTTCTTAACACTGAGCTTATACATACCACTGCTATAGATGTAAGCTGAATGGGGATTTTCCTCTAAGGAATGCCACTAGTCTGAAGATTTTTGGATACACACTACCACTAGACTTTTATATAGCACATCATTAACTTTAACGTGCTGTCACAATTTTAGTGGATTAGTTGTTCAGCAACTTGGAGAAACAGTTGCAGGTCTTTTTACGAAGAAAAAAATATGAAGTCCTATAGGATTACAGATTACAGTACATAATTGGCAAAACATGCCAGTGTCCTCCTGAAAGAAATCTGAACACTCAGCTAAGAACTTATAATAAAAGAAAATGTTTGTTTCCCATTAGGGTTTATTTCACATTAAGATTTGTCCTTTTCAAGAATTGTTTGATAATGACTTAAATATGGAACATACAGAATTTGATTCTGGCATCATTTGGAAGCAGTGCTAATGGGTAGACCTGTGGCGAAATGGAAAATACTTCTGAGTTAGGTAACATCAGATCAGAGCAATTCTTCATTCTATGCTAAAAATTCTCCACTGTGGCTAATAAGCAAGAATAGGCTTTTTCGAAAGTAATTCACAAAGTACTGCGAACTGCAGAAAAAGAAAAAAAGTGAATTAAAGAGAAAGCAATATGGAATTAAAATGTATTCATCACATGATTGCACCAGACCCAGACAATGTCTCCTGAACTGATACTCTTTTTTTTCCTGACAGAAATTAAACACAGTATCATCTCTGCCTCAGATAGTCTCTGAATTGCAGATCACCAGAAAACATGACCATGCTGACATGTATCAGTGTGAACTTGCCCTTCTCTGATGCTCTTATCCAGGCATCTGTTTTTAGTCACTTTTTGGTTGCAAGATCCTGGACCAGCTAGAGTTCAACTCACTTATATCTGATACAGCCATTCATCTTTCCATATATAATTAGCCCCAAAACGCAAAATGTCAGGATAGAGGGAATTTAAAAATTATCTCCTTCAAAAGTGAAAAGAAGGCTGCAGATGTTCAAGCTGCAGTGAACAAAAACAACAGAATTTCTTATTCTAACAATTATTTGCATTGAATGCTTTTGTTATCCCTATTTTTAAAGGATGCACTGGGGACAACTTCTTTTTATCAGAGAAGAAAGGATGAATTGGCCATTGTCAGCAAGAGATAAGATGTTTAAGACCTTCACAGGTCTTCTTCTCACCAGCATTTTGAAACCTGATGTTTGTACTTCACTGAGACTCTCGGTTTCCCATGTTAGTGAAGATTCCGGCTTCTTTGCAGCCAGGAGAAAAAACCAAGGCACTCTGAAGCTAACCACTTGCTCTTTTGGAAGCAGGACAAAAACCAGACAGACCAAATCTTGACTGATTATTTACTCAAGAAGATTATGGCTCTGTAAGTAAGCCATAATTGCTGGTATAACAGATTTGGTGTATTATCTCTAAGTGTGGAGAGTCTAACAGCCTGCAGAGTACCTACTTCATCTCAAATTGGAGTTTAGAAGAGGCTTTCAGCTGCAGAGATGTAATCATGTGGGACTGACTCATAGTGAATAGGGCAAACGGATTCTCTAATTATAGGTGCTGCTCCAAATAAGATGTATTAAGACAGGGATTTCTTTAAAAACTCACAATCTAGAACTCAGCTCCCTCTGACTCCAGTGGCTGACTGGAAGGGGAGCAGAGTGCTCTTCCAAAATCCACCCCAAAGAAATTGCCCTGATCATTTGGTGCTCTCCCATGATGGCATCAATGCCCGTGCAGGGCTTCCTGCTCCATGCAAAGGGTTAAGCCCACAAGTCTCAAATCCTGATCCTGGCTCTCCTGCTAGAATTTGGGGCAATGCTTTGCAGACAGTTTACAGTTAGTATCTCAGTTACTCCGTCTGCAAAATGGAGACAAGAAATTTTGTGAAACACTCCAAAACCAAGTCAGAAAAAATGCCAAATAAGAACTAGATTTTAATACTATAAATAATACTATCTCCAGGTCTATAGGGATGCCATATTCCAGAACCTCTTTATTTCCAGAAAGATGAAACTTAATTAGTTCTTTCACTGTTTTGTTTGAGGATCCTTTTGGCAAGCCTCTCAGGAATGAAAACTTTCCAGGACCCTTGCTATATTGATAACACAATGCAAATGCAGAAATAAATAGTTTTCTTTCTATTCCACCACCACTCCCCCCCCCATTTGCTAAAAAATAAATGGGATTGGGTGATAAAAGATCATATTTGCTGTTCCAGAAGGAGAAATTTTTCTTCCTGTGTTACAGCCAGACTGTCCGTAACAGGTCATTGCCAGGCAAAAGAGGCAATTTTAAACTAATTGCCTGAGTTCACAATGGAAAAGTTTTCAACAGGGAGAAGCGAGAAAACATAATTTGAGAAAGAACAAGTTCATTTCAAAGGGCAGAACAAAGGATGACTGGGACAGCACAGTTAGATTTTTGTTTTATTTTAGGGCCTGACCTCTGTTTCAGTATTTGAGGCAATTTTAATGGTAGGTGTCCGACGTAGCAAAGAGCCAGGTGCTGCAATGAGAACTGAGTTGCTGGTGTTACAAATTATCAATATCCATTCAAGTTCAAGTGAAATCCCTGTTCCATGGTTATAGGGATTGGTGGTTGCACTAAGAAATTACGAAGGACAGGGTGGGGCTTCTCAGCTTGGCCCTTATGTTATTTACGTATGTCCTTTTGTCGACAATAGGAAATCGAATCATCAGGTCACTAATACTGCTCTGACTGTTTTATCCAAGAAAGGCTGTAATTGGGATTTCAGTGCAGAGACAGAGGAGAAAAGGGACCGCTGTATTCAGTGTGTTATGCTGAGGTTGCTAAACTTTAGTAAATTAGCATCTTAGTATCTTCCTTATGGTCAGTTTTGAACAACCTCTATATTTGTAGTCTGACTACTTCACTCAGCGCCCCTCATCCTCTCCCCCTGACCCCTCAGATACCTTTTCTTTAAAAGATCTGTGGAATATGCAGCATTAGCTATTCTTAGGACAGCACAGTCTCTGCATGTTATGTCTCTTAGTACTGCATAGAGAAGCACTGCAGGCAACAAAGTCTTTCATTTGAATTTTGTCACCCCTTGAAAAATCCACAAAGATGGCTACCTAGGCTTAGATCTTATTAAACATTCTCACTAGAGACATCTTCATGGTTTCAAAAAACACTGCTTTCAAATCTTTATAAAAAACCCCCGTATGTAAGTACTGTGACAGCATCCTTTGTCCTGTAGATTTGGCTGCTGGGGCCCAGGACTGACTTAGAGGCAATGTAGCTGAGGAGGACTCAGGCAGGGCTGACTCCCCTTCCTGTGGGAGCTGCTTCAAGCTGAGGTTCTGCTTGGCCCCAGCCTGAGCTATGGCAGCCTGTGCCTGCCTGCAGACCTCACTGATCCAGACCCTGACCCACAGGCTGACCTCGTGTCTGCCCACCACACTGGATGTGACTGGGGATCACTGACATTCTCCATGGCTAGGGGCAGTGGGATGGACCGAAGAAGCCTGATGAGGTCCTGCCCTGTTGCCCTGGGGAGCCCCTGCCACTCCCAGCAACCAGCCCTTTGGGAGCAGACAATCCTTGTTGCTCCTTGAACAGCAGGTATTTCATTTTCCTTTGGCAAAATGACAAAATTAGTAAAAAATAAAATAGAGCACACATCCCAATGGAAAATCCTGCTTTCCTAGGATTTTTAACTCTAAGTAATTATCATTTTGCTAAAAAAAGTTGCTCGAGAAAATAATCATAACTCCTTTATAAAAATCTCATAAGCATTTTCAGGTTACTCTTTCACAAATAAAATATATGTCAATGCATATCTATGTCAATAACTAGGCCTATGCCTGCATCACAGAGATATTAGATGTAAAGAGGAAAGCATCTCTTCAGGATCCTTTCAAGATAGCAGCAACTTTTCTCTTGATGTTTATCTCTTATGTGTGGAAATTACACAGCTGAAGAAAAGGGTTAATAATATTTAATGGGTACAGACAAAAGACGTGGAGAAAAACAATGGCTGTCCAAAAAAATGTTTGAATGGAGTTGTTTACTTTGACGTACTTCTAAAGGGAACCCCTTTTCAGAAACTGTATTTCCTGAAAATCAGGTGAATTTAGGGTACCTAATGGTGCTGTCCCCTCCTCCCAAACTGAGAGATGCAGCATCAGCAGATGTTTTTCAAAAATCTTGCTTAGTGTATTTTCTCTTGCAAGTCCAGTAGCCTGGTTTACAGTTCTGGTACATTTCTATGAAATCATTCCATCAATTTTGTGGGTTTTTATTTTGCGAACAGATGCCAGATAGAACAAGAAAACCCCCATAACCCTTTTGCCCACTGAGAGGAAGCCATTTTGCAATCACTCAGCACAAAGAACAAGCAGAGAAGCCAGTGAAAACAGGGCAGGACAGGGCCTACAGGCAGGCTAATGTGAAAATTTGTGCTGTTCCTAAGGTATGCTCAAATAAAAAAAATAAAATCATTATTGCTTCAACTTTGGAAATGCAAACTGTAATATATTGGAAACACTGACTAATTCATAAGCATTGCTTTTCTAATAACTGTGTGATGAAAAATCCAACCATCTCTCTATAAAATTATTAAGATCATTCTTTGCTGGAATAGCAGATGTTAAAGAAAAACAGTCAGAAACATTGACTTCCAGAAAGACTAGCAAAAAGATATCATATTTAGAAGCTGGTCTCTGTTAAAAAGTTGGAAATAAAAGTACTGTTTTGAACTGAGTACAACTTTTCGCAAGCTTTTGACAGATGTGACTGTCTTGTTACTGCAGCACAGCTATTATTCAGAGGCTTAACAGAGGCTGTTTTTATCCAATAGATTCTACAGTCAGGTTTCATGATAAACAGCAGCAGGTATAGAAGGGGCTCTAGATGATGGACCCTATGTTCAGTATCTCACAGGTCAAACTGTGTGGAAACATCCCCTGCGGAGTGGGCTGAATATCTGCTGGCAAGATTGCCTGCATGCCTCACTGCAGACGATGTAGAAATGTGGATGTAGACTACTGTCACAGACTGATGAATTTTCAGTTAACACAGGGCCCTTGATTTTTCCTGATACAGTGAAGGCAGAGATCTGCTGACATGCTGACCTCCCTCTCTGGTGATTGAGACTCACATATTCATACCGGTGGGCAAGCCTCCCATGCTTCTGTTTTGAGTTTAGAGACCCATCAGACTACTTTGAATTGGTGAACTTTTCCTTCCTGCAATTTAAACATATTTGTTTGCTTTTCCCTCAAGGGAGGTTCAATGTGAAACAGAACATGTTCTTTTTCTAGCTAAACAGAAACATATTCCTGGTTGTGTCGAATGAAGAACATACCCTAAAGATAAGCAGGTACAAGTGGCCCTTCTATGCACACACACAGAGACACACACTCAGCAGGACTCCTCTGGGTTGGAGTCAGATGGAGTGGAGATTGGCAGGTGGAAAGGGAATGAGAATTTGGATAGCTCTTAGTTTATCATGTGAACTCTGAAGGAGAGAGCTGTATAGGATATTTACGTTGGAGAATTACCATTTCCTTGGCATTTCCCTCCTCCTTCTCCCCACACTGAGTTTGATTCTCTTCACCCTTTCTCCACCTGTTTGCTTCATTCACATGCTTGAACTATTTCTCTTTTAGTCCCATGTCCATCAGATGACCTGTTTAGAACACATGATGTAAGTTAAGAGCTGCATGGAAATCTCTGTATAGGCTGTGCTTTCATAGAGCTGCAAGGCATGTAGGTAGCATCTATTAATATTTTAAACATGTTGAAAGGAAGGCTCTGCTGGAGCCAGATCCCATAGCTTCGCTGGTTTCAGTGCCTATGGAGCATTTCACTACATTTATCCTCTGTTTCTGTTTTTCCAATGAGAAATACGAACCCAGTGATTTTTACAACTTGTCTTAGAGGATCATATCTTAGACCCCAGAGTTCACCTCCACAGTGGGGCTATTCCATAGGGAGGCAGTAATCCTGAAAGAGTTCCTGATGGGGACAGTGGATGATAAATTTCTACAGCTGTGCTGTAATATAAATTCAGGAAAGGAAAGTTAAATGCACTTCTACCTTGTTTTTGCAGAGGTACATCATCACAGAGCACAGGGAAAATAACCTAAATTTTTCTTGGCTTCCATACATGTGGGCTTTGAAGGAGATGCTTAGTTCCACATGCCCAATGATCAAAAACATGGCAAGACTTCAGAGAAGCAAAAAATGGCTGGGAAGAGCAATACCCAGAGGAAAATGAAGGTGATAACATATAAGCTGCTAAAAGAGTGAGAAATATTTAAACACATGGAGTGAGACTGCTACGTTAATGTAATATGCGAGATACAATTAACAGGAAAAAATAAGATGAGAAAACTGAGGTTGGTACCAGGGAAACTTAATGAGATTGAGCTCTGTTGTTTAACAATTGGATTGGCAAATGCAGTAGTGGAAATATGTCATTTGGAAGATTTAAAATGAGACAAGGAAAAGCGCGGTCAGCATGCAGGAGGGAAGATTCTTCCAGGGCTGGGAGGTGGAATGAACCATTCATTAGAATGTTCATCTGTGATATTTTAATTGGCAAAGTGCCAGAAAAACTCAGTGAAAGGTGGAGGCTGATGTTTTGTTTTCATCAAAAAGAAAAAAGGAGTTAGATCAATTAGCCAGGGCGAGACAGTAGAGGCCTCCTTGATACGAATGCTGGTCAATTCTGTCTATGACAACTCAGCGAAACATTTTATGCCATTGTGATATTCAGAGGGAAAAATTTACTGTTACAATTTTATTGCTATCCTTTAAAATTTCAGATTTTATAAGCCTCTGTATGCTAGCACTTGCTTCACAAACTATTGACAAAAGAGCAAAATATTCTCAGAATCTGAGAATGATTTAGGTTGGAAAGGACCTCTGGAGGTCATCTAGTCCAAATTCCTGCTAAAAGCAGATCCTTCTTTGAAGTTAGAGCAGGTTGCTCAAGGTCATATCCAGCCAAATCTAGAATATTTCCAAGGATGAAGATTTTAATATTTCTTTGGCACCTTCTTCTAGTGTTTGATCTCTTTTGCTGTGAATTACTTTTTCTAGAATCAAATCAGTTTTTCCCTTGCTATCTCAATTATCTCGTGCCATTAAATTGTCCATTGAAATGACAACATAACTATAAGAATTATAAAGAAATAGTTACAACATAATAAGGACAGATGAAGGCACATTTCAAGACTAGCAATTCTTCACAAGAGTTTGCCTTCTCTGGAGATCTTTCAGCCATTCTAGAAACATTTTTATAGAATGAAAACTATTTTCTGTCTGCCTGTAGGTCTGTAATCATGTGTGACATGTTTCTTTCAATGCCTTTCTTTGACACCGAGCTCATAGCGGTTAATTAAAATTCCAAAACAATGTACCAGTAAACAGATCTTTGAACAACACTGATCTAGTAATGCACACCTAAACATTAATTAAAAATAAATGTAGAAAAAAATGGTGTACTTAACACTACTGTGAAGGCAGAACAGTGTGGCATGGTGACTTTCAGGTAGCAAACTTGTAAGTTAAATTGATTTATTACAATAAAAGAAAATTAATGAGACAAAAAGTGTGCACTAAACAGTGGTAATGATTATGAAATTTCCTACTGAGACAAGTCTTATTTCCTGGCAGGCTGGCCTCAGTTAAATTGGTCTGTGGACAACCTAAACAACGAGAAGCACCCAGACAAATGTCAATATTTGAAATCAGGGAACAACAGGCATTTTGGATAGCAAGCACATTTTCTTTGGATCACCCACCTTTTCAGCTTAATGTTGTCCAGGAAGACATCTTAACAATGTATATTTTAAGGGAATATGTACGTGTCAGAATAGGAGCACGGGTCTGTCAGAAGGATCATCCAGCAGTTTAGAATAAGTTCCGTGTCTTTTCTACAGCCTAAAAACAGAGACATCCTAAACCCAGACTCTTCCTTTCTTGCTTTTTTTTTCCCTAATTTTTTATTTTAACGGTTCTTTTGTGGTTCTTGTGCCAAGTTTGTATTGAAATACTCTGTTCATTCTTTCTAAACTATCCCATGACATTTCTATGTGAGCTGTAATACAAAAGGCTTTGAAAACATCAATGTAGCCTTACTCTGTTTAAGAATATATCAAATTGTAAATTTCCCTCCAGCACCTGTGTCTGTGCCTCAGAACTTTTCAGGGGCATTGTTCATATGTTACTGATAATTTTGTTTGCTTTAGTTTGCAGTGAGACAACCCAAGGAGCTACAACAGGTAAGGGTCTCAGGGATGTTTACAGGGGTGCTCACACAGAAGAGACGTGGAGTAAATATAAGGAAATTGCACTAGAAAAGTCTTTGTCATCTTAATAAGGAATAAAGGAGCATTCATGCACACATCACTCACTGACTTTCCCCAAATTCAGTAATTGAATTCAGTCTCTTTTATGATCAGTTTGTGGATTTAATAAAACTTCCACTGCCTAATGACTCTGCATGTAGTCAAACATAGATATTGTGCTATATAGAACTTGTTGTAAATTTTTCTGCTGGTTATTATTACCATCTTGTCTGTCAGCTTGAACACCTGCTGTTTTGGGAAGCAATTGCCAGTTCTGACATCTGAACGCAATCCAGAAAATTATAACCACGCATCACTCAAAACATCCTTTTCAAAGACACAATCCAAGCATCATAATTTCCTTGGTTGGTCGCCTGTTAGTAACATTTGTACTAAGATCTTGGAGATAAGCAGAAAAAGTTTCCAGATGCACAGCCATATATCCTAACTCTCAGATCACGAGGAAAACCATTACAACTAAGGCAGCAAGGGGGGAAATTCAATTTTTGAAGCTCTTACATGACCATAAAGGTAGGAAAAACAAAGTATTACTTTACAGTGAGTTTGTCCATATGTCGGGTAGAAGAAGGCAGAAAACTATCTTTATGGGTTTTGTATTAAGCATCCAGTTAAAATTTTGAATGAAAATTCACAACACCTATTTTGCAGTATTTGCTCAGGTTTGTGTGGGGGGAAAAAAATAAAAAGGAGAAAAATCTCGTTTTTTAAAATTTTAACAAATTTTAGATTTTTTAAAAAGTTTTCTTTCTCTTGAAGGCTACAAGGACAACATACTGTTTTTAATAGACCTTTGGGTCAATATCTAAATAAGTGCAATTAAGCAATGTAATCCATCTTCACAGTAGAAGCAAGCAAAATGGATTTACTTAGGGAGGGTAACAAGAAAAGCTTTAGCACCCACTTTAAATGTGGATGCTCCTCCATTATGTGACATGGCAACAGAGTTAAACAGCTTTCTCTTTCAACCCAATAGAGCAGTATTTTGCCTGTGAATTTTCCTATCCTGTTTGAAAAACAGCCCTGTGTCACCAAGCCACCCCCGTGTTTCTGCTAATGCAAGTAATGGAGATAGGTCTGTACAAAGACAAGAGGAGAAGGGTTTAGAGGGTTAAAGGTTCTGAGCAACAGGGAAGAACTTTCATATTGATAAACAGAAAGGTAAAAAGTTCATGTTCTTATTCCTGCCTTGTTTGAAGCTTTGAGATATTTTCATGGTTCTAAGACTTCTTTGTTACAAGGTATTGCAGTTCTGCCCAACTCATTAAACACAGACTTAACTGTTGCCGCTGAAATATTTGTTAAATCTTACCTCACAGCAAAATGAACTTGGAAGGATGAAGAGCAGGAGAAAGGATATCAGTGATTCAAATTGCAGGTCTCTAGTCCCAAAGTCACTACTGAATAAATGACTTGGTGAACATCGTAACCATATATGCTGCTGAAAATCCTTTCTTTTCACTAGCACCTATAGCACAGCAATCTACTAAATAAGGAATTTGCTTCTCTCCCTTGATCTCTTGATAATAAATACATTCAAATAAGTCAGAAAGCTCATAAGCTTTGGTACTACAGATCACCACAACCATAAAATACAAGAATGAACCAATGATTCTGTGTATAAATGAGAGTTTGTTCACTGCATTCCTGCTATGTGGTTACTCCATAATGAAATTACCTTAAGTGAATTGAATAACCTAAATAGCAACTCAACATCCTAACTTTGGTAACTAATCTTGAGTTTTCTACTTCCTGGGCAAACTGAACATTGATGTCATTCTTCTGAAATTAATGGCCTCAATTATTTGGGGTGGCTGCTGGCCCAGTGATTCAGCTGGATTTCATCTGAAATGTCTGTGAAAATGAAGTTCTCAAAAAGCATTTATTTTAAGACAGACACCATTATGTCACCTAGTAAAACTAAAAAATAGCACCCACACATCTCTGCAAGAAATAACAATGAGATCTTCCTTTCAAGCCATCTAATTGTAAGAAAAACTTGCAGCCAGGAAAGGCAGGAAATATTTGACCAGAAAGATATATCTTATGCTGAAGTCTGGGAGCTTCTTTCCAAGTGGAATTAATTCCACTACTCAAATCTTTCAGCTACTCAAGAGTGAATATGTAAGCTAAATCATCAAGAGCAAGCAAAGGCAATTTAACATGTACAGTAATAAGTAATAATCACCGACCACCATGAAAAATTCAATTCAGAAGGTTTTAATTTGATCTATAATGTTTCCCAGCTGCCCAATACATTGAAAACTCTTCAGCATTTCATGGAAGAATGTTTTCCCTTGTCCATGTTGAATAAAATTCTCAACAACTAAAAAAAAATCTCTTCCAGAAAATATTCTGCCTGAGTTTTTTTTTTTACATAAATCATGGATTTCACAGGAGAGTCCATAGCAATAACTTCCCACTCCTTCAACCTAGAGAATTTTTAATTTTTTTTCTTTCACTGAGACTTGGAGGATGCAGGTTCAGCAAACTGACTTCATTATATTTTTCAACCACTGCAGAAAAAAATATTAAAAATCCAGGACAGGTTAGATGTTCATTCTCGAATAGAAGAGAAACAAGATAATAAAATATCTCAGACTAAACATTTACACATTGTCTGCTTGGGCTGGAGTGTACGGACATTTGAGTTCTTTGGATTTGTGGTAGAGTCTTAAGCTACAGCATTTGGCTGAACTGCTAACAGCACCAGTTTACCCAGGAGGCTGCAGGCATCCTTCCATCATCTCAAGATTCAGGTTGTCTGAACAAACAGAAAAAATGTGGAAAAGAAGTTGAAGAATGTCAACGCAGCAAAGAGAATGAAGTTGGCCTTTGTGCTAGCTGGACGCCAATACAGCATATTTTCCATCGCACCTACTACTCAGACTTAGCAACACGCTTTTCCTGTGAAATGCATGTTCATCTGCTAAACAATTTGGCCTGAAACTTCTGGATTCAGAGGTTAGAATGGCTATCAGAAAGGTCTAATATGTGTCAGAGTGCTTCCTCACGTTTTAGCTGGGCTAACAGCAAAACAATTTTAAGTGCAGGGACTATCCATCTGAATTTCAGGCTACGCACTAAGGCAGCTTTTTTGTGGGAGCTAAAATACATCAGGGACTTTAAAAGACATAAAGCTTTACTGCCTATTGAAAGTTAGTTCCAGACTTCCTAACAACATACGCAAAAATCCAATTTTGTTGTTCTAATGATGGAGGACAGGAACAAAGCCAAAAATCCCTTTCCTGTCTGCAGCCCGGATGTCCAAAACCACAACCATGCATCAGCAATAGAGCAGTTGCCCTCTTCACCCTCCCTCCCTGAGAAGCTCTCAAGGTATTCCTCCAGCTTTCAGAGACAGTCCCAGCCCAGGAAACAGGAGATGGAGGGAAATTAACTGTAAGAATCGGTGATATTCTCCCAGTAAGAGGGTGCCTACTGGGATCCCCCCAAAAAAGGAGACAGGTGAGGACTGAATGTTGCTAGGAAGCAGCTCTCCCTGGGGCCATGCCTTCACTTGAGTTGAATGCCCTGAGAAGCTTAGGGAAAAATGTTTGGGGTACAGGTCTGCTTGTACTGCTGAACCAGACCTAGGCTGAGCTGGATGCACCACCCTGGTGTGTCTTCTCAACCTGAAGTCAAGATTCTGCTTCATTTCATTTTTGCATCATTTAGCTGCCATTACCAGCTTTTTTCACCAGTGTGGAAAGTTTACTATGTTCACTGGAACAGCCCAACTGAACAACAGGGCTTGTGAGCTGGATGCTTGTGCAGGGGCTGGCTCTGTGGGCCTCTGCACCAGGGGCCACTGAGCATTCCCTCAAAAATGCAAAAAGTGAATAAGGAAAAATTGCCAGGAAAAGACTCATGACACAGTTGGGTCTACATTCTCCAAAACCCAATATTACCTTGACGAAAGTACTTAAAACCAATGCACTTTCATCAGGAGGTTGAGTTTCCACAGGCTGAATAGAGAGCAGTTTATGTTGCCTGAGAGGGACTGCAGGGAAATCCTGAGTGCATATAAGAGAATACAGACAAGGCAAAATTCACCTTAGCTCCAGGGTCTCTTACAGTATTACTTGCAAATCAAACTGTGGGTGGTTGGATACTTCATTTTCCTTACAGAATACTGAGGGATAATACAGAAAGCCATCGATATACTGTGTGCCCCAATGTCAGTAAGTGTCACATCCTTCTGTGGACAAGGTATGACGAGGAGTAAAAGTGCCGACCAACACAGAGTGCTCCTTGGCTTAAACTCAGTGGATACTCTTCACACCTATTTCTTTTCCTGGGTGGCTACTTATTTTGCATAGAATAGCTCCCACTGGTAAAAATAATTTTAATTTCCTAATAATAGGTGTGGTGTGGAACAAAATCCTAATGTTTCACATTTTGATCAAACATTTCAATTGCTTTTTATCACACACTGTAGGCACTTGGCAACAAGTTGAATGTAGAATCAAAAGAACATTCAGCTACTACCTCTACCCTGCAGTTCTTATTTTTAGTATGAGCTTTAAATACGGTATGTACTGACCAAATTCCTGCTGTGTGTTCTTACATTCCCTCTGAATTTTCACCTCTATATATTATTACTACTTCTGTCCTCTCCTAACCTGTTTTGAAATGTTATTGTTCGCCATTTTATAGCTGCTCCATTTCACCTCAGAATTGGCTGCATTTCAGTTGTGGTTACTCATTACATCTAGTTTGTCAGTCTCTGAAGGACTATGGGAAGAAAGGTGTTAAAAGGAATAAAAATTATCATTATTATTTTTGGTAGAACTTTCATGACATTTTAATGAGAATCATGCTATAAAGAAGACTGGGAAAATTAGAAGTTTAATAAGTCTATAGACTATTTCTATCCACGTGGAAAAGAATGGAACATTCATTTTATGAGAATATTTGCTGCCTCTGTACAATAGGCCCAAGAGATGCACAGTTGCAGCTAAGAAAGGTGCTGTTTGCTAAAAAACAAGTTGTGTCTTGAAAACCTGACACCCCTGATGAATAAGCCATTAGATCTTTGCTGTGACTGTTCGAGTGCTCAGCAACTCAAACATATGAAATACAAGAGCCCTTAAAGAATAGTGTTAGAGGTCAGAACAAAAAAATTAGTCAAATTCAGCACAGAAAAGCTGAAGTTTGGCAAAAGAACCCACACTTTTTCACATCCTGCTGCTGCTAAAATGTTCAGCCTATATTCTGCTTCCTGCAGCTTCCTCCGAACTGCAGCAAGGACCATTTTCAAAGGTTGACAATGTAGCCCAAAGGAAGGTAACAGGAGAAAGTTTAGATATTAACAAGTTAGCAAATCGGTTGATAAATCCCAAACTACCTACCACTGTACAGCTGATCACCAACAGCAATCCCCTTTACCCCACCCACTGATTTAAACTTCTGTCTGCTTTTGATTACATTCACTGTCTAAAATGAATCGATGGGCTATGTCAGCTGTCCAGCTGATACATCCCATTCTGCTGACCGATCCTTTAGTGTCCCTTCTGGGGGCTGTATCTCACCTCCTTGGCCAGGGAATGTCCTGTTTTCCAATGCATCTGCCAGCACTAGTGAATCTGGCAGTTGTCACATGAGTGTTTTAGTACCCTGAAAGCTTACACTTTGTTAGCTAAACCTAGGGAAGGTATATGAAGTTAGCTGGCCTGGATTTATCACTCAACAAAATCCTTACTAATT
Source organism: Cephalopterus ornatus (assembly GCA_013396775.1). Taxonomy (NCBI): domain Eukaryota; kingdom Metazoa; phylum Chordata; class Aves; order Passeriformes; family Cotingidae; genus Cephalopterus; species Cephalopterus ornatus. The sequence continues at coordinate 107,254 of VZRE01009309.1, forward strand.
ATTAGGCAAGCCTGTGCTAGCTGGAATCTTGCCCTCCATTATGCATACAAACCATTAGAAGAACACTTAGGTAATCAAATTTATGGTGATCAACTCATTACAAAACAGGCTGTTTCAGCACATACCAGTGGGCAGTAACACCAAATGACAGTAGTGTGAATAGAGGTGGTGCTCGAACACCACCCGCCACTGGCTTCTTAATCTGCAGTTACATTGCTGTGATTTTGGTGCTAACAGCACCTTTGCCACCATCTTTCAATGCAAAAATTCAGAAAAAGCGGACAAATACTGACTCCTAGACGAAATTTGCCTTATAGGTGTCTGGCATCTTTTGGGAAACTAATAGTTTAGGAAACAGTGCTCTTGTGGATTTGGGAGAGATGATCAAGTTTTACAAGCCAATAAAGAATTAACATCAGTCCAAGTTTGTTTTACAGGATACAGCAATAGGATTCAAAACAAGAAACATGTAAACGTAAAACTTGTAGATCTTTACTTTTGGAGACCTGAAGACTTTCTGAATTTGTCTAAATTTTTTGGCGTGGGGAAAAAGTGGAAGCTGCATAAGGCTTCCAACAGACTTCAGGCTTTGCAGTTCTGGACACAGGGCACCCAAACTTGAGGTGTGTAAGGACACATTTTTCTAGTCTGGAGTATCAGACTAGATTTTTCTAGAGTGGCAAAATTATATTGATGAAAAAGCCTCAAAGTTCTTCCTGTCTAAACTATATTACCTCATACTAAATGTTTCCTGAACAGGGTGGGTAATCTTTTCTTAAAGAATCAATTTGCCCATCCATGCCCCACCATTTTAGTAAGAAAATCCATAATGTCTTTGCTCTCACAATCTTGAGCTGCTGCTCATCTATATTGTTCTAATTTCACAGGCAAGGAAATTTCATATTAAAAAAGGAGAGCCATGACAGTGTGAAAGGACATTTATGAGGTCAGCATTATAACTTTTGAGATCACTGTAAATAAGACCACTTTTTATACATACACTGATGCCAAATCATGCCTTCAGCTGGACATATCTTCATTCAGTCTTCTTCTTTCAAGCCTAGAGACTGACAAAATGTGGGAGTTCTGAAAGGAAATGAGACTTACATAAGTGTTGTCTATGAGTCTGTCTGCCCAGCTCAATCACTTGAGTTTTGTGAACTGATTTCAAAGAGAGGCAGGTAATGAAGTTCCTTCAACTGGCGTCAAACACTGCTGGGTGGAAGAGAGAGTCAGAGAGAATGTAGGCAGAACTCTGCCCTTACAAATACAATTTAACTGCAGCAACCTTGCCAGAGAGTACATACATACTCTCTGATAAAACATATCCAGACTGGTCGCAGCAATGCTGTCTCTTTCCAAGGGAAATATCAAAGATAGCATGGGCAGAGCTGAGGTTATTGTGGGGAATTTTGCAGGATGAAGAATGAAAATTTATAGAAAAGCTGTCCATGAAACATTTGTTAATTATGAGGTCCTCATTAAGAGAGTAGTTCATGGATTTAAGGTCAGCATCTAAATGTGGCCCATGTTACTTTTCTTCTGCTGATCTCCCCCTTTGCCTGTCACTCTGTTTTTTATTTCAGATTATTACGGAGGACATTGTAGTTTCAGATTAGAGAAACAGATGGCGATGAGGCTCCCCAGCCTCTGGCAAAACACCTGTGGAAATTTATCTGATTTTTATTGCTCCTCTTGCAGGTTTTAGTACATCTGTCCACTTGTGAAAGAAGAAACAACAGTGAGGCTTCGGTATTATTTAAATATCACTATTTTTTTCAAATTCACATGTATCTTTAGGGATAAGACAGAAAGCTGCAAACTCTCCCATGCTCCCATACTGTATCATCTGTATCGCATCTAGATGATACATCCTGTGTCATCCTGTATCCTCTAGATAAAACAAGCTACATCAAGCTGCCACGGATTTTATAACTTCGATGTGCTGGGTGGATGCCAGTGTGGGTAATTCCATCCACTGTATACCTTCTCATAGCTAAAATCTACTCTTCCCTTTGAGTCTCTGGGTGATGAGTTCTACATGTACTGTCAGCTCTGTCTGGAAAGAAAGCAGAGCCAAGTCCAGGTGGTGACACTGGATGTTATAGTCCAGAACTCTGTGTTAATGTAACTTTATCAGTCCCCTGTCTATACACTACACAGTATTTGCAATATTTCAAGATATCAACTCAGAACCAACTTAAATGCAATCTGGCAGAAAATTCTTCTCTTTTATCTTCCCAAGAAAGAAACACACTTGTCCAAGGAGAAAAAGGAGCATTTACTCCTAGATGCCGGATAAGTTAAAAATCCAATACTTTGTGCCTGCTTCCAGGACTATTTGATGGAGTGGCACTCTCCACAGCAGGAGAGGTCATAAACCATTAAGGTTGGAAAAGACCCTTAAGAGCATTGAGTTCAACCAAGGTGCTTCCTTTCTTCCTTAATGATACCACACTTTAGAGAAGCAAAAGCAACATTTCAAATGGGATGGGGAAACAAGGTATCAATTACACTCTCCTCTTGTGTCTCAGACATCCATAAATTGCATTCATGATCCCAAGCCTTCTGGCTTTATGGGTAGACATATATTTTAAAAGAATTGACCTTTGTGATTTTAAAGTGCTGTGAAACATTCCCAAGCAATTTTTTCCCCCTGCAAACCATTTGGAATAAAGTGAACAACAGTGGTTTGGTACAGCAGAGCAGCCTGCATTTGAGACTGGTCGCTGGGTGAAACTTACTTCTTTTCTGGACACTGTTAAAGAAACTGCCTCCATTAGAGTCAAGATCACTGCAGATTTTGTATATATAGAGGCAATTTTCTTAGAGATTGCTGTTAGAAGTGCTGCAAATGACAAAGGCTATGAAACACTGAGAAACTAGATTATCCTTTTATCAAGCAGCCAACCTGGTTTTCTAAATTTCTAAAATAATGTGTTCTGCAGATTGTACCAATGTAAGTGGTGTATGAAAAACGGTTACAAGTATTGAGCCTGGCATATACTGCTGTTTTTTTCTGCTTGAAAGGTACTTGCAGGAAGGATGCCATCTTCCTGAACTTACCCATTACTTACCAAGCCTTGGTTTGCTCAATTGTTTGCTCTAGTGTCTGATGCAAGCACACAATGTTTTATTTCTTTGGACAGAGTTATGGTCATGGGACAAACCTAAACCTCAGGTTCAGGTTTCTGGATAAAACTCCTAAATTAATTTCCTGTGAATAATTTTCTTTTCTTTACAAAATAAATTCATTTACTAAAATATTTCTGGCAAGTGTGTCCCAAATGGACTGAACACTTTCAATTTTTTTTCTTTTTTTTGTGAAAATCAAATTATGATTTCCTTTAAAAATTCCAAAGACTTTTGGAAAAGACTTTTCTTGTCTGTCTGACTATTGGTACTTAAGATTACAGGTTGTGTCTGTTGCCATCCTATCTGTTTGCTATGTTTAATAAAAACTGGTATGCCTGACGTTCGCTTGCTCTAAAGTCATCTGAAGAAAGAAAACCTAAATTAATGATACAAGGAGCTGAACTGTGTTTTTCCGATAACGGATATGAAATACTAGAAACTATGAAATGCTATGAAAACACTAAGCCAGCCATGGAGATTCCCATTTCAAAATCTGGAAGTATATGAAGAAATTATATTTCATGCCCAAGGAGGTTGTGGGTTCTCTTTCTTTGGAGGTATTTAAAACTGGACTAGCTGAGGCCATGAGAAAAATGAAACAACTTTAAAAGTAGTCCTTCTTCACAGCTCCCTTCTAACCCCAAATTATTTTGTGATTTTTTGATTTTTCATCTTATTTTTACACATGTACATAAACCTGTGACCTCCAAAAAGAAGCAAGAGACACTTCCATCAAACTAATACTGCAGGTTATCACATTATTGAGACCTTTTCCATTTTGTGAGAGAATAACATTTATTTTGCTATATTTCTACATTCAGGATAATTCCTGTTTAAAAAGCAGTGTAGATGCATATATATTCATGTGCATGCTCAAGGAAGTGTGCATCAGATCACCCTTCCGTCCACAACCCACAGAGCAGCTGTGCTCCACTGAGTCAATATGTGGAAAAAAAAAAAAACCAAAACCAAAAAACTAACGTGATTTGAACTTTTAGACAGTGCTTGGAGAGAGTGTTTTGGGGATTAGAATTACTGGCTGTGGAATTCTCTATGGGAGAACAAACCAAATCTTAAACTCATGCAGGTCAAAGCAATAAAAAGGCCACTTCTTCAGCAAGGTTTTCTTCAAAACCAAACCAAACCAAAAGAAAGCAAAACAAATTTTTTTTTTTGCCTCCCATATATCAGTGATGACCATCTCAGCTATCCACAGGAGGAAACAAATACTACTTACTAGTACTTCACATACTTCATGACACTAGCTAAAAACATTGGCTCTCAAACATTAGCATATATTTATAGTGAATCATAAACTCTGTCTTCACCATTTTTTATAGAACAGATTATTTTCTTTGAAGTTATTAGCACTTTTGTCATAATATACTTCCAATACTTGGCTATTCTTATATATTGACACATCAAAAACATAAACACACAAGCCAGAACCAATGAAAAATCCAACAGAAGCATAAATAGGAACACAGTTTTCAGAAACTTCATCCATTATTTATAGAAAATAACTCTGTATGCATCTGGTCAGATGAAGACAGTGTTGGTGGTCTTCAACTCCCCCATCACCTACCTCAAAGTACAAATAATAACAAGAGAAACTGATAAGCACCAATTCACAAAGAAATGGCTCAAAACCAGAGTAGTGGCAGATGGCTTGCACATTTCAGGGGAAGCACAATGTGTGATTTCAATTTGGAAAGTTCTGCATGGGACTGGGTGTGTGCTGATGTGTGCAAAGCAGTGAGGGGAAGGGATTCAGACAAAATCACTTTATCTCTGACTTCCCTGGTGGTTACCATGTGTGTGGTATTCAGTAGAACATCAGCAATCAGCCTGGTCTACAAAGCTTTCGGATGCCCTCAAGCAGTGCTTTGCAAACCCTGGGAAGGTTTCCTCACGCATCTGTTCATGGTTGTCACAGAAATCAGCTATTTTTCTCATACCTGTGGACAGTAGTTATTTTCCTTCTAGTTTATTTACTGTCTAAGTGGAAAGCGGATCTTTTGTTAGACATTTTTCAGAGCAACTCTCCAAATTTTTTCCAGACAAGCCTTCTGCCTATCTTGGTATCTGGACATTTTAGCTTCTCTTTTAGGTTATAAGCATCTCAGTACATTGCTTATAAATCCAGTATCATTTCCTTACAAGTAGTTCTTCATCAGCAGAAAAAAGAGCTTCTGTTCCAAGGTGAAGAACTAAAATGCAGACTCCACAACAACACACACACGCAAGCACATGCACACACATTTGCCTCTAAATAGAAGGCTTAAAATACTTTTCATGAAGCATTATCAGGATTTGGAACTTCAACCAAATGTTTCTGAAGACAGGCCAGCTTTTACAACCCTTATTAGACATTCCTAATCAAAAGCTAGGAAATCTGCTTCTATTCTCTTTGCCTCTTTTTGTTCCTTGACTTTAATCTATTCTCTCCCACTATTACTTTTTATGAACTATGGAACAGACCTGCCTAGATCATGGTATGCGTGAAATAGGAGAGCCAATATAACTGAAACATTCTGGGATTTCTCCTGTAACAGAGTCTGCAAATGTTCAGCTATAGTTTCGAACTGACTTTATTTCCTTCTTCCTTCTGCCAAGTGTCTCCTGTGGGACAGCACATTATCTTTCATAATAATAGTATGTTTTCCTCTATAAGCATCTTACAGTATGCTGAAAGCTGGATGACACGCTCAGAATGTGCTGACAATTAGTCTGTGTGAAGGAAAACATCATATAGAGAAAATCAAGACATAGTAGTCCTGTGAACAACCACTCCTTCACAAAGATTTCCTTTCTGCTTTTGAAAGGAAGTAAGTTCTGAAGCAGAACTCGTTGGCTCCTTTCACAAACTGGATTCAGAATTCCAGGGTGATTTGAGGTGAATTATATAGGTTTTGCCATTTTTAGGATATGGGAAGCATTTACATGCCAGAATTAGGCAACTGGCATACACATGTATGAGCTAGCTGAAGCAGACCTTACATGCACTCTTCCTGATTATTTAAACCTGTCAACATGCAGGAAAGTTGCAAGCTTTCTTGACCACATTAGAGTTCTACAGTGTCTGTGGTCGGAAGATATATAGTCAGAAGACCCTGCCCTTTGTTTGATTTAGAAGGACATTTTACAGTATTCCAGTACTAAAGTGGGGTTTTAAAGTGATCTATATCCACTTTAAGACCAGACAAATACGCTGCCAACTTTAAATGCTAATGAAAATCAAAGCATTCATATTTGTGTGTCCCATTTCCCTAGTAGATGCAAAATATTGTTTCCTTTATCTTTTATCTTTCTAGAAGTGGGACTATGCTTCATTATATGTTTTGCATTACTGAATGCAAGAAAGTCACCAGGTTGGTTTGATGTGTGAGACGGTGTGATAACAAGAACACAAAAGTACAAAAGAAAGACAATTCCTTTTTGAAGACCCCATTTGGATTCAGGGATTCTAATGCCCTTCCATTCCAACTTAATAATGTATATAAAAGGTTTAAAATCACAACCAGCTCCTAAGCACATTTTTGTAACTTGTGCTCTGAATCATGCCTGGATGCCAGCCAACACTGCTGATTCTCTCTGCTGCTGCAAGTTGCCTCCCCTTCCCTTCATCTCCTCAAGACTGACAGAGTGTGGGGGGACAGTTCAAAGCCAGATCCTCTCTGCCCTCTTGCCTCTTCCTTTAAAACATGGAAATGAGCAAGCGCTTCTTTGGCTTCACTGGAGGAGCATTGGGAAAACTGGCCTTGAATCCACACCTGCATGTGCCCTGTAACCTTTCTGACAGAGGAAGTAGAGCTTCTTATGCCAAAGAAGGCTGTTAAATGGAGTGTGGTGGATATCTCAAGGACAAATAGCAGTATCCCTTTGGAAGAAGGCACAGTGGACAGACACTAATAAGCATTTAAGTGAAGATCAAGGAAAAGGAGCGAGCAGGTAATTCAGAAAGGGAAAAGCAAAGGGATCGGCAGAATATTAAGCCGCACAGCAGCAGTCTCAAGCACACTTTGTAAATCCTCTTAATCAGAAATCAACTAATATCACAGGTCACTTGTGCTATTGAAATAAGAGCAAAGTTTTTGTTATGTTGAACTAGTGGTGATTCCATACATAGTTCCCAAGTATATCTGGAAAACATATTGCACATTTCTTAGTAAAAAAAAAAAAAAAAAAAAGAGAAAAGAAGAAGAAAATGGATACAATAAATTGCCCACCAAACCCTGTGCACAAAGAAAACAAAAAGACTGTTTGAACAGCTGGAATTTAAAACTTGTTATATTCCTGAGCTATTTATTTTAATAAATGAACAGCTACAATTAAGGTTAAAATGATCATACATGCAGGAAGATAAACAATCCTATTATTACGGCTTCCAAGAACTTGTACCCTGCTACAGTGCTGGTAGAGGGCCTGCATTATTGGTGGTAACTTTAGATAGACATAAAAGCGTTTTTAACCACAATCACTTGAAGCTTATGAACCGCTGTCCCAGCTAGTGGGGATCAAGTGAATGGAGGGCTGAGGCTGACACATTTCTTCTTTCATATGTAGTAGCTTAATACATTTTTGAAGCTTCAATATTGAAACCAGACAAATGACGGTCTCTGTAGTAGCCATAAAAGTCATAGGGAATCAACCTCAGAGAAGTGTACAGACAGATTTTTTTTTCATGTTTGCCTCTGTAGTTGTTTCTGGGTAGACAGTACTTTCCTTAAACCTAAGAGGGAAGATGAATCTTCAGTATCCTGGGGTTTTTTCTATGATAATTTGATGTTATGAAAAGTATCCAGGTTTTCACTCCCACCCCTAGGGGAGAAAAAGCAGGTCACTAAACCTTCCAAATCATCACGATAGCTTTCCAACCTGCAGTTGGGAGCCCTGACCTTTGAGGAGCTGAGAGCCATAGGGATTGCTGTACCTGCACAGAGCCCCATGGAGGAGGAGGGCAGAAATTCCTTAGGTGTAATCAAGCACAGGGAAAAACCCCTCAGCATCTGCAAGATTTTGATAGAAGGGATGAAGCTATTCACAAGGACTGCTCAAAGTACTTTCATCAATAAATACATTTGAACTAATGTAAAGTTGTCTAAGTTCTGGTTCCACTCTGCCAGTGGGGTTATTATGTGGCAAGCACAGGGAATCTCCCCACTTTTTGAAGAAATGCTCCGAAGGTAGTAAACACTTTTATGTGGACCTCATCCAAGAACCACTGTAGTTAGTGAGGGCAGGATTTCAACCTCAAAGTCATTTTCAAAGGTCAGAGAAGTAAAAAGAAAGACTGCCATTGATTTTTATGAGCTTCCAATGAAGTAAAAAGAAAGACTGCCATTGATTTTTATGGGCTCCCAATGCACTTGTTTTTTACCCTTGGGAATTTGAATCAGATCAGAACTTTGTAAGTCTGATCTGAGCAACAAGAAGTTGTCCTTTTGGCAGGTATTTACCCACACCCAAAACCACCAAAAACTTTCCCACATTTCAGTAAGATTAGTTGTTGCTGTTCGGGATATATCCAGGTCTGTGGAGAAGGTCCAACCAGAAAAAATAAATCCAGGAGAGAAAGATATACATTTTGCAATCGTATTTCATCATTTATGCTGCAATATGCATTTTTTTCCTAAATGACATTTAATTGCTTTCTCCTGAGGAACTCCCTTTAAAACAATGTTTTCCTAAATAAGTCCAGAAGTTTATACATCTCAGCTGAATGATATATTCTGCATCTAGTCCGATTCCAAATAATTCCACTTGAAAACCTGTTTTCTCATTTCATTAGGTGAGTAAAATGATAATAATCAGACTTGAGAAAAAGGATTATTGTTTCCCAGTTCCTTCAGTAAAACTGCATGTCTGCTTTTTTTCATTCTCTTGGGGTTTCTTTAGTGCTTTGCAAGTGAAGCATAAAAACCACATCTTCGGGCAAGAGTGAAGGAGATGCACCATGAGCACAGGCTTAATAAGGGCTCAAGAAAGTAGTAAGTATTCTAGAAAACATCATCTTTCCTATCCAATTCTTCCCTTCCACACACATGGAGCAACATCCTCAAATGAGAGAGCATGAATATGGCAAGTCTATCAGACACCTCCTATTTCCCACAAGAAGTAGCTGAAGATATGCAATTTTAAGAACTGTACCTGAAAGATCAGAACTGAAGAAACATTCATGATGCAGTATGTAGTGACAGCAAATTTATTTGTTTCAGCCATAATGGCCATAGATGTATGGGCTGCAGTCTGTCCTCTTTCAGACAGACAGTGATCCTAGCGGGCTGGGTCGGTCACCCTAGAATTTTCCTGTGGAATGGATCTTCCCAGAAGTGCTGCTGTATTCCTCATGCAAAGCATTCCCTGTTGCCTTTAGTCCTCAGAAGGCTGGCTTTTTTTGGAGCACAATACTGTCCTCCTGTGCTTCTCTTCACTACGTTTAATTCAAAGCCATTGACTTTGGTGGATAGGTAGGTATTGGATCAGGCTAGCTGATGCTCTCAACCATGACGCAAAGCTCTGCTTAAGCTGCTTTGTGGACCCTGTGTGCAAGGCAGGAGCTGCCTACTCCCACATACACACTTCAAGAGCTTCAGAGAAGATGGTTAGATCCCTTGGGTCATCCCATGGAGAAGGTTCCCTGGGCATGCACGAGTGCTGCAGATTTGCTCAAAGGTAGCCAGGAGTCTAGATCAAGATGAAGCAATTTTAACAACTGCTGTAGTAAATCCGCATCATTATAGCACATAGTACCTGTATGAGCAGGTTTTCAGAACATAGTACTAAGACAAAAAGGTTTTCCTGGCATGAATTTGGATGGGTTTATTTTGAATAGATTTATGCACTTGCCTTTTTTTTTTTTCTCTCCTTTTTTTTCTTCCTTTTCTTTTTTTTTCTTTTTGCCGTGAGCAGTAGATGTGGTAGAAGAAATGGAGCTCTGGAGGCAATGAAACAGACCAAAATTTATGCCAAGATCAATCTTGAAGACTAAAAGGCAATTTCCCCAGTTCTCGCTGTATGAAATATTTGTCTAGGGAGAGACAGAGTGGTCTGCTTTGACATTTTTACCTCTGGTTTTAAAACGTCCTTTTTCCATTAGAAAATTCTACCTTATATGTAAGGAAGAACAAAAAGCTTATTAAGAAGCAATGATGATGATGATGAAAAAATTAATTAAAATGTTTTATTTCAGAGTAAATGAAATATTTGGAGTTGTCCAAAACCACTTGTCTGTTGTTTCTATACTCCTGCGCCCTCCAAACTGAATCTAAATAATATTTCTTCAACTTTTTCCACCCAAGCACCAAGTAAAAATGCCATTACTCTCTCAACTGTATTTAGAAGTTGTCAACCTTACATGAGTTATGTAAGTTATCTTTAACAGGTACTGATAAAATCTATAACTTAGGCTAAATATCAAGTATTCTGTATGACTGAACAAGATTATTCTGCATTTTAAAGGAAAATAAACACAGGATTATTCTGCATTTTAAAAGAAGTATGCTGAGGATTTAAAATTTTCTTCTTCTCGTATCTAGAGATACAATGGACCTCAAACAGAGGTAGACAGTTAACACAGCTTAGAAGCTTTAAAAAAAAATTGAAGAAATAATTTCTTTTTTTTTAATAGACTCATTCTTTAGGTTCTTGGAGATTTCTCCATCTGTTAAATACCTCATAGAGCACTGGAAAGCTTCCATGTCTAGCTTTGGTGAGACACTGGATCTGAAATCTGCCATTAGTTCAGATTTGCTTATTGCCTGTGTTACCTTGGGTCAGTGCAGTTTAGAGCAAAAGAACACGTGGGGAGTATCCTGGGTTGGTACGACAAACAAAAGCTGCATGATTACAAGATAATTTGGAAAGTTCTTTAGGTTCTAGAAGTTAAACATGGTCCTTGAAGGAGACCGTGAGGACCAAGGGCAGTCAAAATATGAAATTACATTTACCTTCAGCACAAACACATTATTTTTCAGCATCCAAAGTGTTTGTTAACTTTGTGCCCTCTCAAGTTCACTGCTCTTCAGAGTCCACAATCTGCATGACTCAGGCCCCAGAAGTTATGAGAACTTCTCCTAGCATGTGATCCTTACCAAAAGGACAGCTGTTTTCTACGGCTCAGGGGATGCTGGCATTTTTTTTCTGTAGCCCAACAGGCAAAGGCCTGCTCACAGCAGCTGTGCCATACCTGTATCACTTGTGTCTGCGAGACTTTAAGATGACTTCAAATGCTGCCACCCTAAAGATAGTATCTCAGATATTTGCCAAGCACATTCTCTGTGCTGCAGGTACACTACAATAGTAAAAAAGTGCCACTTACAGCCGTCAATGAAATAAAGACAACTATAATTGCATCCCTTCTTTAGATCCTTTAATAAAGGCAGTTGGGAAAATGCAGGGGCTTGATCTCTGGACCCAACTACTAAGAAAAGCAGGGTGTTACTATGTGTATACACTCAGTGTGTGTGTGGCTGTGCTTGCAGCTAGCATGCATGCTCACTGCAGTCAATGCTTGTATCAGGGGCACTCTGTGGGACTCCACAATCTTCATACCTTGACTGCTCAGCCTCGTAACCTGGATCTGATCCCCTTGCACCCACAGTTCCCTGAATTTTTAACAAGGAGAAGGACAGTGTGTACCCCTGAGAGTCAGGATGTAGCCAGAGCAGGTACATGGAGCACAGAGATGAGAAGTTATTCTAGTTCTGACTGATGAGAGAGCACCTACACAAATAGCCTGTTAAACCTTACAGCAAAATTTATTATCTCAATTTTCCATTAATATAGTTCAATGAGGGCTATGGATACACTCTTCTTATCCCAGTTCCATAGACCAGAAAGCCAAATGAGCAGTGGGAGGAGAGCAACACTTCTACTATCCTCCAGCATCAGAGATGGAAAGAGAACTTGTATCTTTCAGTTCTATTCCAGTGCCCTAGCCCACTGGCAGCCTTATCATTGCATAAATTAAGAGCGCTGCTGCAGGACTCTGAGGTATTGTGATGAAGTGTGTTGTATTTTAATTACACAAAGAGACTGGAAAGCCGTTGTATACAGAGGTATGTAATGTAACACAGCTTAAATTCAAATATACTGTATTGGAAACACTTATACAATTTTGAAAATGCTTAAAGTGATTTTCAGTCACTTAGACCCTCTGAAAAAGGGGAAATAAAGTCACCTGGTTCTGTGCACCCAAAATAGCAGGCCAAAGGCATTCCTAGGTCCTCCCTCTGGTGAGAGCAGACAGCGCAACTCTTCTGAGAGCAATTTAGAGCATTAGTGCTCTGGGTCAATCCCTCTGGGAGCCTTTCTCTGAATACTGACAGGAAATATCAGTGACACTAAGGAAGCAGCTAGTTAACCTGGATGATAACACCTTAATTCTTCCATGGCTTTGACTTAACACTAGCTGTTGGATTTTTTATTTTCTCTTTCTCATTAATGTTTAGGATGTACTGATCTCCCAGTGGTAAAATTCTAGAACTGCTAAGATAATCCATACATTCCCAGCCCAGTGTACGGAGAAAATACAGACTTTGTACTGCTTTTGGATAGGATAGAGTTAATATTCTTCATAACAGCTCCTGTGATGCTATGTATTGGATTTGTGATGAAAACAGTGTTGAGAACACAGGGAAGTTTTAGCTACTGCTGAGCAGTGCTTGCACAGCACTGTTTCTTACCCCGCCCCACCACCGAGAAGACTGAGGGTGCACAAGAGGCTGGGAGAGGACACAACTAGGACAGCTGACCCCAACTGACCACGGGGATATTCACACCATAAGGTGCTGTGCTTAGCAATAAAAGCTAGCGGGAGAAGGTTGAGAAGGGACATCTAGCGTGACTGCATTTGTCTTCACAAGCCACCAATATGCCTGATGGAGCACAGCTTTTCTGGAGATGGTTGAATACTGGCCTGTCCTTGGGAAGTAGCGAACGAATTCGCTATTTTACTTTGTTTGTGCGCACAACTGCCTTTATTATTAAACCGTGTTTACCTCAAACCACAAGTTTTCTTACTTTATTCCTCCCAATTTTCTCCCTCANTGTGTTTACCTCAAACCACAAGTTTATTTTTATTTTTATTTATATTATTACTTTATTCCTCCCAATTTTCTCCCTCATCCTTGCTGGAAGAGAGTGAGTGAGCATCTGGGTGTGAGCCTGCCAGGGCTAATTCACAGCACCTTCTAACATGCATATTACAGTAGATGTTTCTTCTCTAGTACTCACTGTACATGCACATCTACCACATCATAGCTCAGCTGTGCTTAGAAGTCATCAACTTTGTATTTCTGAGCTTTCCCACCTTGTATCCACATGGGTGACATATAGGATAATGCTTATTTTCACAGCCTAGGATACACATTAAAAGAAAGTAAATGAGCCTCTGAAGAGCACATTTTTGCTACTGTGAGCTAGGAATTGAGGCTGATGTGAATTTACCAAAAAGAAAGCTAGTACACATTTGGGTACTTAATATATACTTTTTCCAACTCTAATGATTCTCTGATTCTACCTCATCAATATCCAATAAATAAACCAAATGAATAACATACAGAAACTGGAGGTCAAATGAGACAGGTTTTATGCTTGGACTGTATACTATCAATTTAATACTCATTGTTAGAAAGAGACAAATGTTTTAGCAGAGGGAATTTGTACAGCTTCTTTGCAACATGTGGTCAGCACAAAAGCTTGATGGACCCTTGGCAGAAATTAAGTTGGCAGGGCTTTGATCCAATGAACAAAAATCAAACACTGAATTCTGGATATTGAAACGTTTGATCAATGACCAGAGAGCTCTGCCACTGTTTAGCTAACCAATTATTCATTGTATGCCAATCTAAGCTATTCACTTTCCGATTCGTGATGGCTATGCATGGAGTATTGCTTTCAACTCCCTCCCCCAGAACACACTCAGCAGCAAAAGCAGATGTTACAAGCCTGATGATGGCTCAATTGCAATTTGCTGATGTTGAAGTCTGTAAAGACAAACCCGCGCTCATGAGCTAAAGGATCAGTTTCTTAAGTTCTTGAAGAGACTGCTCATGTACACAGTGATCAAGTTACTCTTTCAAATAAAAACAGTTTTCTTTAACCTCTTGAAACTGTGACAATCCCATTCACTCCTTTTGTCTCATCTGTCTTGTTATGACTCCATGTGTGAGTTGCAGGTAATTTTCTCCAAGGCAGAGAAACAAGCACTTGCTGCAAATACTACATGAAGGCATAAATTGTCTTTGTATGTTGCAGAGACTAAAATTTTAATGGGTTTAAGGGGAAATAGAAATTCATAGAAGAGAAATCTATTGAGGATTGCTAAATTCAATCATATGAAGCTCAGAAATGCCTGAGCTGCAAGTGGCTGGCAACAAGGAGGGTATTTGGGGAAAGTACTGTGTATGCCTGCTTTCTTCGTACACTTCTTGGCTCGTGTTGAAGGCAGGATACAGTGCTAATAAGAACATTGGTCTGATCCAGAATGGCTGCTCATATATGTTGTGTTAGTTAAATAATCACATCTTCCATGCAGACAAACTGTCTGCAATTAAAGTCAATTTGTAGTTTCCTGGCTAGTTAAAAACTGCAGCCTCCTCTTTCCCTGACCCTGAATGACCTGACACATCATGCTCCCAGCTGGTGGCTATGTTGCTTAACCTGGTGTTCACAGCTTGTTCTTACCCAGTGCCACTGCCTGCATAAAGCCAAGAAACACTTTGGTATTTTGTGTCTGCATGGTGAACTGGGCTTGGAAACAGATCTGGCTGCGACAGCGTGTGTTTGTGTGGCAGAGCGTTTCATCAGCTAGGCTGAACCCTCGATCTGGTTCAGGGTGCTGTGACTCCACAGATCCATATGGGAGCCACCCAGAGGCTGGTGTGCAGGAGGGGAGCTGACAGCAGAGAGGAAGGATAGAAGGACTACTTGCACCAGCGCTGCAGTCAAAGCAAACCCAGTGGAACCACAGCTGGGGCTGCTAGTGATTAACACCACTTCTCCTGCAACTTCCAACCGACTCTTTGATCCTTTCCAAAGCCCTCAAGGGGACCATGACCTTCGATTTGAAAAACACTGCTGCAGCACAAGCAAGCTGAGAGGGGAAGTCCACTGACAATATGCAGCTGTAAATCTGGGTTAAATAACAAGTTATCTTGGATTAATGGCTGCTCGCTGTTCCTGATGCACAGCAGCAAATGTAACCCATTAACAGCAGATGTATATTTGTTTAAATTAGCCCACTAAAGTAAACCCCAAATGTAAGTGAAACCTAAAGCAAGGCCTTGGGCTTTTAAAGGATGTGAAACAGAAGAAGTGTATACACAGAAACTCTCCTGAAAGAAGACCTTTTTTCCATAAGCAGAAACAAGCACAGAGATTTTTGACCAACCAAAGCTACAAATTGAGATTACAATTTTTGCTTATTCTATATTTTCCTTTTTAAGTTTTTTTTCCAACTAATGTCCACAGTCCTTCCCCCTATCCCTGATTTTTTGTGGTAAAATGGACCATGGTCCTTAGGAATATCAACTCCTGAAATGGTAGCAATCACTAATAATGACTGTGTGCAACCGTTATTGTGTAGGCTACCTGATTCTCATAATTTTTTTTTGTTATACAGGAGAAAACACTATAAAAAGGATATCGTCCCTCTGCCATCAAAATTAGATTGTATTGAAAATGACAATAAAATATTTCACAATGTTTCACAGAAAATGCATCTTTCCAGTTGAGGGTGGAAAATAACAACATTGACTGATAATTATAGTGTAAATGAATCAACAGATAATTAACAAGTCTTGTCTGCACAATGAGTTGAAATGTATTGTGTCACATCTGGCTAGGTCAGTATCATATCAATCTAGTGAAAACTAACCATTTTTTTGAAATTTCTCTCCATCGATAAATTTTCCTTAGAGTGTCATTGTCCCTCCTTGCAACATCTTGGATGCTACACCATGTAGGATTTACTGAGTCCTATCCATTTATCAGGGAATTTCTGAAGATATCTATCATGTCTGCTGCCTAACCAGGAAGCAATCTGGTTTTACCTCATTCAATAAATGCACGTATTTGGAAAAGCAAATATTGGCAAATGAGAAAATATTACGATGCAGTCCACTGTTTCATGTTAAAGAGACAGTATGAAATTAAATTAAGCCTGTTGGGGAAAAATATATTGGAGGACAAATTAAGCCCAAACCCAGAGTAAAATTCTCAAGGAATTAAGTATAATTGCATTCCTTTCTTTGGAATATGCTTTTCCACTCTTTTGTCAGAATGTTCTGTATTTGGCATACCACGAAGCTCTAGCTTTCATTAAGACTTGCAGACAGGCAATGCTGCTCAAAGGACTGTACCCTGTACAGACTGGGACTTATTCCTTTCTATTTAAACAAATGTAAATATATGTAATTTTTAGTATCATTGTATCATCTAGCTCATTAATGCTGAAAACGCTGAAAGTTGCACCTCTATTCTGAGGTCCAGCTGGACTTATAGATGATTGCACAGAGTCTTGGGTAACTGGTGTTTTTTGTCTAGTAAAATAAACCTCAGGATGTGAGGGGAACCCCATAGTATAAGATAGGGGAGCAAACTTGGCTGATGGAACAGAATGCTTGGAAGGAACCGGCCTGAGCTGATACTTCCCTAAAGATACAAACAGCTCTTCCAAGAACAGATGAGAAAGAAGGTGTATAGCTATCCCACATAATCTTATTCTACCCCAGAACTGACTAATGAGAAGGCCAAAGTGTCTCATTTATAGAGATGCACATCCATATGAATCACTTGCAATGCAGATAACAAGAGGGACCAAAAATCTGTGTCAAGGATTACTCCTGAATCCTTCACAAGAGCAGTTGCCAAGAAAGAGGTAATTCAGTGTTTTTTATAGGTTCTGGACTGACAGCCCCAGGGACTGATGACCTTTCCTAAGCCATTTTGTGGGTACAGTATAGAACATGACAGCAGACGGCTACCCCATCTTTGCTGCTAACGCACTTTGCCTCTCAGAAGGAAAGACTGCCTGTAAGCTGACAGACAAAGAACTTCAGCTAGAGTCTGTTCATCTTCACGAATACTAGCTATTTTTTTGCTCTGATGCAAAACTCCTTTAAGAGAGCAAAGAAAGGGAAGCTGTTCTTCATTTTTCAGCAACAGAAAAGAGGTACATCCACTGTGGCTGAAACAGGTGGGAAAACCAAGTGCAAGTTTCAGAAATCTTCATCTGTGCCATGGCCCAGATGTACACATCCATAGCTAATAACCATATACTACAACGCATAGGAAAGGTTGATTTACATGTAATTTTGTTTCCTGCAATGTAGAGTTTTCTTTGTCATGGCTGGGAGGAATGGGATCTAATATCCCTGCAATGGAAGTGGCTGCCACAGAGTAAACTGCCATACATAAGCCTAGTTTACAAAAATATCAGACTGGAATGACAAAGTCAAAAGATTACCCAAGATATTATTCTTTACCCATGAAAACAGCTGGATGTTTGAAAGCATTCATCACTTTATCATCACTTTGCAACCTTCCAATGTGTTTTATATTTTTCTTACTGTTATTAAATCTGCCACTAACATTTCTTATGATTAGAAAAGAAAATATTAAGAAAAACATATTCGGAAGTGCTTCCTAAACTTTTCTACAACTTTTATAATTTGTGTGTTCTACCTATTACTACCCTCCATTCATTTATTTCCATTTATTCTTCCTGCGGTGCCATATGTGCCCTAATCAACCCTCCAAAACCAAATACTGGATTTGTTTCGCCTTTATTCTGTTGCTATTAAGAGGTTTGTTTGATGTTTCATGTTATAAGTTGCTGTTATAACTTAGTTAAACTTTTACAAGTTCTGTTGAAATTTTCCATGCCTGGTGTTTGCTCCAGGCTGTTGTTATTCAAGTGTTTTTAAATTTCAAGAGTCATGGTTCAATTGTTTCTAAGAAGAAAGTTATGGAAAAGTAAGTTTTGCCCACATATAAAAAAATCAGGCCATTTCTTGTTAGCAATTTGTTTAATACTTTAAAGAATGTATATAAAATTTGGCAGGGGAAGGGGCACTCCTGCCAGGAGAACTTTTTGCTGTCTCTGTGAAAGCTTTTTTTAAAAATGCATTTAACATACACTTAGTAAACCCCTTGATTTTCTAGTACCTATGATCTCTGAAGACTCTTGTCCTACAGAGCACGGTCAGACTGCTCCTTGCTCCTAGTGATTACTAAATGGGCTGTGCTACCAAGCCAGGCTAGGGTTATTAGAGTCAGGACAGTAATGGTGGCTCAAAATTATTCTAGACAATGAAAAGGAACTTTAAGCACAGAGCCTCTTTCTCTCTCTGTTAATAACATGACTGCCACTAACTAATAGTGTGGAAGAAGAAACCCACAGAAGCAAATTCAGAAGTGATGTGTTCTGGACAGCATGAGATAAAAAAGAATAGTTCAAAGTAATGAATCTAATGACAGATCGGAATCGGTACTGAGTGCCTGTGAGAGACTCAAAAAATTGAGAGCCAAATGGCTGAAGGAAGGGTCAGTGGGATGAGGAAAGAAATAAAAGGGTTGCAAATTTAAAGGATTTTTTTTTTCTTGGTTTTATTGTTAAAACTGAAAAATGTTACGTCTAGAAACTGATATCTGATTTTTATTTTACTCCAGTGCAAGAATTTTGCTGATTTCAAGTGGAGTTAGTCTCACTTTTTGGCAGCAGTATGAAGAACAGAATTGGATCCTTCAGTTGCACTGGAAAACTTTCTGCTTTCTAAATGCACCGATGAGAGTTATGGTTTTCCATGCAACTGTTATGAACATGTTAGGTTTTGGAACACAAAAAGTTGTTCTACAAACCTACAACAGTTCTCAAATGTCATGTATGTGCAGCAAAATAGGATTCTTTTAGCAAGAATAGGGCAGAAATGCATGACCCTTCAGAAACTTTCAATCATGTCCCAAGTGAATAGTGACATATTTGCTTTGCTACATTTTTCTTTATCTTGAAGATACCTTCATAGCAGATGAAGAAAAGCAAACCAGTTGTTTACTGTACAGGTTAAGCCATACAGAAATGTTTGAATTAGAAACCTCATCAAAACAGTGACTTAGAAGCTTTATTTCAATATGGATGGCATCAGTCTATTTAATCTACTTTGATGAGTGTTAGTATTTGGGGCTACATGAATAGGGTACAAATAAAACTGCCACACCCAACCATACTCCCAGGAGCGCATATAAAGCACTTGATGTGGTGCAGAGTTCCCTCTGGATGAGGTGAGAGGGACACAAGGCCCTCAAGCCCTGTCTCACAAACACCTCACATTCTGCTCCCTAAATGTGCCTGGCTATTGAGCAGGTCTTGCCCAGAAAACTGGAAGCTGAGCAGATTATTGAGCTCAGAGAGGCTTCATCAGTCAGGTTTCTGTAAGCCTTGACTTTGTCACTTGACCACCCATAGGGGAAAATGTTATGACTTCCCACAAAACGGAGACCATAAGGTCTGGAACTTGCATCCATTTTTAGAGAAAGAGATTTTAGAAATAAAAAAACACAAACCTCTGAACAAAGCCTTGTTAAGACACATTAAAAAAAATTTGAAAACACGTGCTGAGCCAACTTCTGATCTCAGTTGAACTGAGAAACTCTGCTAAAACAGAGGGAGCTGGAAGAGAGGGAGGAAGAGAACAGACAGGAGAAGCAGATGAAATGAAGAACAAATGTAGACAGGATGATTCATTTATTTCAGAACGGACAGAACCACTTATCCATAACTGCCTGTAATGAAACACACATATTTTTCCATGTATACAATGTTTTGCGTTGGTACAGAGACATTATGTGATTGTGAATGGGAGGGTAAGAGGGAAAGAGACAGTTTTTCTGGTCCTGGTTCAGAAAAGAATGTGCTTTTTCTTCTGTGGGACTTAAGAACACGCTGTAACATTTTCCTGAATTGGAGTTTCTATGAAGAGATGCTTCATACTGTGAAAATGTTACATCTCTAGATATTAGAAGTCTCTACATCTCAGTGGCACTTTGCACTTATAAATAAATGTTATTTTGAAACTTACTCTGAGTGTTGGTTTATCACTCACTCATATCAAAACAGAGATTTGTTTGTTTTTCCAGTTTTATGCTGTTTAATTCACTTGAGTGGATTTAAACTAGGGAAACATGGCACCATATGAATGTTGAACTTTTGATTAAAGAAAACATCCAGAAATAACCCTATTAAGACAACAATATCAAGGACTAAAATGTGAGGGAATATCAGAATCAATTGTTGCTTGATTAACATGAACGTGACCTTCCTGCATGCATACATTCTACTGCAACCTTTAATCATAGGTCATCTATTATAATTTCCACACAGAAACTCTGTCTTCTTCCAATGGACACAAAGGATGGTACAAACTTCATTAAAACAAAATACTGAATTTCTGTTTTCATCATGTGATATGCAACGGCCTCACTCCCAGAATCCCTCCATTTCTCAGAGCAAAGGACATTGATCTCTCAGCAAAGGACCACAAGGCCTGCTGATTAAAGCATTATACACAAGCTAGATATTGCTAATATCTTAAGATAAAGCTAGATGACAAACAGAGAAAGCAATCATAAAGATTTTACAGAGCACTCATTAATGACTGATACAAGCAGCTAAAGCTAATATAGGAAAATACAGAATTTCAGCCATATTCCAGAATTTGTGTGGAAACAGCATCAAGCCATATGTTCTGCTCATAACTCACTTGCTTAGTTGATATAAAACTATTAAGATGGCACTAGCATGCTATTTGACAACTATCACATGAAAAATGCTGGTTGTATTAAAACAATTCTGGGGAAAAAAAAGGGCCTATGCACACGTCAGGAGCTCCTCCAAAAAGAGGCTACTTGCCTCCCGTTCATCAAAGCTGGATTTCAAGGATAGTGATTCTGTGATAGCTGGCCTTTGTAGAATCAGCTATAGGCAGACACGGCTTTTTTGATCAATGGATTTTAACAAAATTACTTAGAAGCAGCCATAAAAACAGTAGTTTCAGTAGTGTTAGTCATAATTTTAACATCATATAAGTACACATTCTCATATTCAGAAGACATTCATTCTTGAATTCTTGTAAAAGTGACAACTGAAGTCACAAATTGCAAGACAAAAACTTTTTGTGGAGGGCTTTCAGAAACCAATTGAGAACTGCTATGCTTGAAAGTAGCAAGACGAAAATAACTGCCAAGGGAAAAATTCTTTCTTCCTGAATCGCTTCATATAAGACATCAACATCATCACTTTCAGATCTCTTAGCAGGCTCTCTTACTCTTAGTACAGATACTTTCTTAATATGTTTCGAGAAGTGATTGCATGACTACCTTCTCTCTACTGAGTTTTCAAGTGCCCACTTACCAGCAAGGTAACAATCAAAAGCCACCCACTCTAAATGCATAAGAGAGTGTAAAATATGCAATGTACAATGTTGGCAGGGGGACTGTGAGATCTGGATTTTGCTACGAGTTTTGTCATGGCCTCTCAGGATGACTTTGTCAAGACTTTCCCTAGATGAAAATCTTTGAAGGTCTAAGGCTTACGCCTCTCTGTAAAATAGTCTTCCTCTTTTCCTTCTCTGACTTAGGTATTTTTATTGTGGCCAGGCTAGTTTCATAGGTTTTTTGGGAGATCTATTACCAGTAGGATTCCTAAGTGGCCCTTTCAGGAGCACTTAAAAATGATTCAATTTGCATCCTCTTCATGGATATTCTTCTGCAGTCCTCTTATCAGTTACAACGTAAAAGTTATTCCAATATGAACCATGGCTCACAATATGACTATTTCCTTTATTATTATCTAGATGTATCCAGATTTGTTGCATTTTTTTTTCCTGTGGCGTATTGTCAGCCATTCACGAGGCGCAAAAATTGATCTAACAGATAGCGTGATCCTGCACAATACAGACGTGGAAATTATTTCTGGGATGAGATTCTACTGAATGGGATCAAAAGCATTTGGCCTGGTCATGAAGTCACATGGCATGGGTTCAGGTTTCACACAGACTCTTATTAAGTCAGGAGCAACACCAACAGAAAAGTTGTGTACCATATCAAAGTGTGGCCAGAGTCTCTCTCTATTCAAGGGGCTCTGACAAAATGAGCCTTTCTGATTTAAATCTGGGGAATTAAAAAGGAATCCTACCTGCAAAGGGAGGGGGATTCAGACATCTGCTGAATCAACTTATCTTCCTTGTCTATTGTGCCTTGTCCTCAACACAGTACTGTCCATTTCTTGAGCTGTCTCTGCTGTCTCCATGCCTAAATTGATAGATACAGCACGACTCAGTGTTGCCAGCTGTCACATCAAAAGGCTTTGTAGCTCTTAGAGTACAGCCTCCCAGAGCTGTCATCCTTTTTCTTTCAAGGCTGAAATAAATACATGGCCAAACTGTGGGCAGTGGTGCATTATCTTATGGAGAATAGAATTTTCAATTATCAGGAATTCATAGTGTCAATCTAAAATGTAAAGGCAATGAGCACTGGGGAGCCTGTACCGGATAGAATGCTGCAAAACCATTAACCTGAAATATTTATGGAGAACTTCTGTTCATCACAATGTCTGCACACTGACCTTTCCTTCAAGTTGAAGAAATGAGTGGAATTATTTGCTTTGTCTGCCTTTCAAGCCTTTTTTGGCCCATTAGAAAAGAGTGCTTGTTTTTTTTATATTTTTATCAATAAATGCATGAATTTCCCATTTCTTCAGGTGTCCATTCATGACCCTGCTTCATGGAGGCAAAAGTCATCCCTAGGCACCTAGAAATTAATTATACTGGTGGGAAAACACATTCCACTTTCTCACATTTTTATGAAAAAGTTTTTAAAAAGCTGACAATGTTGGTCAACCCAATATTGCATTTTGTCAGAAAGGCTGTTGGGAAAATTTCCAGTGCTGGTAGGAGTCATGTTTTCATGGATTTAGTAAGAAAAAGACATCAAAGTATTGGCTGGATTGTTTCATTTTTATTGAAGTTTTGGAGAATAGCTAAAGCCATGGTGCTAGACTTAGTGCAACACTCAGTATCCCTGGATACCAATGATGCAGAAATGGAAGCAGTGAATTGAAGCACATCAAGCTAACAGCTACAGTGTCCAGAAACTAGAGCCACTTCAGGGCGAAGCCCAGCAAGGATCAGTGATCTCTTTCTTGAGTGGGAACAGTATTCAGGAGGCCACCTAAATGGCAGGGGCTAGGAGGATGCGCTATTTTTATAGCTATGTTTACTGTGTCAGCAGCTTCCCCTTGTGTCTGCCTGAGAGAGACCTAAAGTTTATGGCATGGAATCAGAAGAGCAACTGTGGGAGGTTCAACTTCTGGGGTCCCATTGGGCTCTTCATTAAAATGGCTTTGGAGAAAGTTAGTTGCTAAATCCATCCGGTGATATTATCATGGCTCTGAGACAGAACAAGTTACCGAAAGTAACCTAGAATTGCACCAGTTTAAACCAGTTGCCTAATAAGAGAAAAAGCTGACACCAGGAGGCTGGAGAGACCTAGAAAGGTTTCACTCAGAGAAACTAGAAGAAGAAAGGTGATCAGAAGATAATTCCGGGGGCTTACCAGGAGGAACCTGCTTTGAGACACCTAGGACAATAAGGTAGAAATAATGTGATTTCACCTTTTCTTGGTGAAGGGGAAGAGTGAACTTGTGGAAGTTCAACTTAACATCAAAATTCTCTGGTAAGAACATGAGGTGGACACTTTTTATGCCTGGATTATTATGGTATATGGGGAATTGTGTTAATCATACCCATATATTGTATCCAGTATACATTATAATGGTAAGCTATTCTGCATATATAACCTAAATATAAGACTCTCTCATATCCTTTTATTCACTGCATTTTTGCAAAAAGATTATTAAAATAAAACTAATTTTTTAAGATATGGAAGCATGTAAATACTATATTAATATATTTTCATTGTCTGTCAGCCATTATCCAAAATAATGAGTTTTTCAAAGTATTTCCATGGCTGACACACGTTTACTATTGCATGTGGATAACACTCTTTACATTTCCACTGTCATCATGCAAGGTGAATCTGCTTTGGAGTAAAGGTCTGACTCATTGGTGCTCTCCAAAAGATGACTTGTAGTCAATATATTTGGAGGAGGTTTTTTGCAGGCTTCTCACATTATGCAAACCTTCTCATTATTTTCATGTTGAGGAGAAGTTGAAGGAGGGAGAGGAACTCAGACAGGCGATGAGTTTAAATATATCCTGCAAGGGATGTTTTGCCCCAATTACTGCAGCATAAATTTCGTGAAGAGATATGCTGAATTTTGTGGGACAGAGGAAGTTTTAGAAACACATTGCATTTATTTGTGCATTTGCGATCTCTTCATATCAATTTGTACTTCTACCAATGTTCTAATTTAACTTAAGCAACTCTTCTCCTTCCATAATATTCTGTATGTGAAAAAAAACCATATTCACTCTCAAATCTAATCTCACTAGGCTAAACTAACCCAGTTCTTATAAACTTCCCCCCTAAAACAGGTTCCTCAATTCCCAATTATTTACCAACTCTCCTCTACATGACTTCCAGTGTGAATTCATCTACCTGGAGTGCAGATGACTTGAATTCTTCGTTAATGCCTTCTACAACAGTAAGCAAGGAGTGATGTTGTGTTGATTGCAAATGCTTGTCCTAGCTCCACCCATCCATCACTTATTTAATGACTCACTGTGACAACTGGCAGTCATCTTCAGGCTGCCATTAGGTATCTAATTCAACTTACTCATCTAGGTTTCCTCTTACTGTCAGTGCTGAGAGTGACCACTGGGCTCAATTTATCCTTTCCATCAGAAAGCTATTTGAGATAACTGGCCAGGATGGTCCTTACCAGAGGCCTTTGCCTCTCTCAAATGATCTCAGAGAGGTTGTTGGGAAGCATTTTAGACTATGCATCTGCCTTTCAGGTGGAGAAAATTAAGTGTTAGGACTCTTGGTCACACGGTCTGTTCTACAGGGGAATGCAGTTGCTGCTGTGATTTTTAGACACTGAGTTTTCAGGACAGGAATTCACAGCCCCAAGTGAGAACTTTACTCAGGGAATGGCGAAGAGTTAAGCCACACAGGAAAACAAGAAAAAACAGTGTTCTGAGCAAGAGGTGCCTAAAGCAGATGAACAGAAATTATCAAATAAGCAGAGCAGCTACAGTCTTACATAACTGTGTGAGAAAGCAGAAATATCACGGTTTTCACTATATGACTGGTCTATTTTGGCAACTGCCATTCCTGCTATTGTTTCCTTTAGAGAAAAAAAAGGTGGACACAGATGAGAACAGTGCTTTGTTTCCTATGACAGCACAAGGAGTGGAACCAGACTCATAAAGGAGAAGCCTCACAGGTCCAGGGGGGTTGAGCCCACTTCTGTCCTCTCCCAAGGAAGCAATCTCAGCTCCAAGGATCTAGCTGTGGTGTGGAAACTGCAGTGCTTAGGAAAGCCATATGAGACTGGCAAGGTCAGGAAGTTAGCAAATAGAAAGGACCTACTTTTTATTTCACTTTTTTTGCTTGCTTGTTTTTGTCTTGCTCCTGAGCACAGGCACCCAGATTTCTGCTGTGCTTCAGACTAGGAGCCTCATTTTTTTCTGGATTTCAGTCCTCAGTTCCTTACTCATCAAAATTTTGAAGGATGCTCTCAGGCTTCCCCAGATTGCCGGGACTGCAACTCCATTCCTAAAGATCTAAAGAGGCTGCCAGAAATGAACGAATTACAGACTCTGGGGAACAGTGTGGAAAACCCGCATTGTTCCACAACTCTCTAAAATCAGACCCCTGTTTATTTTGATGCCTAAACACAGATTTAAATGTTTAGCTTCAGGCTGTGAGCTTGAAAGCTCTGTCTCTAAAAACCCCTTTCAAATCTTCTGTTTGGTGGTTTAGGGTCACCAACTCATTGGTCTTCCCATAATGTGTAATTTCCCCTTTGACTGCACACAAGTAGCATAATACTAGAATAGTCAAAGCACTGGCAGCTCAGAAGGCAGCTGGAGAAGGCCAGTCCCAGCACTCTGCTGGCACTCACCCCTAGCACAGGCCTGGGGGCAGCTCTACAAGGCAGAAACAACCCAAGAGGATGAAATGACAACCTGTCTGTTCTGTGATTCGGGGGAGGAATAATCTCATTTGAATTAAAACATCCCTGATACTTTTACTTATGAAACACCTTCACAAAGGCAACATGAGCCTCTTGAGATGCAGTAATCCTTACTAGCAGCTGCAAACCTTCATCTGGAAACTCTGTAATGATCCCCCATATCACCCGTTTTTTCTATCGGGCAGCCTGATCCTGCCTGCACCAGTCAAGTGAGGAGAAGGAAATTCTGACTGGGAGGTTGGCCAGGATAGTAGTGTGGCAAGACTGTCACATAGGTGCTGATAACTGTACAAGGAGAGGTACAGGCTGTCACTTCAGAGTAGCAGGGCCAAAGAATCAGTCTGAATGAGCATCAGTTCACTGGCTGGAACAGAACTAGGCCACTTGGAACCAGATGAACAATTTGCCCACACTTTACTTTCATAATGAGGTGCTCACTCACTTTGCAGAAATTCACGATGGCAGAAAAAAGGGGAGAGACTTGGACACAAGATATTCATCTTGCTTTTGCATGTTGCTGCTCTCTAGATCATGTTTTGGCCAGGACAGTTTTTAACATTTTAAAGTAATGTCTTATTTTTTCTCAGTGAAATGTGCTGATCTGGCAGTCTTTATGACTGAAGCCCTTTATTGAACACAGACCACTTGCTGGGATGACACAGCCAGAAGTGACACTGTTCCCTCACATTTTATACTGCACAAAATGAAGAGGCTGCTGTACTAATGACAGATTGTCTCCAATTACAAATAAAAATACTATGTTCCCACCACTGAAGCTGCTCCTGGAACCATTCAGGGTTCCTTTATTTTGATGACTTGTCTGTAAGCAGTTACTTTAGCCCTCTGATGATATTTATAAACTGATATATACTGCTATAAAAGATAGCCTTCTTTTACAATTCTGGATGATTGCCTATGGGCTTGCAGTCCTGCCCTCACAAGACATCATATTATTTTGCTTCAAGTACAATATTCACTGTGTAAAACCTACTATTCACAGCATGTTTGGATATCCTTCACTGGAAATCACCCATACGTTCCCTATCAATTCCTGCCCAGGCTTCATGGTAGAGTGGTTACATTACGCTGAGAGAGGATCAAAAAAAAGTTTTCAGGCTTTGAGAACAACTGGGTTGGTGCAAGAGCTCAGGAATGTCAGAGGCAGCCAGGCTACTACCATACACCAGCCCAGATGGTTGCCCTCCTGATATGATACACATTTTGGCTCTATGTGTATTTCAACTTCTTGTATCACTTTTCCAAGCTGCAGCTGGTCTGCCTAGCAGGGATTTCCCTAGAAACTCTCGATGACTCTAGTTACATGGGATTTGCACCACATTCAAAGTCAAAACATGAGTTTGGACAAAATATCTCAGCCAAAGTCTGAATTTAGGGAACTTAGGAGCTTTGGTTGCATTGTGGGATACTTCTAAACAGCTATCGCTTCACTCCCCAGTTCTGCAAATCTGAACTTGTTCCTAAAAGGCTACCCTCACTGGGCTTCAGATCTAAGTATCCAGTACAGGACCTGCCCTAGCTATAATCTTTACCAGCTTCCTGGAGTACTTCTAGCAATATCAACTGGATATTCATCCTCCAAAATCAGAGTACCACAGCATTATATATCCTGTGGGATTCACTACTGAAGACACAGCTCTCTTCCATTTTCCGTATTCCTTCCACCCAAAATATTTTCTGGAAGGAGAAGAGGTGGCCTGACCACATAGCCCCACCTTGGAACATGCAAGGACCTGGGCTGGGGTGGTGGATCAGCATTCGTCTTGAATAAACTGGGGGGTGGGGAGGGGGCAGGCAGAAGTCAGGATGATAGAGGTAAGGAGTTCAAGCATTTTACTTGAACCAGAGTAGATTTTTCCAATATGAGGACTGGAGACCTTATTGGGCATCTAGGAAAGATTATCTGTTTCCAGAGGACAAGAGATGTTCAAGCCGCAGGCCAGAGCTTTAGTGAATAATGAACCAACTTGCAGGACCATGACATTGCCAAACTCCCAAACACTTTCTTGTAGAGCTCAGTTCATGTAACAGGTCATTCAGCTGTATTTTAGTGTAATTCTGCCTAGACTTCCTGGCCTAGTGAAATAACATTGTTTAAGCTCCCACATCACTGGGTAGAAGGAAAAAACCCATGCTGGACTATGTTATCATCTGTAACACTATAACACACATTTTTCTTCTTTGGCAGTTTCAACAGCATTTGAAATCTTGCTGTAAAGTCCAAGGAAATCAGAATATGAGACCTTTGTTGAGAACTTTTCTTCTAACATATATGTTTCTCAAAAAAAGTGCTGACTGGAAGCTCAAAGAATTCAAAAAATTGAAAATTACACAATGTAAAGATACCGAGAATTGGTTTTTTGCTTTGGAGACCTGGGCAGGTTCAGGGAAATGTCAGTGCAATAATGAAGTAACTTTGCTGATGAAGGTCTACCATAACTGTTGGTCTGTACTTCATCAATGGTTTAGGAGCATCAATTTTCCCTGACCTAAATTCTGAACTAGAAATAAGGTAACTTTTGAGTTTTTTTATTGAGAGAGGCCAGGTACCATCTTCTGCACCTTTGTTGTTATTTTGTTCCGGTGAGTTAAGTTTGGACATTGAGCAACGAAATTGCCAGTGCTTATGAGCTGTAATTTTCAGTTTCCTAAGTAAGATACACAAAATGGAAATTGGCAAACTTGTGATTCCACTTCAGGGTGTCTGGTGAAAATATTTTGGATCAGTAAGTATCTGAGAGAAGACTGGAGAGTTGGCCAGACGTCCTGCATGTAACATGCCAGAAAAGCCAGAGCAGCATCCACTCACAATTCAAATGCTTTTTAAGGTTTAGAAGAGTTTAATTAGAAGAGTATTCACTCTTTATGAAGTATAACTTATAGAAGAGGGTTATATAGGAAAGCTGAAATTATCCATTAATTGACAGCTCTATCCTGAGAACTTTTACCCCCTTCAACATAAACATTTGTCTTGAACATTTTTTTAAAATTACAGTAGACTAGGAGTTTGCCAAATATTTAGTGGTTTTGTAAAGCTGTTTGGTATTCATGTCTACTACAGTTCTACAGAAAACAGTTCTAAGAGCCATTTCTTTCACCATATGGCAAGCAATCTAGAGAGGGGTGCAGGACAACAAACTTTAAAAGGATGTGCTAAAGAAAAATATGATTTGAGTTGCTTTTATAATTATGAAAAAAAGAGAAGCTTTTGCAGAGGCTGGAGTCAGGTCCTGCCAATATTTATTACAGTGTTTATCATTAGAACAGAGATTTTTCACAAGTTCAGTCTATTCCAAAAGACAATGCTGCAATGTTTTTGGCTTCTGGGCATCCCGCCTTCCTTAGAGTAGATTGGAGACTGACAAAAGCTCTCTCCTTCCCCACCCTTGTTTACGTCCTCACCAGCCAACGGCAGAACCCGGACAGCAGAACACCAGAGCTCCTGCTCTTTTTGGTTCGCTTCCAGACACATTATACGCAGATCAAAGATCAGACCACATCTGGCCTTTGAAGAGCATGGGCAAGAGGAGAGTGTGAAAGAGGGCTGTTCTGCATTTTGCCCAGTGGTGTAGTCAGGTGTAAACATAGATAAACACAGGTTTCTCCCTCTTCATTCAGACAATGCTGAGGTTAGTCTCCAACCCAGAGCTGCACTCTTTAAAATCTTCTTTTTTAAATAAACAGGTGACTTGATCCACCTTATTTGAACCAGTCAGCTACCATTACATTCAAAAGAGCAGTCTAGATCCCATGCCAAGGACACGTTCCTCATCAGCTAGCATCAGCAGGCCAGAGTATGCTTCACTGCCACACACGCACACTGTAAAGCTCTGAGAAACACAGTTTCCTGCTGCTCTGTGATGGCTCCTTACTACCTTTTAACTTTATTTTTTTTAAGAGCCAGAAAGTTGCATGGCAACGGGCTCAGCTGGTAGGTTGTGGTACAATAATTTATACCACTTGAGTGTAAAAGTTAAAATTGAGGATAGAAGTGAATTTATTTTAAACCATAGCTGGGCTTTCAAATTAGCTATTCTGTAATGCCATTTCAGTTTCAGGAATTCCCGCCTGGGAAATCCTGAAGATCATCTGAGGACAGCTTTCAGTAACCACATATTGCGTGGAAGCTTGCCAGGAAAACATGGAAAGAAGACCCTAGGCACAGTGATCTCTCAGGAATAAGTGTCAGCCCACAGAAAGCTATACAATTAATTACTGTCAGCTCAGGTTTGAATTCCCGGAGGGCCTTAAAGGAAGGTTTCTGTTATACTGCTGCAAATCATCTCACTGGAGACTCTTTATGAAGTGTCTTATAGCCATATAGTCTTAAATGAGCCAACTTGTTTCTTGCTACCTGCATTTCAAAAATCAGGTGCTATGTTTTTCTGTACATGTGCTATAAACTCTCTCATATGGAAAACACTAGTAAGACTTTTGTGGCAGGAGTTAAGTGTGAACAAGCTATATTTATACTTATCAAGTAGTGATGATATGTAAAAGGAGGTTTTCTATTTACAGGCCTGGCCTTTTGTTTTCACAGACTGTTTGGAAGGAATACTAAGAGAGGCCAGACTGCAGGACAGACAGCAACATTTCCTCTACTGTCTCTACTGCGAAGAGGCTACTGACCAAAGCTATTGACGAAAGAATCACAACTAACTAAGGAATCACTAGTTCACTTTCAGATCTTAAGCATTTATCCTTAATTAGTATTTACTTGCACATTCAGGAACATGGGAGTGGCCATAGATAAGAACCCTTTCAATTCAGTCTTTAATATTAGGCATTCACACTAGCCAGCAAAAAAAGGAAACCAACACTGACTTCCCTCCATGCCAGACAACTGCTTGCTCTGCTCCCTCTGTGTCTGACTTCAGCTTTTTGATACACCATCATTCAGTTCTGCTGTTTCCTCTGCTCGTGCCTCATTGCAAGAGCTGACAAGATACATGAAGTCCCATCTTGGCTTGCAAAATTTAAAGGGTTGGTCAAAATCATGGGAGACCTCTGTGCCCAGTTCCCGTGCTCTACTAAAGAATTACCACATCCCTCTGACATAAACAGAATAATAATTTAAACAATATAATTGATACGGGGCGATACAAAAAGATTGTAGTTTTAGTTGCTTACTAGAGCTAATTTTAGGTAGAATACTGTTAAATTAAAATAGGGCCTTGCTTGCTTATGCTAACTTACAGACAGGATATGGTTAACTTTATAATGAAGATTCTAACTGGAACAAGAAAACCTTGAAGTCTTGATAAGGAGCTTTGAGGTTTAAGAAGGGGGACCTTGAAGACTGATAAACAGGAGCTCCTAGAGATGATATCGGTTTTGGGATAATTGGACAGTGCTGGCTCAGCAGTTCTCAGCAAAGGTGAAAAGTTCAGAGCCAAGGAAGACTATTTACTTCATCTAAAGACCCCCAAAGAACCCCAAAACGAGAATCCAAGGGGGCGTTCTGAGGCAGAGTGTTAGGAGTGGTGTATGTTAATGATCTCCCCTCCCACTTTTCTGGAATTTTCTGACACAGCTAATGCATATGTAACAAAATTAATGTATATGTAATACAGCTAATGCATATGTAATATTATATCACATAAAAGGAGTTGAACAAAGGCAGTGAGGGGGGTTTGAAAGGTTGGATTATCCCTCATGCGCCCCAGTGCTGTAAATAAACATACCTGCTTCAATACTCTTCATGAACTTTGAGGTTTGTTTCCGCAAGTCATAACTTTCCACTTTTTAGCTAGTTAGGTTATGCATTTATTTCTTGCACCAGCATAGGATTACTGGGCTTTATGTCCAGCTAACTCCTTACCTTTGTGAAAATTCATTTCTGCTTTGATATCTCAACAAGTAAAGATAAACTATAGAACTACTGGGGATTAACTGCATCCTAGCAAGGCCTAAAGGGTTTTCATTAGCAACAAAAAATGTGTTGCCATTAGCTGACTAATTGGCAGCACTTTAAATGTGTTTTGTGCTACTCTATTGCAGACTCTTAAAGCCTGGTGCAAGTCTTTATATCCAGTGCATGGTTCATACTTTGTGAGAGATGATTCTTGAAGACATACAGCCAGACCTAGAGTCAGAAATCCTAACAGCCACTTGAGCTTTACTTTCGTCCACAAATAAAAGAAATACTTGCTGTCAGATGCCCTTATTTGAGAGAACTTGTATCAGTGTTTATGTTGGTGTGATCTCACATCCTTTACTAGGAATAGGATCAGATATGCAGCAAGCTTCCCCGCTGGAGATTTTCCAATATCTGGAGCAGTGCACTGTAAGTACTATAAATGTCAGCAGTAACACTAGATGTACTATATACACAGGGTAGAAGGAGTAGAAAGGTCTCTATAGCCCTATCATTGGACTTCTGCTAACATTAAAAATATGGAGGGAAAACAAAAAGAATACTTGGCACCATCCTGAAGGCCAAGAGAGCAATCTAATACGGATACAATCAGATAATAATAGGAAATATTGAGATCAGGACTTGATGACAATCATGTTTCTAAGATTTTTCACCTAAGGAACAATGAAACTTCATTTTGAATTCATAAGGACTTGCAAGACTTTGAAATGCAAGGCGCTTTGATGTATCTCAAGATTTCTCATTTTTTGATATGGTAAATCAGGTCTCTTTAACTTCCTACCTGATGCTGGGTATTTTCTTCTCTTGCTGAAGATAGTGGAAATTCAGGATACTCAAGTCCAAGGGACTTTCAGCACCTCACAAGGGCAGTACCTCTGTTAACACAAACACAGTCTTACGTTAGACTTTAGAAAAACACATATTCTGGGAGATATTTGAACAGAAAACTTACATACATGCCTAAAGTCAGAACCAGATGCAACAGGATTCTTTTAGTTACCTATGAATTTTGATCCTGTATGTCTATTAGCACGTTAATCATCTCCCTAGTCCTGTCACAGTATCTGACACAAACTCTATTTCAGGATTCATCTTTAAGCTGTGAGTACATTCATCCCTCCTTGAATTCAAGAAGAAAAGAGGAACAGCGTGAATCAGAACATTTTGCCTACTGTTACGCTTATTACAGAACTCATTACTTCCATATTATAAATGAAGTTTAAGCAACAACCTTCTGTCAGCGCTCTTTAAAACATCTGCAGATGTACCCTATTTCCCAGAAAAGACACTGACATTTACAAGGGAGTCCTTGTATGTGTGTGCGCAGCGGTGCCAACAAAACTCTAATCCTTGCAGTTCTGAAAATGTTTCATGTACTACTGGGACTGCAGTAGTGACAGCCCAAAGGGAGATGTACATTAGATTATTCATTCTTTCTAAGCATAGGCAAAATTTTCCCTTTTCATGTACTTTCTCCCTTACGTACTTTTAATACAATTTCCTTCTTCCCCTTGTAACGTTGGTGAGGTACATCAGTTTCCTAGGTCATGTGGAACAGAGTGAGAATCACTGTCATTCTGAATTCTTTCAACATTATTTCATGTTTTCAGAGAAGCAAAATTACAAGAAATACAGTTGGATGATTTGTGACAACTGAATAATATGCTGACACACAAAAGGCAGATAGGAATGTCTTCAGTCATCATCATTACTAGCATTGGGCAACTGGATAAATTTCAGAACCTGAATTCTCAGAGGTTTTTTATTAACAGTTCTAAACTACACATACATGTTGAGGGGACAGAACCGGATTTTGGCAGCTGTCTTCTGTTCTTAACAAAATCTGAGCTGTTGTATTTTGCTTTTGCTATGGCAAAATTAAAAAGCCAATCCCAAGATTTTACCCTATAAAAGCAACATTATACTCTTTTCAAGTTTTTCCTCAAATAAAACATTAATTAATGCTTTTAAAAAATAACTTTTCCACACTTCTAAGAAAATGTCTAAGACATTAAATGGGCATGCTACATGTACCTCACTAATATAGGAGCTCACACCTAAAAATAACCCCAAATGCCATCTACCTAAAATAGAGTGATAAACTCTCTTATTCCTCAAATACACAGAAAATAAAGCACTATTCAGCAAGGTCGCAGATGCAACAGTTTTCTGAAAACTGTATCTCCTAGGTCCATCTTGGGCTAGATGTTATTCCTGTAATGTATTATTTACTACTGAAACACCAAAGTTTGTTTCATCTTCTCCTCCAGCCTTCCTCATCACAGAGTCTGTATTTTCAGAAGTATGACTGTTGTACAGAGAACCTGAAGTGACACATCTGCCAATGAAGCTATTTCTGAACAAATGTTTTAAGGACTCCTTAATTACTGAGGCTTTCATCAGCAGCATGATATTCATTCTGCTAAGAATTAGAGTTTGTCTTAGATAAATCTACACGAGTTTCTCTCATTTGCTTGCACATGCAAACTTTGCTGTTTCCTCGAGGCAGTGTCAGGCTCTAGGTAACTGATACAAATGCAGCAGATGGAGTTACCATTGCAGTCTGTCCCCATGGTTATGTACAACTATGTTTTTTTTCAAGTAATAAATTAAACATTTACCAGAAAGGGGGGAAATTGCAAAAAAAATACATCCTATTTCAGACAGCTGTAACTGCAACCTCCAATTAATTTTTAACAATATTTATCTAAACATACAGAGGTGCAGAATGATTTTGCTGGCCCAATAGAAGGGAGGGAGGGAGGTATGAACAGAAGGGGAGCTCACCTGTGAGACATGCTCAGTAATCCTAGCTGAGCTTTTCTCAACTACTCCATATTCCTTTTAGCAACAATTTTTTTTAAGGTAGAGTTGGGGGATTTTCACATTTATAATTTTCCCTGTGTCACAAGGCATCACTGTATATAAGTCAGTTAGAGGTTACCAGGCAAATCTTGGCAAGGACATTTTATAAAGCCTCCATGCACTTTATATTTCATGCATAACTCTCCCATGCAACTGTCAGCCCTATGTTTAGCTAGTCCAGCACTGAGGAAAACTAACTGCAGCAGTGGCAGGACTGCCAGGCTTATTATTTCTGTGTATTGCAGAGTTCCCTCTCCCATCCACTGTGCCAGGGAATGGGAATAGTTCTCTGTTTTTCTGCCATTTTAATCTTCCACATCAAGAGGTGATGGCTGTGCTGTACTCACCTACACCCTACAATAAGAGGGCTGACATTGAAAGTGCCTGAGATAGGAGATTATGAGCATGCTGCTGCACCTGCCTTCAGCATAAAGAGGGAGTTCTTGTAGTCTTCACTTTTGTCTCTAGGACAGAAGAATTCGTAAGAGAAAGGCTGTAAAGCCTAGGGATTTCATGTTAGCATTGAGGTTTTCTGGCTGACTTTTTCAAGTTTGTGTGCTTAAATTTACATAAATAAGGGAATCATAGAATCAACCGGGTTAGAAAAGACCTCTGAGATCATTGAGTCCAACCCTTGATCCAACACTGCTGTGGTTACCAGACCATGGCACTAAGTGCCACATCAAGGCTCGTCTTAAAAACTTCCAGGGACGGTGAATCCACCACTTCCCTGGGCAGCTCATTCCAATGCCTGATTACCCTCTCTGTAAAAAACTTCTTCCTAATATCTAACCTAAACCTCCCCTGGCAGAGCTTAAGACCATACTGTGTGTGTTTCAGTATAAATGTAGAGATGAAGTTTGCTGAATTTAAAATTAAAATATTTTGGCCCTTTTTTGGGCAAGATTAGAAACACTAATCTGTCTATTCCAGTTGGTTAAAATAGAAATCCACTTCTAACACAGCTCCAAAATCTTCACAGTAGTAAAATAGCTTCCATCCAAAACTTAATGAAGTTAGAAGGCAAGTGTCCATGTGGACACCAGGAAAATAACAGCTATTTGGCAACAGCTTTCTTGGCTGTTACTCCTCTAGATTATCCCTTGGCTTGCATTAGTTTTCCTTTACCCATGTTAATCAATCACTATCCAACTAATTATGTGAGATTACCATCTCAAACAAATTTTTAGATAATTACAAGAAATCATACTTGAGATGAGATTTGTTCTTTCTGTTTCAGGGATTGAAAATTGGATTTGAGAACTTGGTATATAGATGACCTCAGCAAGGAATAAGTCCGGTCCTGCACTAATGGGAACAATCCTGGTCTCCTGGGAAAGGAATGTATGAGACAGAAGTGCCCTATTATCTCATGGCTGTATTTCCCTTAGAAAGGGTTGGAAAATACTAAATGAGAGAGGTTAAGGCATAAATACAGATTTTGTGAGGTAAAAATAGAAAACAAATTTGATAAGAAAAAACATAATAAATTAATAGGAGTGATGAAAAGCAACTACAGACCAAAAAGAACAGATGAAGCCAATAACTTGAAAAGGATCTAGATGTTATGGAAAACAAATTAGTGAAATACCAAGAGGAAAAATAAGTAAAAAATTAGATGCCCTTGAGAACTGCAGGATGGAGGAAGGAAAGCTATGAACAGGGAGCTAGTCAGGAGCAAGTAGCAAAGATCAGAAAATGAAGCATGTATTTGAATTGGCACCAACAAGAGAAAACGACTTCAAATATGGCAAAAATATTTAATGCCCTGTAAAATACCAGCTTTATGCATATAACAGACTGACTGGTATGAAAATGTTTTTATAGCTCCAGGCTTCTCTTGACATTAAGAATTCTTGGAAAGGTAGGCTAGAGCTCTGCTTTTTCTACTCCAGGCCTTTTCTGAACATGCTAGGAAGCATGCCTTGCTTTTTGTGAGCAATCTTGTGTGAGTGCCTCACTTTGACCACCCTGCTAAGCTTCTTCCACACCAGTCTACACTACAGAAAAGGTACGTAATCCTAGATGAGCATTCTGACTGAACGGAGAATGTACCAGCCTGGTACGATTTCTCCAGTAAATTACAGCATTTGTGCATATATGATGAGTTTTCCATATGTACCACGATCAAAATAAGACCTGTGACCTAAGGAATACTCTCCTAGTGGGAACTCTTAGCTATTTCTATGCTGTCAAAAGTATTTTAAGGCCACTTCATGACTCAATTTCCTGTTAAAT
Organism: Cephalopterus ornatus; assembly: GCA_013396775.1. Classification (NCBI taxonomy): domain Eukaryota; kingdom Metazoa; phylum Chordata; class Aves; order Passeriformes; family Cotingidae; genus Cephalopterus; species Cephalopterus ornatus. The sequence goes on from VZRE01009309.1 coordinate 144,549, forward strand.
GTGCAATACTTAGCACATGTATTTTGTCCTTAGAAAACCCTAAGTGTTAGAGTGACCTCATGGAAAGCATGCTTCACATTTAACAGATAAGAAACCATGTGGAGAGACCAGTATGCAACTGAAGTGAGTGAGAGGACTCAGTGTAAGGGTTAAGGACAAATATCAAAGTTCACTTCAGCCTTGAGCAAAGTATATTGACTTGGGTTTTTAGTATTTCCTCCAATTCTCCTGGTAGGAAAACGGTCCACTTGAAAAATGTCCTTAGAATACTGTGCTTGAAGTCAGGAGTTTTGGTGGTTGGTTTTTGGTTTTTTTAAGGGTTTGTGTTAAGGGTTCTTTGGTTGTTATAAGGTTTTGAATATAACACCTGCACTCTGCCAGCTCATTGCTTGCTACATTTGTTCAGTCAGATTCCAGGGTACGGCATGATGTCTGGTTACATGAGATCCTTAGTGAACAGAACAGAAAACACACAGGAAAGGGGGCCTTTCCAAAACTTCACAGAAACATACAATATTTTATGTTTTCCTAGTGGGTAAGCCATTATCCAGCTTTCCCTGAGTTATGTAACATTAAATTTTCTGAAAGCAGCCCTGAAACATGAGGGCACCAACCTGCAGGTGTGCTCTTGCTTACTGTATTCATGGTGAATCACTCTGAAAAATAGCTCGGGTTTGGATTTTTGGTTTGTTTTTTTTTTAACCCCCTCCCCTGAGATTCACAGAATGGATATACACATAGTTAGCCATGATTTTGTAAAGATGGGCTTTCACCTGTAACACTGGAAGTTGTTGGTTTTTTTTTACAAGAAGAGAATTTGCTAATAAAATGCCACCTAAAATGACCCAAGTACAAAAATTCTGATTGTGTTGTTGTCCCCACACATACAAGGGGCTGCAAAGCAAGGGTCCCTTCTCGCTTTTGACACTACAGCAAAAACCATGGAACAAGGTTTTCAGAAGTGATTAGAGCCTGCCAGACAGTTTTTAGTGTGTTGTAGGCACTGACCTTCCAATGGGCACAGCACTTAAGCTAGATATTGAAATCAGATGATATTAATACTCTTGAAATACAACTTGAAGTAGTGCATACTCCCAGAAAATTAGCTCCCTGGTTTCTACCCGCTTTCTCCCCCTTAGTGTTGTCATACTACTCATCATAAGAGTACAGCACCCAAAAATCACGAGTATCTTGGTAATCTAAGTCACAGTGTATTCTATTCCCATCTCTAAATGCTTCATATAAAATCGCCTTTTTGTTGTTTTTTTGTGGACACCCCATGGTTCAGGCAACTCTGTCTCATTGTGGCCATGCAAGCAGGAAAAACAGCGGCTCCCTGACAGCCTTACAGATGTACAGTGCTGACCAATAAAATGTAAAACAAGTCCCTGATCATTTGCCAGGGTCACATCTGGGTGCACAGAAAGCAGCAAAATCACAGAAAGAGATTTTTCCTTGTTCCTATTACCTGAATGGATTACGACATGTGTTTTACATTGGGTAGGCAAATTGATTCATATAAAATAAAAGCTTAAATGTGGTCTATTTCTTAAGCCATGCTTTCCTAAGGTTTGTACAGATTCAGAGAGGTATGTCTTACTTTCCTTTTCAAGCCTTCCTGCTTGCTGTCTGGGCTTATCATAATATTTTCCTAGGGGGCTATGTAGAGGAGAGTTTCACTATTTTTAGCTGTTTCTGCCTCTCTCTAAGTATCACGGGATATGCTTATGAGCAAAGAAGTCCACGAGTTCTGTGACTTTACAGGTTAGTAAAGAACAATCAGAAAAGAGTGTATAAATATCAAAAAGAGATTAAAACCAATTAGGAAAGGTTCGTATCTATGAAACATTTTTTTGTTACTTGCTCAGCATTATTTTAGATGTATGTAAAGAAATACAGAGTCTTCCTGAAGAATTACATTTGGATTTGGGAGCACTTCTATCTGTTTGTGGGTTACTGGCTGCAAATCTACTGAATTTGTTAGACATACTAGCAGAGGGCTTAATACCGGACACAGTAGCCTCAGACCAATTCACTGCCACAAAACATTCCCATGGCAAAAGCCATTAACAAATCGGGAACTCTAAGAATTCCTCTGGCAACCTCAGCGTGGAACCAGCAAGTCTGTTACCAATTCTTGCCTTCAATGTCTCTCTTTGCAAATCAGGCTTTGGGCACACGGAATGCTTTCTAGTGCAGGTTTGCCTGTGCAAACATAAACTATTGCTATAATACAAGCCACAGAAGAAATAAGTTGATCTTCTGTAGTTATTTTTTTTGTGCTAAACACTTATGTGTCAAGAATAGGTAGCCCACACCAATGGAGTAAGGAGGACTCCATATGCACCCAGGCATCCTTGCATGGACCCACAGCAGGGCTTACAAAACTCTTTATGCTAATACTTGAGCTTTGCTTTCTTTTTGGAACTTAACTCATTTTTATTAAGTTGCTCAATAAAATTTAATGGGATTGGAGTTCCATGCTGTGCTGAAGAGTTTACAATGTACAAAACACTGGTACTGAAAGAAAAATGTGACAGACGTATTAAAATATTTAGACATTTTACTGATGTAGTCACTTTCATTCAAGAATTTCAAGAACAAACTCTGATCATTAATCACCACTCCCAGATGCCATGTATAAAAAGTATTACTGAACCAAATGCAGATGAGACATAGCAAAGATGTTAATTGACTTGTCTGAGCTCATTCGGGATCTAATTCAAATATCCTGTTCAAATACATGACTATTGCTATTGCAGATGCTGTTGCCTTAGCAGAAGGATCCAGAGGATTGACTACATATCTGGAAAAGAATCAAGGAATCCATACCCACAGCCAGCCTGCTCTGATCATACCTGGCCTGATCTCTGAAAGAACAACATTATTGTAGGTCTATGCTGAAAAATAGCTTAAAAGTTGCCACTGTGTGATTTTATGTTTTTGATGGATCTTCCATCTTTAAGCAGACTTGCCATGTGCATATGCACACTTTTCTGTGTTTTCTGTGTTTCTTCTGTTTCTATATGTTTCATATATCATTCTGGTAGTAATTCCTTTATCAGTAATTCTGATAAATGAAAAAAGAGTTGGCACATGCCTGTGAGGACACAGCCTGAAGTGCCACTAATGGTGCAGATTGAAAAAAAGAGATTGTCTCTAAGCCAGAGCTAAGTCTGCATCTTCGGTAGCTAGGGACACCAGCCTTTGTGTATCAAGTCTGATGCAGCACCATTTCATGTAAGAATGTAAAATCTGCAAGCCATTTTGACCACCATCCTCTACAGAGATGTACTGGAGAGGAACAATGAGTCAGTTGTGATAGGATGCCGTTTGTTCCAGGCAGGATTAAGGTAGTGGCAGTTTTTTTGGTAGTATAGATGACATCCCACTTTTCTGGATGGTAGGTTGCTGAGGTTCCTGTAGTCATCATGTTTTGCTCCCTGTTACTGACAGGGATATAACAAAGGCAGTAACTGACAGGTTAGGTCCAGGGATGTGGCTGAAGTGCTTCAGATGCATGTAGACCTTCCTGCATGGACTCTCAACAAAGCTTGTGGGGAGACCCTCCTTTATGCTCACATTTCCGGAATTTGCTTACCAGTCTGTATAAAAGCATTTTTGTGAAGTTTCTTGGTGGCCCTCAATCAAATGGCTTGCTCTATTTTTCAGACTTCTTTGTGGTAAACGTGTTATGGTCCAAGAAGACAGAGTTCAAGGAGCACTGCAACAGCAGCTAAATGCCCTGCACACAGTGCAGGACGAGCCCACAGATCACACACTGCTGTGAGTTCTTTCTATGCAAAAGCTCCTCAGGACAAAAGCTCCTCACTGATGCTGTGTATTTTGATCTCCATTGTACACAAATCTGCAATATCAAGATATCATGTACATGCATCACCAATCTTTTGTAGATCATTTCACTTGGGAAAAAACCCAACACAGTCTGAAACTGAGATTTTTGGTGGTTTTTGTTGTTAATCTTCTCTCCCCTTTCCCAGTGACATCTGATGGAATGAGGAAAACAGTCTTAGAAGGTCAAGACTTTACACTAATCTGTCATACAAGCTGTAAAGCATGCAAATACTGTTCCATAGGACTCCTTCATAAGCTGTTAATTCCAATAATGTCACTGTCAAAATTTAGAGATTGACCACAGTGAAAACCCATGGGAAACATACCAGAAGAATGGCTGCTGGTACAGCACTGCTCCTTTCAAAACAGAAGAAGGAGCCAAGGCTGACAGGATCTGTTCTTAAGACAAGTTTATTATTTTAAACTGCTTTTAAGAATTCCCCTGCCTTTTAGTTGGTTAAAATAGCAAACTCTGCAAAGACACAACAGAAGAATTACAATAAATAACCCTTTTAGAATCATTGGTCTTATTGTTCCTTCGCAAGTCAAAATCCCAAAGAGAAATTTGCTTCGGGCTATGTTATCATTTACACTAATATCCAAAGCATTAACAAAATAACTATGTTTGTGTGTTCATAAGTAGTTTAGTCTCTCAACTGTGAGAGTTTCAGGAGAAGGCCGTTAAGAAATTACTGCCAAAGACTCACATGTAACAAATGCCCCTCTGTGTTAAAAGTGTATTAAGTAACAGCAAGAACTTTCTGGTTTGGAAACTGTAATTTTCATCTAGCTCTCAGTTCCTAAGAGATTATTACAGATGGTCTTTGGCCCACTCAATGGGACTCCTGCTATGTACTTGTGCCATCAAAAAGAGGCCTCTCTAGTAAATGCTGTACATTGAAGTGAACTTCACAACAAACTGGTGTCCCTTCAAAGTGCAAGGAAAGCACTGCTCTAGTTTTTCCAGTCCCTTACACTGAACCTCACATAAATACCACTGCATCCAGAAGGATCCCATAAGAGAGTTCATAAATCTCATTTGTACTGTGTATTAACAATTGTTGTGTATGGTAAATGTGTTAGGTGATAAGAATCCTGCAATGAGGTAGTCTGCTGCTAGGTTATTTTGCCAATCAGATAATGTCCTCCTGGCTCCTGCACTGGAACACACAAGTCCTTCTCAAACTTTGTCAAGGCTTTTGTGCAGCAGAAGGATTAGGAGTCAAGAACTGAAAAGTAAGTTACAATTTGAAAGAAATGCTCAGTGGAAAACATATCTGATGTGCCTCCTTCTTGTTGTGAATCCAGTTGTATAACCTCTTCTGGATGCAAGTGCTATGCCATTTCTGCAAAACCAGGAAAGAGCTGCATTATGGATATAGGGGGGCAAAGGAAAGACTAACAAATGCACAGCTGTGTGGGTTACACATGCAAGAGCAAGGGATGTTGTTCTTGCCTTTTAACAGGAGGAACAAGTGCAGCTCCCACTTCTGCTTCACTGACAGCACATAATGGGTGTTATTCTCTGTAGACTGCTTTGGTGTCTAGACAAGACACCCATACAGAGCTCCAAGGATATTTTTTCCTTGATGTTTCTTCACCTTCTTAGATATTGCATAGCTTTGTGGCTGATGTAATGGAAGAATCACAGGACAGGCAAACACTGACAGCTCCACCATGCTGTAAGGCACAAAGAGTCCATGTCTACAGATGAAGTCAAGTACTACGGCCCATGACCAGTCAGAAGCCAAGAACAAGAGAATCAGAGATGAGTGGGATTTAGCATGAGGCAAACCCCTTATGCTCTGTCCTCCCTAGCCAGGACAAATCCTGCTGAAGTGCTGAGGTCATTGCATGAGGTAGGAATGCCTGGCTGAAGGTATTACTAGTTGAACAGGACCTGAAACAGAGAGGTAAGAAAGAATTAAAAATGGAAAAGAGAGAAACTGGCCAGGCTTAGGATTCATTGCTTCACCTTACTGTCTTCTGCATTTGCAACTACAAAACTCTGCCAACTAGACAGCGGGGTTAGAAGAAGAAGGGACATGGCTGACTGCAGCCAGCTGCAGACCCACCTGTAAGTGCAATGCTCTGCCTCTAAAAGAATCCTGGTGGTTCTTTAATCTATACAGCTGCACCATCTTTCTCCATTAGGCAGAGAAAACAGAGAAATTCCTTGACTCCTAAGAACTATGACGCATGTGAGAATCCAATACCCAATCTTTTGACGATGCTTAGGCAATATGAAGAAGCCTTAAAGTGAATTTAGCTTACCCTGATTCTCTGCAGCTCTTCCTGAGGAGAATAAAGTTCCGGTACATAAACTAGGGGCCCATAGGGGGTCTGAATTGCTTCTGGAATGCTGACTTTTGAAATCTTCTCAGGAGTGCAATGTAGGTCCACGATCGCTACTGGCAGGACTAAGGAGAAAACAGACTGAACAATCCAGTGCCCAGCAAGGTGGTGGATGAAGCTAGCTTTCACTCCTACGTTGTACATCAAAGGCAAACGGCAAATCTCTGAATGTATCAGCTGAAAGAGGGATGAGTTCTATGTCTCCATTATAAACAGTAAAAATATTCACAATATATGTAGAGAAAAGTTACAACTGCACATGATTGTATACGTCACATAAAAAACTTCAGACAAATGTACTTCTTATTCAGAAGTGGAGCATAAGTAGCAAACAAGAGAAGGCAGCCAATATTTGTATCCAGAATTCAAATACTAATTGTCAAATTAATACCTTGAGAGCTTTCTTCGCTCTTTCTTACCTCTTCTCTCAAAACAGCATTCATTCTCAACAGCATACATTCTCAACATAATGTCAATGTTATTTACATCAAAGAATTTGAATAAAGTAAAAAATAAATATTTTTAATGTCAAAATAATAAAAACAGGTACTTTAAAAAAAATTGAGCTTTGAACTTTGTAAAGACTTGTTCTATCCATTGTTGTCTGGAGGATTATGCTATGGTTGGAGTCACCTTTATCACAGCTTGAATGAAGCAAATATAGTAGTTTCATGGGAGTTGCCAGTTCTGGCAATATACTACAAAAGTGATGCACTGAAGTGTTGCCAGAGATATAGCCTTTTGCATAAACAATTCATGTTAAAAGGAAACAAACCTCCCTTTTGCCATTGTATCTCTGACACCATTAAAGCCATGCAGAGAAAAAGCGAGGGTGAGTTCATTTTCAGGCTAAGTGAACTGGATTATTAGCTCCTTTGACTGCCAAAATCGCAAAACAGTTCTTTGACTGAAGGGCAACAAATCATGTAGAAGGGATCCTGGCTTGGAATCTGATTTTCCTCCTGGAATTACATGATACTGAAAGAAAAATATACAGAAAGAAATTGATAGGCAAAATTTTTCACAGTTGCCCAGAATACCAGTGGTTGATTAGACACTACTCGGCAAGTCTGTGATTTAAAGGAAATCACAAACCCCTCCACATTTAATTAAGTGGGAGAGGCCACTTACGCTCAGGCAAAACCAGAGAAGGTTCAGTGCCCTTCTGTTAAGCAAGAAAACAAAAGAAACTATCATGATTTGGAGATGCATTCAACTCTAGGTGTGCACTGCAAACAGCAAGGAGGAAAACAGAAAGGAGGAGACAAAACAGCATGGCAAAGAACTAGCTTTTGGGTTGCAGCTTGCCGGAAAGACAGGCATGGAGCTAAAGGCCAAGAAACTGCTTTTGTTCAAATATGGTCAGATGAACATGATTTGTGTACATCCCTTATGCATAAGCAGGACTGCTTCAAATGAGCACTTTGCCATCATCAGGTTGTTTTTTCAAAATGGAAATAGCACATAGGAACTTTTTATTGCCTATTTGCTGGCATTTAAAGAGGGATATCAACAAAAAAAGGAAACCACTTTGTTAATTCTCATTCTCCCTACAAGAAGCTAATGGTAAGATGATATGATTAGCTATTTGGTTACATGAATTAAAAAAAGGAATACAAATTCAGACAACTAATAGGCTAATGTATTACAGTCTGTATTGAACACAGAAAAATAACAAGCTTCTTCAAAAACCTTCAGATTATAATCAGAGCAAGGCTGTTGAGCTCCACTCCCAAAGCAGTTTGCAAACAGCAGTGATATCCACAAGAGCCAGCAAAAGCTGTTATCAAACATACCAAATGTCACCTAATTATCAATGCCCTGGAGGAAATAAAGTGAGAACATAATAACAAACCAAAGTCAGCAAGTAGATCTGACTGGAATACAAGTGAAAGGTATCATACCACATGACTACAACTCACCAAAAGGGTAAAGTGCCACATGTGCCACACAAAGCAAGCATTTGTGACTGAATATGGGGACAGATTGAAAACCTTATTCAGTAACTGGCCAGAAGGAGCTTTGACCTGAAAATTACTGAGACCCAATAAAAGACCTTTAGTTTCATTTTTTGCTATCACTTTCTGGATCAGGAACTGGGAACTGCTAACCAAGAAGAGAAAGACTGCCCCTTCAGATAACCATTGGGTTGCTCAGAATACAGTGTTATTCATAACAAAGCTTTTTTAGATGTTTGCAAAATTCATCATACACCATTAAGAAACAGAGAATGCTTTAATTGCTGCAGTGGTATCTCTACTATAAAAGGGGCAAACCACTCACCCCTAACACAGTGCCAAAGGATAATGATAAAGGAAAGATGGCTGTGACCAATTTTTGTGAAAGAGTTATTGATAATGGGGAAGTGAAATGATGTAAACAGCTTTCCCTTACCACTTCTTTTTGTTGCATTGCCTTGAGACATCAAGTCTTCTTAGTTTTCTATACTATGAAATGGAGATCATTTGGGTTGGGTTTGGGTTTTTTTTGTTTATCCTGTTTCCATATTCTCCAAGGAGAACAGAGAAGTAGGCCTTTTTATCCAGTATCAATGGATTCCCCTCTACCATAACATTTTAAACAGGTATAATTTCTCCTGGATGTTGACCCTTCCTCAAAGGGTAGCAAAAGGCATATCCTGTTATGACTATGTTCTACTTATTCTATGTGTTTGAACTTTCCCTAAACCTTCCTTTCCAGGGAAATTTTTAGAAGTGTGTGTGGCAGGTTCTTTAATTCATTTTTAGCTGTAGCACAATATTGTATTTGGCTGGCTGATTAAGACTAACATTTATATGACATTTAGGGCACACTGTTTTCTTGACTGTCATAAGTTGATGGACAGAAAAAAAGCCTGGATGTGAAGTCTTGTATATTCATCTGGAAGAAAGGAGTGGGGACTGCTTGGATTGGAGGGGGGAAGAATCTAGGGCTTGGACAGCCCTATTCTCCTGTGTGCAAATGTGGGGGAAAAAAACCATCTGAACACAACTCATGTTACTATCCTACGCCCAGATCCTTTATCACTTTAGATAAATACATCTTTCTTAAAAACTTTGGAGTATCTTTTAAGATTTATAGACTAAAACAATATATATAAGAACTGTGAGTGAGAATTTCAACATGAGTTTATGGTATTCAAATCTCACCAAAATGGGTATTTGGCAGCCTCTTCCATTTGCAAACTCCAGTTTTCATTCACTCACTAACAGTACCTGAACACTATGACAAATCAAATAAAAATTATTCCCTATAAACAAATAATTTCAGTCTCAAATTCTTCACGTTGTTTTAACAACTTATTGTATTTGATAGATGCTAATGTTAGCACAAAAGATAAGAATTTATTTAAACACTAGACTCTATGTGCAACCTAATTTTCCCATGAGAACTTCAAAACTGCTTCTGAAACGATTTCAGGAACCTCTATCCCTTTGTCAAAGGATACTGTCTGGTATTCATTTTAGAAACTTTCAAAGAGAAAAAAAGGGACAGAAGAAAAAAGAGGAGGAATAGGCTTGTAGTTTATCTTGATTCTTGTAACAGACATACAGGATTCTGTGCCAAAGAGATAAATTTGATTTAAAAGCAAAAACTGCCCTGTGATTTTGAACTCTGTGATAATTTAAGTTCTTAGTCCATCAGCTAGCTAGTTAACATGCAAGAGGAATTGATCTGGAGATAAGCATGGACACTCTTTACCTCTCTGCCTTTTCTCACTCAACCAGAGGGAGAGCAGAAAAAGGGCAGGGTACACAAGGCAGTTTTACAGGATGGGTCTGTGTCATAATTAGTATTTCAAGAGTTTAAACTAACCATGCCCTGCACCAGATGGACAAGACAAAGTAGCAATCAGGGTGTCCTTAATGGCTTGTCTTCTCCACTTCCAAAATATCCCCATTGTGCTTTTTACCCAGGTACACTCTTTCAGATGTCAAGTTATCTCTAACCATTGTGCTCAAAAACCTTTCCTGCTTGCCACACTAGAAGGTTTTTTAACACGTCTTCAGCCTATCTTGTGTTTTTGCAGAGCATGGGGAAGAACATGTAGTAGGTGTACAAAATAAGATAAATTCCTGCTGAAATCACAACAAAACCACCTCTGCTGTGTTATGTTCATTCAAATCTTCTATTGAAAATGCGTATTACAGATATAACTTGCATGTATAAACATGTCAACCCAAAGCAGCATGCACCCTTTCCACATACTCTGTTGAAAGTTTGATTCATTCTGTACACGTACGTATAGTTCCAAATTAAAAACAAACAAGCAAAACCCAACAACCAACTTTCAAAACTAATCTTGGAGTCAAACACTGTTTGATTCTGTTAGGGTTGCAGGTCTTGTCTCTGCATCTGACTTAGTATGTGTTCAATGGATATGAACTTTGGCCTCCATGTGTTCCTGAACTTTTTCCAGACTTAGAGATCTTCCTTACAGGAAATATAAGTTTTACTTATTTTTGGCTGCGATTTGTGGCAATGCAGATCTGTGATGCTGGACTACATGAAGGGGAAATGTTTTCTAAGCAACAGGTTTTTTTCCCTGCATTCATGGGGGACTGTGTTAGCCAAGGATGCAAAAAATGCTTTGCATTATTGATATTTTTAGATCTGCGAAACAATTTTCTTTGATAAATTTCTTTTCCGTTACATTTGTCCTAAAAGGAGTTCCCCCCTCCCCGGCCCCGTATGCAGCTAGTTAATGCTTTGACACATATATTTTGGAAGAAGACTTTAATTAGTGAAGGGTGCAAGACAGAACCACGTGTGTCACAGAGGATTGCCAGGGAAAAAGTACCAAGATCTGAAAACATAGCAATATTCTGTTGACTAGAGTATGTAATGTGTTGCAAGATACAAAGTGTATGCTTGCAAAGGACTATGTGTTCTGTAAAGACAGAAAACTCAATGTGGTAAAAATTGTCCCCTACAAAAAAAACACACACTAGGATTTGTTACCTTACCTTAAGTAAAAGAAAGCTTAAAAAATAAATTGATATTTTTTTTTTTAGTCAGAGATGGATGCAGGAATTACAGTTTTATTTACACATGACATTACAATTCTCTTACGCTGGTAGAAGGCATTTGTAAACAAGTGCCCATACGAGCCCTGTTTTCAGCCTTCCATTTTCCTTAGACAGAGTCTACAGCTATGTGGTAGCTTTATAGCAATTATTTTACATACATCCTCTGTTTAGCCCTTGTGTTGCCCATGTCACCTTCTGCACTACAATTCTTGCTATGCTGCATCAGTTCTTACACTAAAACATGAGCTTTTTATGGAAGTGCATTTCTTTCTTCAACTTTACATTGCATTAACTGCCTTTGGAATATCCCCGTGATATAAACTACATGCATAATCATACAAATGGAAAAAAAGGTTAAAATCACGTTAGTCATAATCCAAAGCTTAAAACACCCCTCAAGAAATACCATAGAGAAGACTGCCCGAGTGATATCAACATGCGCCTACAACAGGCTAATAATTGTTTTCCAAAATGTCAGAAGTAATTGCCGAGAACAAAGGAAAGAAACACTTGGGATTCACAGGTCCAAAGCAACGTTCAGGAGGAGAACATTGTTTAGACAGACTGTTTGATCCCTTAGGGCTTGTTTCCATTTCATTTCTTTTTGCACTTCATCCTCATGGCTTTCCTCTTATCCTGATACTTAAAATCTTTGTTCCAAAGAATGAAAGGCTCGAGAGATTCCTGATGGACTTATGAAAAAAAGATCAACAATAGATAAAAACAATGCATTTATCCCTAATCTTGTTCTTGGAAACATCTGTACCATTTAATCTGAAACACTAAAACAAAAAATTCAGGCTAAGACCAACATGGAAAACATCAGCATAAACAGTTCAAATTTGGCAAAGCAAATTCAAATTAAAATAGACCCCTATTAAGAGAATTCTTAGAAAAACTTGAATTTAAGAGGGGGGGCATTTAAGAGTTTTGCATGTTGAAAAAAAGACTACTTCAAAAACCCACAGTATAACACCTGGACATAACAAGTACCACAGAAATGTGTTACGAACTTTTTGTGGATGGCATGGTCTTTCTAAGCTCAATTTAGATGCAAGTAAAAAATAAGATTGCCAAAACTTAGAAAAAAACAGGTTAGTAATGACAAAATAAAGACAAATCTGATGAAAACCTCAGAAATCCAAAACTATTACTTTAAAAAGCTAAGGAATTCAAGGAGTGGGTCAGTTTTTAATTACTGGCAGTAATCTGCATGAGTGAGAATTTAAGCCTAGAAGAAAACAATGCCACAAACTGGCAACACATCAGCTGCATTTGCTGGCTTAGAAGCCACTGAAAATACACAAGCAGGACTCTCCAGCTCAAATGTTATTTCTATCTTAACAGACAAACATACAACAGCAAAATCTACCAGATACAAAGATAGCTAAAATTTTTCACAGGCAAATCACTTAGAAATGCAGCAAGTATTAAGTGGAATGCATTTGCAACAAACTCCAGTATCTGTCAGAGCTAAATGTTGTCTTATCTTTTACGTTATACATAAAAAAAAATAATTATGTTTAGAGCAGACAGAATTATGAACCCAGAAAAAAGAAGTCTACTGAGTGTCCTGGGAGACACAGAGAATGGTAACACACTTTAGGAAAACCCCAATGATACAGAAATACTGCAGAAAAAAAATCTATTTTGTTTCTAATACAACCTCTGTTCTAGTACCCAGCACATAGCCTAAGCAGTGTGGCATGCAGTAAAGTAACTAGTACTGGGGAATTAAAGCAGTGGGAAGATGCTCTTCATTCTCAGGACTGTAATACTCCGTAACATATTGGATGTGGTGAGTGGGTTGTCTCGGAAACTTGATTTCTCCCGCTGTAGTTGGATGCAAAAAGCTATCATGGAATTTCACTCTTATGGAGGGAGTCAGCAGTGAAAAAAATGAAGCAGTATCTTTGTATGTCTGGCTACCCTAGAATGGCAAAACTTCACTGACCCACTCTTAAGAAAACAGTGAATCCCCTGAAGTCAGTAAGAAGCCATTGGCCCTGGTTTAAGTAATTCAGAGGAATCATTCTTATAAGAGTTATGTGACCAGCACTTGGCCAACATCAAATGCCAATTAGTGTGGAGAGAGGTCTCTGTAAAATCACAGTGCTGACCTGCTAAATGATACCAGAGTAATAAAAGATACGTCTTGTGATAATTTGAGTGAACCTTGCGGTAAAGAATGAAGCTCAAATGAACTCCATTATTTTTCATAAAATTTGAAGAGCTGTTGCCTGAGGTCAGAAAAGGAAAGAAACTCTTGCATTTTAGGACAATGAAATTATAGTCCCTTCTTACTCCATGTACATAATAATCCTATATATATCTGCTTCTTGGCAGTATGAACAAAACATAGAATCTAAATCAGGGGAAACATGTCTGCCACTATAAGACCCACAGCAAACGCTGAAACCTGCAAGCTAGTAATTCCTGCCATTCTTCAGTGTTGATTAAATTTTGCTGTTTCCATACGCTTTTTGGCCAGGAAATGAATTTAAAATTAGGAGGGTAAATTCGTCTTCCTGTGTAAACAGTGCTGGCACACCCAGGCCAGCCTGTCCAGCTCTCACAGATAAATACCGAATCTTCCAGAATAGGATCTGTAAGTAGATTCTCTGTTGAATCAGGGAAGAGACAACGTCCCTGTTTATTCAACAAATGCCAGTCTCTCTGTCAGAGCATGGAAGTCCTACAGATCCAGTGGAATACACTTCCTTCAAATGCATTCCTGAAAGTCTGTTTTTATCATAAGTCTCTGGCAGTGCAACTTGGAAAATACAAATCAAATTTCCTCTTACTTAATTCATTATAAAAGCAAAAATCAAAGCCATTGTAAAGTCCAATAGAAAGTATTTTTAATTCTTGTCAAGAAACAGGCTTTCCCCTCACCTTATCAATTGTGTGAAGTTTCTTTTTTATGAAATGAGTTTTCATCCTCACCAGAAAAAAAGAAACCTTAAAGTTATTACTCCATTAATTGCAGTACTTGATTTGCAATAAGGTCATATATAAGTGTCTTTGTTACAATTCCTGGAGAACCATATGGCTCTGTAGCAGAGACTGAAACAGTATTAGTGTCTGTTTTCACTTATCCCATTCTTAAGTTTCTTTTTCCTTAAGCTGCTGCTGGCTTGCTTGGCATAAAACTTCCTCCTCACAGTGCTCATTGGTGTTTTCAGCCAAATACTGAAGGTGGGCTACAGTTAGCATGCTTGGCATCTGAAAAAGTCTTCTATACTACAAAGAAAAATTTAGCAAGCAATCTGGGATCCATATTTTTATTTTCCTCTCATGGGAGACCAGATATCAGTCACTTTGTATGAAAAACTATTCGTGTGCTTAAAGGGAAGCATAGTTTCAAGGAACTTTCTCTTTGGCATATATAATTTTTTTGCAATATGACTTTATATGACACATTTACATCATATTGCCTGCAGTTTTCCCTCAGCAACTCCTCCTCTCAGAATATGTATGTGAGATTGGACACCTGTGTTTGCCTGGAAATGTAGTGGGTGCATGCCTTACACAAAAAGGAGGTTCAGATAAAAAAACCAGAGTGCATGATACAATTGTGTCAGTTGTAATATTCTCCTTACTAACATGAGTGTCTACATGGAGACTACATAATTTTTTCTGTCAATACTAGAGATTCTAAACTGAGTACCGTAATGAATATTACTTTTATATTTTTATGGTTTGCAGGAAGAACAAAACAAAGAAACTGAAAAAAAACCCAAATCCAAGACCAAGGCATTACCAGCTTTGTTTGCAAGAATTATTTTTTTTTTAATAATGAAATTATATTTCTAAGTAAGTTCAGACTTTGAGTTAAAAGAATATTAAACTTCTACTTCAAAATTATTCTCTTATTCTGCCATATATGACAATCTGATTAATCTGGATAGCCTCAATTAGCTTTTTTTTCAGTAGTAATGTATTTTTTAAAGCAATATCCTGAGTCCTTTTTAAATCCACCTCAAGTTGTGTATGTGGAATCATATGCACATAAAGGTGTGTTCTGCACAGCTGGTGTAAAGAGAATTACTCCTTATGAAAGCTATGCTATTGATAGCACCATTCCTCAGACATATATATATAAAAAAGACATTAACAAGAGAGCAGTTGCCAGTGATTCTCACACCATCATAGACCTCTCTACCATTCTCAGAACACCTGGTGCAGCCTCAGCAAACTTTTATTTGCTTGTGGAAACAAACGAAAGCTCTGGATCATGATTTTTTTTTTTTAATGCTTCACTCTGTTACTGAACCTTTTGCCGAAAGCAGGAGAACAAAGCTGAGAGAAGCCTGAAACCATCCATTCAATCTGACCAAGACAGGATGGGGGGTGTTAATTTTAGGTCTGCTTGCAGAAGTAAACACAGATCTGGTCTGATGACAAGTGTTATGTATTTGTGCAGCCACTTTCTGTTACAGCTGGACAGAGTATGTGCTCGGTGGACACTACCAAGAGCCACAAGATATGTCCTTCATTCCTTTAGCACATCTCCCTGACCAGCATGTATACCTGAAAATCAGTAAGTTTAGTAGAGTTACTCCTCAGGCACCCATTGCAGCTCTTCAGCAGTATGGTAAACTTGTTGGTAAAATCATAATAACTCCCTTATCTTTATGGGGCAAATGGCTTTCAAAAAGGAGGTATTTTTGTAAAGAACAAAGAATGTTTCTCATGCTCAGTGTTGTCTTAACTGTGCGGCCTCATCATGCATCTAAACCTAGAGAGTTAGGAAACCTCATAGCAAAAACATTTCCCATATTCTTCGGTGTAAGAGGACATTTGTGATGTTGCAATAAGAATTGAAGGCTGATGTCCTTCAGCTGCATACGCAGTAATCTGTGTGCCCCCAGTTGCAGTTCACACACAGTGCTAATAACAGATTTAACCAGAGCAAATTGGAAAAGTCATTAGGCAACATAAAACAGTGACTGTAGTTTAAAATAGAGGTTCATGAGTCCCTAAAAAAGCACATACAATTATCAGGTTGTAAAAGAGGCTGAAGTGCAATTGGTGTTGATATTTCTTCTGAGACAGTAGGTTCATAGAAGTGCTTAAATATGTGTTTGCTGGAAGGATCTCAAGAGGAGATACCAGTGGAACAGAAGTCCCCATTCCTTCCAATTTTTTTCTTATGCTCATCTGTCCAAGAGCGGTTATTGCACAGGCTGTAGACCAGATGCATACCTTTTCATTGTAAATATTAAAAACTTGGTAAGAAGAAAATGCAAGTCCTTTACTATACACAAACTGATTTGCCACTATGAAACTGATGAATATATTAGCTAAGCTTCTTGTCAGATAAACATAACAGGATGACAAACAGAGGAGTCTTCAATGACCCCTGGTTTAATGAATGGCATCAGGTCATTCTGAGATATTAAATTTTGACTCAATTTAGCAAATCTGATGCATAAATCTCCACTGTATCCTCCTCTGTGGATGCTGAAAATGGACATAAAAGGTGAATTAGGAATTTCTGTTATCAGTGTATTGCTTTGTGGCTTCCATAATACTACTTTAAAGAGTGTAAAGTTTGTATCCTGTGCTCTGACCTTTCCTGTTGCTAGTGGTAATACATACTGCTGTTTCCAAGTAGAAAAACAGAATAGAATCCTGGAATATACTGAGTTGGAAGGGGCTCACAAGGATCATCAAAGTCCAACTTCTGGCCCTACACAGGACCACTCCAAGAACCACCATGTGCCTGAGAACATTGTCCAAACACTTCTTGAACCCTGTCAGGCTTGGTGCTCTGACCACTTCCCTGGGGAGCTTGTTCCAGTGCCCAACCATCCTCTGGGTTAAGCACAACTTCAGGCCATTCCCTTGTGTCCTATCACTGGTCACCAGAGGGAAGAGATCAGTTCCTGCCTTTGCACTTCTCCTCCTGAGGAAGCTGTAGACCACAACAAGGTCTCTAGGGCCAAACAAGCCAAGCGACCTCAATTGCTCCTCTTTCTCACCCCCCCTTCATATCTCTCTCTCTCTCCCATATTTACTGTTAAATAAAACTGACTTTGGCATATTGTCTCATTTGCTCCTTAGTTTGGGCACCGGTCTACAAGGATTGAAAGTTATTTTTCCTAAAACAAGGATACACAAACAAAAGTCTCCCAGGCACAACGTGTATCTCCAAGGCATATCTTCCTATGGCCTCACTTCAGATCTAGCTCCTTTGGGCTGACAGCTATGAACATCCATTGGCCATCCAAATCCATTTTCTTTTGTCTCATGCATCTCTCTAAAAGCACTCATTTGCAAAACAACCCACTTAAAAACTCAAACCTAGGCTTGTTATTGTTTTTTTTTTTTCTTTCTGATGCAGTAGACTATTCCACTGTCATTAGTAAATAGAAAGATCAGATATACAATGTCTCCCTCAAAAGCCTAGTCTTTTGTTTTATAAAAGACTTTTTGTCCTCCAAATTGTTTGAATTCACTTTCTACCTCTTTTCTCTGAAACTCCTCCTCTCTGGGCCACCCACTGCCCTCTAGACAGTGGCACTTATCCAATAACATGCTGAGAATATGTTACATGTGCTAGCTTTTCTTCCTTTATAGCCTACCAGATCCTATTCTTTCACCTACTAAAGCCACTGGCAAAACTCCATATGATTTCAATAGAAGCAGAGTCAGGTTGCTGATGGATAACTGCACTTGTTCCACCAAATCCCCATGACAGATATAGAGTTGGTAACTGTGTGGGCCTTTTATTTTTTCTATTGTATTATAAGAATACCGCAAAAGTATTGTAACTGCATAATGCTGTACGTGCCTGTAACACTATTTTCTGAATCTTACATGAAGTACTTGGCTTCTTCCATTTTATTTTTTTCAATTTCAGGTTCACATGCCAACAACCACTTGCAGAATCAAAACAGGGCTGATTCTCCCAGCCAAATGAAAAAGTATATTCCTGATACGGCATCCAGCTGAGAACTTGAATAGGAAGCAATATACTCAAAAGGCATTCTGTGTCTTCCTCCAACCCATCATCCCACCAATTTTCTGTTCTCTCAACACTCTCAGAGACTAAGCATCAGCAGTTCCTCTACAGGATTAGCTTAGTCCGAGACACTTTATAACCTTAACCATTTGTTTGTAATGGTGGTTGCTGAATGCAACTTTACAGAGGCATGGATGAGGAGAGAGGAAAAGGTTTGAATAGAATAAGCTGGCCTGAATGTCAGCCTAGAATGTGTGGTGAACTGTTCTTTGAATTGCAGATTTATGAAGTGTCTTTGCATCCTTTTCAGTGCATTGCTCTGTTGCTTTTGCTCACTGAGT
The DNA here is from genome assembly GCA_013396775.1 of Cephalopterus ornatus. NCBI lineage: Eukaryota > Metazoa > Chordata > Aves > Passeriformes > Cotingidae > Cephalopterus > Cephalopterus ornatus. Next base: position 163,100 of record VZRE01009309.1, read on the forward strand.
TCTGCGTGGTTGAAGTCAGGTGCTGCTTGGCCCACCAGGCCTACCCCTGCTGTTGGCCTCTCAAGTAAACAGCCTTTTTCTGCAGATTTTCTCCCTTGCCCTGCTGCAACAGCAGATATCTCTGATGAGACCAAGCACTCCTTGCAGGAACATGTGTCTGTGTGATACACCTGCAACTTCTAGGAAGACTTGCAGGCCTTTCTGAATAGTCAGACACTTATTTTGCTAGGATTGGCAAACACTGCTGAAAACAGTAATAAACCCAGTTATGTAGGCTTAATATTGGATAAACCAAAACGGCCATCAAAGTAAACTCTAGAAGTGAGCACAAGCTGTGATAGTTAAGACTTGTGCTGTGAGCATCCACCAGAACAGACAGAACCTGGCTCTGGGAGTTCTCTCTCCTCTCCTGTTATGGAGCCAACCAGATAAACACGGGAAGTTTGACTGCTCCTGCCAGAAATTTTGGTATGCCTTTAATCATACCAAAGTGCATTTATTATGAAGACAAAAATCAAGTTTACTTGCCAAAATGTCATTATGGAAAATCTAAAATAATGATGAAAGGTAGACTGACGTAGTAGGCTTGCTTAATCACATATAATTGCTTTATTTATCAATGAGTTCCAATGAATGTGTTAAGATCTCAAGGGCACATTTTAATGGAGCCTAAGATTTTTCAACCAATATTCATGAATTTGAAATGCTGAGTAAATCTCACTGTTGGTTTTTATTAGTGACATCCTGTTGCGGAAAATACAACACATCAGTTTGTGCTCTACCCATTTTCATCTTGGGCCAAAACTGTTTTCATTTATTCCATGTCCAAAAGAGGTGACAGTCTTCATTTAGTCATTCAAACAAGATACCATTCCCTGCACATCTGCAACATTTAAGTATAGCTACAGAAAGATAAATGTGCTTTTTTATATATTACATAAGGCAAAGATAAATAGAAGTACTTGCGGTTTATTATTTTTATTATAATCATTATTTTATATGGCTTTTATCATGCAAAATAGTCACTATGAGACATAGTTTGGATTTTAGAAATAAGAGCTACAAACCTTACCTGGAGGGTAAAGCCCAGAGACAACAAACAAGGTCTTCAAGATTTCATAAAAATTCCAGTTGTGATAGACATTTTGTTTCTGGTGTCCAGTTTGGTACAATACTCCATGGGAGCCTAGCAAACCTAGAGTTAGGGACCCTAGAGATTTTACACACGAGAGCTCAGTAGTGGCCCGCAAACAATTCAAGAAAACCCCTGTCTTTCTGATTCAGCTTAGTTTCACAGATCTTAGCATCTCTAATAACTAAGCTTACCATAAAGTCTGCTGGGCTATCTCTGCCAGAGATATGCCACTGCATCACAAGAGTAGCCAAATGATACACATTTCCCTGTCAGGCCCACAATCTCTGCAATGCTGTGCAGATATCAGACCTGAGTTTCTTTTCTTCAAAAGCCTTATTAATGCAAGCACAAACTTCCTCAGGTTTATCAGATACATTTTGATCTCCTACACGTTAACAGAGCAAGACCTTTTTTTAAAAAATCTCACCACAATTCTTCTTTGCTTTTTCCATTACACTGTCCTAGAGGAGATCCAGAAAGAATCTTACTCTACACTCATAACAGGAACAAACACAACTGCACTTCATCAGGATTCCTCCCTATGGGGAAAAAAATCTTCTTTCACACATTCTTTGACATCTAAGCAAAACTTCTAGCTGCTTCAAGCAGCCCAGGACCTCACTCTTGTTTTTGGAGAGAAAAGCAGTGGTGCTGAGAGGCTACAAAGAAGGCCTAAACAACAAATACAAAAGAAAGACTGAGAGAGAAACAGTAGTTTGACCACTGTGAAAACATGTGCTACAGCATTTGAAGTCACAACTATTTTCCCTCGTGACAGAAGGGCACCAGCCACACAGTGGCACTCAAGCAATATCGATAACGATACCAAAGGATATGCAATAACGAAGAACAGGAATATGTGCTTTTTAGAGCTGCACAATGAGGCAAGGTTTTCCAAATCAAATGTTTCAAAGGCAGAAATACCCATGCAAACCGCTGATGTATAACTGTTCGCGATGAGTGATAAATAACCACCTGGGAATTTGCTTTGCACTGTTTATTTCTCTACAAGATTTTTTATATTATAATCAAAACCTAAATTCAGATGCTTAAAATTCTTATAGAACTAGATAACTATCTTAATACAGCTGATTCCACACTACTGCACTGGGAGTGCCTTAGGAACTATCATGGCAACATCAACCGAGCACCCTCACAGATTCCAAGAGAATTAGGAATGGAAAAGTGATTTTGACTTTAGTCCTTTGAGTCCCTGTGCATGCTATCTTTTTCAGTTTAACCTCCAGAAAGACAGAAATTATGGCAGAGATTGCTCTTCAAGCAGAAAGGCAAAGATCCTGAACAGTGAAGTAATCGGTGCAGTGAAATCCCACTGTTCTATTTGCACATTTCTAAAGCATTTTCCAGCAGAGCTGCTACCTATGACATACAACATGGTGGTTTCACACAGTCATGACTATGTAAAGAATTTTTTGCTCATACAACTGTCACTCCATTACATCATGAAGGGAAAATGAATGACAGAGTAAGGGAAAGTAACAGCTGGACATCATATGGTGAGATGCAAAATGGCCAAACATTACTGAAACAAAGTCATTTCAACAGGACTATGTCCTATCAACCTCTAAACCTCTTCCAGACACAAAGGAAATCAATAACATTATAAATGAACAAAGTGAAAAACACAAACCATGCTCCTTGCAGCACTTTGATACTCAAGAGGTTAATGACAGACTATTTAATGGAAAATGTTGTGCCCATTAATGATGTTGATTTGACTTAAACAAGTGGTACAGTAGAATAACAGGCTGCAAGTAAAACAAGGAATAGATACTAACACTCAGGAACACGTGGGAGAAGTATAAATACTAGCTAGTCCTGGAATGCTGAGAAATTGGCTACTCAGCTTCAGTAGTTCACAAAGTAAGTGCAACACCTCATTAGAGAGGTATGTGAGAGAGAAAAATCAGAACTACAGAAAGGACCTAAGTTTATAAACAGTTAGTAAGCAGCAATGGTAGTGGTTGCCAGCATGATTTAATCAGCCTGCACAGATAAGGCCAAACATTGGTCTTTATTCTATTCACAACAGACTACAAATTCAACTGCACTAGCACTTTTTGTTGGTTCAGGGGTTGTAGAGACCTTCCATGTCATTAAATAGGTTAGGCAAACTAATGTTGACCTGTAGCCTCTTCACAGCATATTTGAAACAACTACTGCTTTACATTTTCATTCCTCTTGCTGTGTTGGATGCCCAACTCACATGGTTTCACCTTACTGCTTGCACAGAAAATCCTCCTTCCAAACAAACACATACAAAAGTGGGATCTGAATACCTCTGGTGAGAATTTTCATACACGTATCAAATGTGTATGAAATTCATGATGTTGTTCAGCAGTCTCCACACTAATTTTCTTGATTTGTAGAAATAGTGTTGGAATACTAATAGAGGGCATCATTACTTCTCTCTAAAACCATGTTTTGCTGAAACAGATATTCAAAATATTTTTTGCATATAATCTGCCTATTTCTACTTCTAATGAAATTAGGTTCCAATAGAATTAGTAGGAAAAACCATACTAGAATTTCACTTACCAAGAGTGTCCTCTAATTTGTCTTTACCAAATTCTTCTGTGATTTGCTTTCATCTTTCAGAAAATGACAAACCTACACAAACATGTCACTAAAACAAATTTATGAGCAGAGTTGCTATTCCTCCTTTTACTTTGTTAATAGAATGACCCTATGCGAGCAAAACATGGTGTTTTTCAACGTCATTTGAAATAACTTCACTTTTAAAAACATAGTTTGCTTAATTTCACTGTGACTACTTAATATTAAAATATCTGGAAAGAAGAAAAAATAGATGCTTATAAAATATAGCACCATGTTAAATAACAATGCTATAAAACATTAACAGGAATGATGCTTCATAATTAAATAATATAGCGTGACTTTTTTCAGAGGGAAAAAAAAAAAGCTAACGCGACACGGGAAATTTTATGGGAATGGTGGGCTTCTTCAAACAACCCAAAATCAAGTACTAGCTTTTTGTACACACTTGGGAAATTACTACTGAAAGCTGTTGCTTGATGGACCGCCTTACTTCCACTCAAATTATAAAAAGCTAGTCAGTAGAAATGAGCAAATAATTGCTCTTTGTTTGACAGGAAATTTTTTAAATATTAGACTGAACCAGTTCTTGTTTACTTTCTTCACTTTAGAGGAAAACTGGGAAAAATAAGCATTTTCCTGCACAAAGAACATTTTATTTGAGCATTAGTAGAAAGTTACATTCTGTGATAGTTGTACAAAAAGCAAAGAAAAAGCCAAAGTAGAGAAAACTCCTTTTTTATCTCAGAGTCCCAAAGCCTCCCTGTTTTGTCCACATTCCTCAAGTCTAGTCATTCGTCTCCATTTATCTGTTCTTTTTAAATGCCAAAATGTTAATTTGACCTACCAACCCCCCGTCATTTATTCACATTGGTCAGGAATAGATAATTCAATTTAGATCTGACTTTTTAAATATTCAAATATCAAACCAAAAATCCACTGTTAGCACAATCTTCAGTAGAGGAAATCTGAGCTGAAGTTAGTAATTTTATTTGATGGAAGACTAACTTGGTGAGGGGTTTACATTGGGATTACATATGTACTACAAACACATACACACTATATTTGGTGAAGAGTAGAAAGACTATCTATCTACAAAGAATAACAAAATATTTCCATTTTCAACTATGAAGTTATATATTTGAATCTTAATCTAAGAGAAATGTTTTCCATTTAGACAAGAAAATGCTATTGGACTGATAAGGTTACTTGAGTAACCAAAGCTGAACACAGAGCTGTACTGGTCAAAGTTTATATTTTCTTCAATTGTAATTTTATAATCTCACAGGTTATAAATCAATATGGATTTGAGAGGCTTTATGAAGGTTTAATTTAAAATGCTGTCATGCTTCATTTGACTCAGGAGTTAAGATAAATTGTAACAAAGCACTAAATTCAAACAAGTTTCCTTCATATTATCAAATCAGATCATAATTTTAAGAATCTGCTTAGCAGGTTTAAAAGGTCAGTTGACTTGACTTCCCTTATTACTGTCTCCTCTGGAGTTCACATTTTGTTCACACTTCTGGCATGAGTATTAGCAGGATATGATTGGAAGGTTTCACTTCTATGAACCTACAAAGTCTCTGAAAGGGCCATCAACTGTCATATCTTAAGACAGGAGACTAGCTTGAAGAGGAAAAATGAAATGCTGAAATATGCTATAGCAACGGATGTAAAGCTAAACATGAACTTTGCAGCAATATGTCCTGTACCCTGTAATGCCAGTTTTTATCAAAGTTCTGTTATCAAAGCTCCTTTCATTATTTTTTTGTCAGCATGGGTTTATATTCAAGGGTCTGGATACCATTCTCCCTGTGTCCCCCAAATGAACTTCAGATTTCTGCCACCGTCTAGACAGCTGTAGCAACCTCCTCTATGAAAGCAGCAGCCCATGTTCCCTTCTTATCTCAACCAAGAAGTAAGATGTCTGACCCTATTGGCCTCTGAGCTATTTATCTTTCTGACTAGGGCTCCTTTTCTCCAGGGGAGACTTACTTCTGGCACCTTTTCTGCAGCTTCAAGCCGATATTGAGCTGAATACTGAGTTCAACTCCCTGTCACCACTGTCAGAGGAGTCCAGGAGAGAGCTCCTGCCCATGCTCAGCCTATTTCCTCCCCTGGCAACACCCATTTGCCTTGGGGCACTTGTCTCCCAAGAACGGGCAGTCTGATGATTCCAGGCAGTCTCACACAGCCAAGCACTTCTTAGGGCTTTTTCACTGCAGTGGTCCTCTCACTGTCTAAAATCTGATATGATAACCAACTGAGACTATAAAAGGGAAGAGAAGGGTCTTATCAAAAAAAAGGAGGGGAGCTTATCAATATGTATAAATATTTGAGAAGATGGAGTAAAAAATATGAAGCCAGAGTCTTCTCAGAGGGATGCACTGACAGAACAAGAGGCAATGGGTGGAAACTGAAATAAAGGAAGTTCCATTTAAATGAAAGAAAATATTTTTTTTTTACTCCAAAGGTGGTCAGACATCGGAAAAGGTGCTCAGAGAGGTTGTAGAGTCTTCATCCTTGGGTATATTCAAAACCCAACTGGACACAGTCCTAAGCAGCCTGCTCTGAGCAGGCAGACTGGATTAGAGACCTTCAGAGATCTACTCATTGTAACTGTGATTCAGGGACAAAGATGTGCAGGAGTGAGTTCAGGTGCACAGAAGGAGAGATGAGATCCAGAATAAGAATGAGTGAAAATACATATTTAAATTATGGAGGATGGAGGATAAAAATACATTTTAGGAAGCTGGAGAGAGAAAGAGGTAGTACAGAGGAAAGAATGGAGAAAAGCATGGTAGGAAATCTTATCAGTAAAATCTAGAACCTCAAGGTACCAATACTTAAACGTCTAAGCCAGCATTCTTGCTGAACAGGCATCTTGAAGTGGGGAGACTATTTGGGCACTTGTTCTGTTCGGGCACTTCTCAGGCTGCCAATCAGTGGATGACAACCCAAACATCAGCTAGGTAGATGCTAAGGAACTCAATTATTACTGTGAAATGTCTAGAAACATGGAAGAAGGGCCAAGCTGCTGAAAGGAGGGAGATCTGCACAAGGTCTGAAAAAGACTGTATATATTCTGGCTCTTGTTTCCACCTGCGCTAATCCATATTTCTCCACCCTTTACTCCACTCCCCACCAACTATGACAAGCAGTAACACTGTGTAACCATGTCCGTGCTGCCCTGTAAGGACAACAGTCCCTTCAGAGGGATAGGAATGCTCTGATCCTATACAGGTGCTCTCTGCCTGGTACAGAGATGCTGACTCCTTCATCCCAAGCTCTTTCCCCAAGTATGCATTAATTACCTCGTTGTACTACTGAAGATTCATCTAACTTTTGAAGCTGTAACAGAGTTCCCCTAAGCCGTCACCAAAGAAGCCTTCACCAACTTCACGTCCCTCCCTAGCAATTTCTGAAATCTCCAGTATGTGAAAGTCAGACCAATCCAGGAAAAAGGTGTCATGTAAACAAATGAGGAACATGTGTTTCCAAATGGGAAAGGGGGTAATGCAGACAGTGAAATGACTACAGCAAGACCTGAGCTGGCAGCTGTGGTAACAGAGGAGAAGGAGGATTGCCAAGGCATTAGAGGGAGCTGAGAAGGGAGCAAGAGGTAAAACTCAGATACTGGATGATCATTATATTGCCCAGACTCAGGCAGGCCTGGATTTTGATTTTTTTCTCTTTGATGAAGGTAATGTGGATTTTTCTGTCTTCCAGCAGGTATTTGTTTAACTCAAAAAGCAGTCATATGGGAACAATTTCCACTCTGTTCCCAGTCAGCAGGACCAGAATGACAGGTGGTTGCAGGGATGAGCTGAGAAGCATGGAAAGAATCAAAGGCAGCACCTGTTTGGGCGAAATACTGTTTCTGCCGTTTCATTTCCATCCATCTTGAAACTACCTTTTAAGGACACACTTAGGGTGCATATGCATTAATAGTTAAAAAAACCCTCAGTGTAAAGCATAATTAATAGTTTTCTGAGAGGCTAATACCAGTAATACCTCTAAACCTCACTTAGAAACAAACATTTTATTTTCCTCTGTGAGCATGTGCACTGAGAGAGAAGCATGGAATATAGTATTTTCAGATACATATAACCTTTTAGCAATATAGCTGGTTCTAAAGGACTGCTTAATACCTGACTACAGCATACAACCCTGCAGACTGTGGTTTCTACTTAGACAACATCCAGAGAAATTACATACTACATAGAAGAGCGAGACCTAGCACTGGCTTAATAGCATTTTTCCTCTCTTGGTATCAGAGAGCTCTTGGAGAGAGCATAATGTCACAATCCCACTTTACAGCGAGAAAAAATGAGGCAGAGATAAGATGAGCTGTTGATACAACCAAAAATGAACGAGCAAGCCAGGGGCAGAGTAAGCAGCAGGATGCAGATCTCCTGACTCCCAGGCTACACCCTTCCACATTTCCTTTGGCAGCTTAAATCTGCTAACTTCCCTACATATGTTGCCAGGCACCACTCAGGGTTTGTAAGCTTTTAATGGGTTAATTAGCACCAAAGCATTTTTTCTTCTGTGGTCTAGACATAGAAATATCCAGATTTTGTTTCCCTTGAAAATCAGCCCATCCTGGAATCTGTACTCGATCACCCATTTCCATGTTTTTCTAGGGCCAGATGGGGCTAAACATGATTTGAAGATTTTTTTTTCCCTTTCCTTTCTTTAATGTTTCTTGCCCTTTCTTTCACTGACTACCAGCTTGTTTGTTTTCTTTTGTGGATGATGCCAACTATAAAACAAAAAATGTAATTTCCAAGGTGGGGAAATTAGAGAATGATGGATTTGCTGTTGCCAGGAAGAAATAATAATTCCTGGACCTAACAAATAGGTCTGAAAATAAAGAAGGGATTATTAAATGCTATATAATTCCAATAGGATAAAAGCAGAGAGAACTTTCAAGAGACTGCCCTGATTTGGTATGAGTTTTTTTAGCACTCTGGAGATCATGGATCATATTGTTCATTTAGGCGTGAGGCTGTAGATATGTGGTAGTCCAGCTCTTAAGTGAATGTCCTGTACAGGGATCACACCAGTGACCTTGGTATTATTATTAGCACCATGCTCTAACCAGCTGAGCTAATCTCAGGGTCACTTGAATCACCCCAGATATCTCTGGTGTAACAAAACAGGGTCTCCCTTTTACTTGTCTCTCCTGTGTGTACATGCTTGCAGGTAAATACTGTATCACAGATCTGGGTCTCAGCCAGACACTATGGAATTAGATTTGAATTCTCCCAGAGGGAAGGGGCTTCACGTTTGTGGGTTTTGCCTCCAAACTGAGCAATCTAAATCCACGTATTTCAAAGTCTGTTTAAGTACCAGCTCCAATCTAATTCTGAATTTCAGTATCACTGTTATTCTATTTATTTCTTAATATTTTTATTTTAAATTAGAAATGCAATTTTTAAGCGCATTCCTGAAGTAGTTTTCTTGGTATACATACAATAAATATATAACAGCAAGTTTGAAAAAAGGTGTCACTGGCACTCATTTGTGATTAGCTGTGCAAATGCTTCCTTGTGTTCCCATATGACGAAATGTTCCACATCTGTACTTAGAAACTGTATATGCCACACCACGAAACTTCATATTCCTTTCTCCTTAAATTACAAGTCACCACCTGCTATAAACTGATGTACTCCGCTAGTTTCATTTCTTTTAGTTACTCACTGTCAAATACATCCTACCTGCCTAAGACTCATTTTGCCAGAACTCAGAAAAACACCAGCTAGCCGAATGTCAAAGGTGATTGACCAAGGCAATAGCATATAAACAGAAGTGTGGCGTTGGGGTTTTTTTAAATCAGCTATGCACTTGTTGACACAAACTGAGGTCTGGATTTATTAATATGATAGTATCTGTTTATGTCAAATCTGGACAAAATAAGCACTGCCAGAAAGAAATTAGTTTCATGCACTACAGTATGAATGTACAATATTAAAATTCACTCCAGACACTACTGTCTTGGACACTTCACACATACTTACTGGAGAAAAACACCATATTGTCTTCCTATAGAAATCTAGTTTATGAATGCTGACATACAGTAGTGACATTTAAATTCTTATCAGGATTTGACAAACCCACTTCAGCAGTAAAGCAAGTGTCAATGTGATCCATTTTTTTATGAAAACTTACTATTTTACCCTTAAAATAGTAAGATAAATGTTCAGAAATGTAGTTAATTTTAGCCTTCCTAATCTGCCAAGGCTTAATTCCAGTTCTCTGCTAGTGTTACTGCCACGACTACAGCTGTGTAAAGCTATAGTAATGAAGTGTTAAATGAAGACAAAGGGGTTACCCAGCAATGAAAAGCATTTAATTTCATGGTTCTGCATTCTGATGTCACTTGCAAAGACACCCCCTAACCACTTCCCTTACTATTCCTCTCAAGACAGACTCACAGCCTGTCCTATGAAAAAATAACTAACAATACAATGGTCAAAGACCACCTAGAAATGGCAAATATTTCAGATTATGACAATGTTCACGTCTGTGTCTGTTGTCAGTGTGATCCAGATATGAGCCAGAAAAACTAGATAATAATTTGTTTTTTCAACTGGCTCGATCTTGATGATTTCACATGGTTTTGCACCTGTCCTGTTTTTTAATCCTATTTTTATTTTTTTCACTGAGATTGAATTTCCATAGGCCAGAAACACACAGCACTTAGAATACTGGGCTGCAATCTCATTTGAGAGCTTTAGCTGCTAGATTGGTATAGACTATATTAAGGCTTTACTTGCAGGTTCACCTTCCTACCTTATTTAGGCTTGTGTGATTTTAATATTTCTAGTTCAGAGGTGTTATCCTACATATATCTGAACAGCACATTTCCTACTGTGGATAACTAACATGCAACAATAAAATCACAACTTAGATTAGACAGCGTTATAGATATTAATTGTCCACAGGAAAAGAAGTATTTGCATTTCTGTGGATTTCCATTTCATGGGAAAAAAATAATCAGAAAAGATAGTGTATTTCACAGGTAGTTGCTGACAGCAGAGGAATATTGAAATTCCAGTATTAGTACCACCTCAGGCTCTCAAAAACCCTACATTGAGGCCAAGCCTCTGCCTATCCTCCCTGACTGTGTTTCTCTCAGTCCTATTTCCTCTAACATCCTCGACAATGTCCAGAGCCTTCTGAAGATTTCTCAAAACTGCCAGAGAGTAACAAGAGTGGTGCTGATTCATAAAGGAAGGGGAGTCAGGAGAAGGGGAGTGATAGAAAGGCAAGCAGACGGAGTGGCCTTGCCAAGAAAGGGTGCAGTCCTACAGTATCCAAACAGAAGCAGGTCTGCTGATGGTAGCCAGGTTCTGTCAAGAGCCCAGACTGCCAGACAAGTCCCTAGTCTGAAGTCAAGCCAGGATGTCAAGTTTTCAGGTGTGGATGAGCAAGAAATGTAGTCAGGCATAGGAATAGCTGCAACACAGCTCAGGGGCAATCAAGGGCAAAACCCTCAGCTTAAAAAAAGTTCCTGAGAAAAGCAGACCAGACAAGAGCTCATCAAAGCTTCTCTTTGATTCAAGGCCAGCTGTGGACACTTCACTAGCAAAGTGCAAAGTGTAATGCTCCCAGATCATGAGCCCAGGCAGCCAAAGGCACAGAAAAGAGAGACGTGCTTAGGGCCCTGACAACATCTACCTGCTGCCATGCTAGGAATAATGTCAGTGCTCGTTCATGGCTGGCCTGGGAAGAAAAGCTGTGACCCATGTCAAATTGCCAAAATGAGTGCTGAAGAGCAGGACATCCTGCTCCTGCAGAAACTCGGAGATTAGAGATTTAGGAGAAATGCATGCTGCCTTGCATACCCCATCTCCTGCTTCATCATCCTCACAAGCCTGTCAGCCTTTCATGGCTTTAGCATTGGAAAAATAAGCAGTAAAGCAAATGGACTTTACTTTTCTAAGTATTTTGTTTATGTCTAGGGGCAAATCTGCAGTGTTGTTTCCTTTACTAGTTCGTTCCTTGAAGCCATTGCTCAGGACTCCAACCCTAGCACCCATTTTCTGGTACACAAACTCACAGTTTCATTCCTTTAGGTCTTCTTTCCTTATTCCTGTCTCCTTGACTAGCCACAGATAATTCCTTTGTCCCAGATCTATATATCCAAATATAATTCACATTTATTTCCTTGTTCAAATCCCTATTTACTCCCACCTCCTGCTATGTGCCCTACTTTTAGTGTTTCTTTTGCTTGTACCTAGATCAGATGTAGCACACATCCGTAGCTGCAAAGAAAGTCTTGCCAAACCCTAAGGTGCACGACGGTTTGAACAGAGATATAAATTAGGAATACTAAACCATTACATTCAAGTAGGCCTTTTCAGAGCCCATGCAAAACGTGTTCTCCTAGAGGTTTATAACTTGACTATATGTGCCTAGGATTGAGTGGAACAACAGAAGTTATTTTACTGACACAAAGCTTTTCCTCTGCTTTCAGCCTCATCACCCCACAAAACAGTACATCTGTGCCTTAAGGCATTGGAGTTCTAGAGCTTTTCAAGGAAAAGTTTGCCACAGCTTTTTAGACATAGTTAGAACCAACATATTTTTCTCTAGTCTTATTTTTGGAAATGGTTGAATTGAGTTTTCCAAAATAATCAGCCTTGGGCAGACACCTGACATGGAAATTTTCAGCCTAAACCATGTGAGTTCAACAAAGTTATAAAGCAAGGAAAAGCAAGGTCTTACTATGGGAAGACTAGGGGCAGGCAGACAGCACTACCAACCACACCTGTGACATTGTCACGTTACAGCTAACATTGTTAATAACTATCTTAGCATAGGTTATCAAGTAATTTCCATGATAATCCACTGACTTCATAAAATAATGGTCTTTTTTGCCTAAGTCTTCTATGCTTAGCATTTGACCAAAGGCAATTTTTTCTGGAGCACACTTGGGAAAAACAAACCAAACCAAACCAAAAATCTACTGAGACACTTCTGAGATATGTGTGTGAGAAATAAATGTATTGAACATTCTGCCTATTGTTACAAAGTTTTTCCAGGACAACTCTTCCAGGATGGCTAAACAACAAAACATGAAACTTGGCATTTGAATAGCCTGTAATGAGCAGTGCTTTTCTGGATAAACTGGAAGGGAGGGGGAGGGGAGAGGAGGAAAATCACCGCGTATGGCTTGTCCCACCAAAACCTGAAGACCAACGTGAAGGAATTTTCTGCAGTTTCAGAACTTTTCACTTTGTGTGTGAACCCACAGTTGCTTCCCCCCGCCACTAAGTGAAAATAAATTCACACCCTGGGTTGCTCTTCAGAGCTCCAATTGAATTTCCACTGTTTGGCAAACTCCTGGTGCCCGTATTTATAAATTGGTGATGATTATAAATGAGTTACTGTAGGTTGCTGTTCCTGAGGTGTGGATTGTATCTGGAGGACAGACTTCATCAATCACTGAAAAGATTTTTTGCTAACAAACCAGTGCCTCCCTCTCTGCTGAGCGTGCTGACTGTGGGATCTTAGCCATTCCTTCAAAATGCTGTCTTTGTCTTAACTGACCACTTGCTGGTTTCCTAGGCCAATGTTACTGTTTTTCCTTTATCTTTAAATCTCACTTGAGCCTTCTTTGGAAGTGCCCATTTTGCATAAATTAAAACCAAGTCTTATCAAAACTTCATTGTTTTGTCCCCTTTGACCTGGCACCCCTTGTTGTCACTATTTCAAACACAATCTACTGTCATGTTGAAGCATGACATTGGGATTACTAAACCTGCCGTACTGTTTCATCTCTAGAGAGAACAAAAACACTGGATAACTCCATGCCATTTCTCTCAGTTCTGTGAAAAAAAACAAAAGACCCAAGAAAACCCCAAACCCACAAAGCCATGCTGCCTACATCTTCAATGTTTTTTGCTCCGTTATTTTAGGTAATGGGTATTGTCTAATAAATTGCTTTTTGTTCAATCTGGAAGAAATTTTGAGGGAGGATCAACCTGATCTCCTTTTGTGACCAGATGTCCTGCCCAGCGGATGAGGGAAAGGCTGTGGATGTAATCCACCTGGTCTTTTGTAAAGCCTTTGATACTGTGTCCCATGTCATTCTCCTGGAAAAGCCCACACCTTGGACAGAGGTACTCTTGGCTAGGCTAAGAACTGGCTGGATGGCTGGGCCCAGAGAGTGGTGGTGAACGGTGCTGCATGGTGCTGCATCCAGTTGGTGGCTGGTCACTAGTGGGGTTCCCCAAGGCTCTATATTGGGGCCAGCCCTGTTTAATATCCTTATTGATGATCTGGATGAGGGGTTCAAGTGCATCCTTAGCAAGTTTGTGAATGACACCAAGTTGGGTGGGATTGTTGATCTGCCAGAGGGCAGGAAGGCTCTGCAGAGGGATCAGGACAGGCTGGATTGATGGGCCAAGGCCAATTGTCTGAGGTTCAATAAGATAAAGTGCCCTTGGGTCACAACAACCCCAGGCAGTGCCACAGGCTGGGGGAAGAGTGACTGGAAAGTGGCCCAGCAGCAAAAGACCTGGGAGTGCTGGTTGACAGCGGCTGAACATGAGCCAGCAGTATGCCCAGGTGGCCAAGAAAGCCAATGGCATCTGGGCTTATATCAAAAATACCACAGCCAAGAGGACTAAAGAAGTGACTGCCCCTCTATACTCAGCACTGATGAGGCCACACCTTGAATTCTGTGTCCAGTTCTGGGCCCCTCACTTCAAGAAGGACGTTGAGGTGCTGGAGTATGTCCAGAGTCAGGCAAACCTAGTAAAGGCTCTAGAGAGTAACTCCTGTGAGGAGCAGCTGAGGGAACTGGGGGTGTTTAGCCTGGAGAAAAGGAGGCTCGGGGGACCTTATCACTCTCTACAACTGCCTGAAAGGAGCTTGTAGCCAGGCGGGGGTTGGCCTCTTCTCCCAGGTAACCAACAACAGGATAAGAGGACATAGCCCCAAGCTGCACCAGCTGAGGTTCAGGTTGGACATCAGGAAGCATTGCTTCATGGAAAGGGTTGTCATGCACTGGAATAGGTTGCCCAGTGAGGTGGTGGAGTCACCCCTGGAGGTGTTCAATAAAGAGCTGGACACAGTACTCAGTGCTGTGGTTTAGTTGACAGGGTGGTGATCAATCAGAGGTTCAACTCAATGATCTTGGAGGTCTTTTTCAACCTAAATGATTCTATGATTCTATAAAAATACAGTGGAAGAGGAATCTAGAGGATCAGGCCATATTCACATGGTTAGGACTAGCTATTGAACAGCTTGGACATTATTCTCTTACACAGAGGAGATACACAGTTTTGTTTTATCACTGAGTATGCAGTGCAAGAAATAGTGGCGTTCTTCTTTTTCTTTTGTGAACACTATACAACATATGCCTGTACTTGTATTCAATCCTATGCATAATCCTTGGCTTGCAGCATAAATGCAGAACAAACAAATTCACAAGGAAAATTTCCTAGAGAGAAACCTGCCATTCTTTTTAGGTAGCAATCATTCTGCCAGTCAGAACAACCTGTTCTACTTAGCATTTGCCACCATTAAGTTCTAAAGGTGTCCACCATAACTCATTTGAGTAGAATTAAGCACTTTTTTCCTAGTTCTAGGAATGTCCGAGAAAATTCAGATTGTGACATTTGATAGACATAAGGTTAATTTTTCTTCATTTTGATTTGGTTTTATTTCAGAAGGAATTTTTTCCCTACCTCAGAATCCTGTGCAACTAACTTTGTATCTGCAAAAGCAGCCAGCATTTCATCAGACTACTCAAAACAGACTGTGGACAACCTGGTAACAGAGAACATGTTTTCTGAGACAGATGCAGTGTGATCAAACGGTAATTTAGCACGAGTTTGGAGCATGGCTGGTAATACTTGAGCATAGTATTATTTCAACATTTGAAATAATAGTAAAATTTCAACACTTGAAATTTTCTACATCACACAGCAGATGAAAAAACTGTCAGTGATGTGTGATGGTGCGATTGTGGTTAAACAGTTACCCTCCACTTTGGAAGGCAAGATTCTAGGCTGCAGAAATGGGACAAATTTGGGATAAGTCACAGCTGACAGAGAGTTGTCTGTGTACTGTGTATAACAATAAATCCTTTATGCCACACCAATCACACTACTTTGTATTTCCTGGGCTCTCCAAGTTTTCTGTGCATATACAGTACATATACTTACAGTACCAGGCGAATTTATCCTAGATAACTGTAGTCACTTAAGTCATCTGGGCATCTAGGCTTGGCTGATTATACAGGCTTCCTCTGCTGTCAATACAGGGAGACAAGACACCTCAGGGAAATTCACCAGTTCCCAGCACAGATGTCAAAGGTGAGTAGAATAATTGCCTTCTGTAACTGTTTCTCTGCTGACCGCACAAAAACCCCACAGAAGGAGCCAGACTAATTGTCTGTATTGTAAGACAGCTGGTATTAGCTGAAATAAATATTCCCCAGCATGCTGGCAACTACACAGACACACTACAGAAACACTATAGAAAATTTATTAATCTATTTTCAGCTAAATCCTGTATTCCTGATGGTCAGAATACATCCAGCTTTCTAATACATTTTGAAAGAAATTATTTCTTTTTCCAGGAACATCTTTACTCTAGCTTAGAGTGGAATCAGACTAACACTGCCAGCAGTAAGTGGCAGAAATATTTATTTTGGCTCCTAAATATGAAATTTAGCTCATTCAGCATTCATGGATGTTGGCAGGAGAAGTGATACAGTGAAAGCTTTGATTTTTAAAGAGTGTCTGCCCCACTTGACACAATGGAAAATATAAAGGATTTTCCTTGTACCTGTGAGCTTGAAGCAAGAACACTGCAAAATTCAGAAATGATATAACAGAATCAGAGCTGTGAGTGTATGTAGTACATTTGAAATTAATGTGGTTGATAAAGAACACTACGGAGTAAGTACAATCGATTGCTTTTACATGAAAAAATATATTGTCAACGACAGAATAGTACTTATGTGTCTGCCAGTAGAATTCTCAAATTCATCAAGGCTTTTGCTGAAGATAAGGTTTCACTAAGTATTTCTTTCTTACATTTTACATAGCAAATACCAAAGTAATACGAATACTCCCTATGAGACAAGCCACCAGATTATAGCTGAATAATTCAAACACAAGGAGAAGATTCCAGCACGGTCACACAGCCAGCAGTAAAAGTCAGGTATTCTCAATTGCATGCTGTACAACTTGCAGAGAGCCCTCTCCCCTTCTTTGCAGTGTTCCTATCAATGCCATTCATATGCTTGGTTCAAAATCTCTTGGTATTTTTTTCTGTGTTACTATCATCTCTCATTACTCACTCTACATGGCCCCTTCTAGCCTCAGCACCTTTGCTTGGTCTTCTGGACTTTCCCTGAGCTTCACTGCAACTCTTTTCTCCCTTCCTTACACAGAGCTGCTAGTGGTGGCTCTGTATCTTTGTGGGGCTGAGCAGGTAGTGTGCTCCCTTCCTGACATTCCAGATGACCGCAGAGGACTTAAATTTTATTACTGTGCTCAGGCTCACTCACAGAAGGCCTTAAGTTCTTTGGGATCAGTCGCAAACCTCTGTCCTCTCAAACTGTGAAGACTTTGGAGATTTCTTTTCCCTTGATAAGTTTCTCCCTGTCTTTTAAGACAGATAAACAACCTTCCTTACACACAAACATTTTTTCAAATGTTTACTTTTGAAAAGCATCAAGTTTCTGCTGAGTAAAGGCCAATAAGTACTTGCTTAGTGGAAGAGCAAAGAATATGTTTAGTTCCTTACCTATTCCTTCCTCCTAAGGTTGATCACAGAAAACTGGATAAGGCTCCAGAAACAGAAGGTTTATTACTGAAACAGCAGAGGATCAAATAAGATGGACTCTGGGACAGCTGAACAGATTAAAGAGCCTCTTTAAAATCCTGACCTGATAACAGACAATTTATTCTGTTGTCAAATGTTTTCACTAAATAGGAGTTGCACTGCAACCTCTGCTGAGAAGTGCAGAGGCTTGTGTAACAAGGAGCAGGAGCAGCACATATTTTGTATTCATCCCTTTGCCTGACTCAACAGCAGTGTTGAATGACGCTGCTTAGGGCCACATCCAGAACTTTTTGGCCAGGAAGAATAGTTAGCAGTGTGCCAATGTCTGCAAAGGTAAAGTAAGAGGGAACAGAGGGGCTCTTGGAGACCTGTGAGTTTGCAGATAAATATCTTGTGAAGGGAGAGGGTAAATTATTCTCTTCCAAAGAACTGTACCAAGTGTTCAGGCTGAGGAAGGCTCGAAGAAGTAATGTAAACAGAACAGTGGAACTCTTTTGCAGATGGAAAATTAAGCTAATATCTCTCACTTTGGATCAAACCACATCCTATATCATTGAGCCTAGCTCCATTAGACAGGCATCTAGCCTATGCTACACTTCTCAGCCCTGCAGTACTATAGCAGACATACAGTTTAGCTCACAGAAGTCATTACATTCCAGTTTTTCTACCACTGAAAGGATAGCCCAAAGCGTACAGAGAGGCCTTAAATGCACAAAATCCCTTAAGTCTCAAACAGCCTTGATCTTTAATCACCTAGATACTTTAAATCTCATGCTCAGCCTGAAAGATATAGGGGAGGCTGAATATAGACTAAGTAATTACAAACTAAGTATTTACATCTTCCCTGCTTCAATTTATTTTTGAGACTGAACACCAATAATCTCTTTCTTTTTTGCTTTTTTCATTTACATTTTTGACTCAATGCAAAGAACAAGCCTCTCCTCTATAATAGATTTGGACCTGACCATGACAATTCCTGAATCCTATGTACTGATTTACTGTGTACACATACTGAACTAATATAATAGTGGCACAGTTAGGCTGGAAAATGAAGGTGAGGCTAGATTAACACTCTTCATACACCTGTTACATAAGGCAAAAGCCTGTGGTTTTTTGGGGGTTGGGTTTAGTTTTTCTTTTTAAATAGAACTTATAATAGGCACATTGGAGTGGTTTGGTGTTTGTTTATTTTCCCAAGAGATAAACAGTCCTTGCAGGGAGAGCAGGAATCCAGGAATTCACGAATTTTTCATTAAGTACACTTTAGAGAAAGTGAGAAAGATTGCCTTGAGACTGAGAAATCAGATTCTTTTGTATGAGGATTGATGGAAATGCTGACCTATTAGGAGAGGAAAGTCAGGTCCTTGGAAAAGTGGACTATGTACAGAGCTGGTATAATTTTAATATCCTGTTTCTCTAATGTTACGCTTTTCCCCGTTGTTAGAATTATACAATTGTTTAGCTTAAACAGACTGGCCTCTTTATTCATAGTCACAAATTTGCTAGTCCAAGAGAGGAACAGTTGCCAGAGAGCCTGCTGGGTAGCCTCGACTGATTGACAGGTTGCTCTTCCCTGAGAAAATTTTTTAAAAATACCAATGCATGAGGCTTTGTACATGCCTAGGGGGTACTTGTGCAGATTCAGGAGGGAACAGTTATATTCTATCTCCTTGAATTTACCACGCTTTTCATTCTCTATAAAAGCAAACTGATAGCAAACTAGGTGGGAAGTGCAGGAAAATCGATCCTTTATCAGCAAGCCTCTTATAACATGGAAGAAGAAGATGAAGAAGAGGACAGAGGAGGAGAAGGAGAAGAAGAAATAATGGGGAAATGTATATTTAAAGACTCAGATACTTAAATCCCTCCACCTGTTGCCCTATAAACCAACTTTAGGAGTCACTGTTGCTTACATGAGTGAATCATGCTTGTGCTCCTGAACTACCAGCTTTTCCTGTCTTTTATAAGACAAGGTCCTCCACATATTAGGACTGCAGCTTTTTGTCTGATTGCTATTGTCCTAATATAATAAAACCTCACATGCACAAACCACAGAATCATAGAAAGGTTTTGGTCTAAAGACCATCTAGTTCCAGCCCCCTTCCCATAAGCAGGGACACCTTCCACTAGACCAGGTTTGCTCAAAGATACATCCAACCTGGCCTTGAACACTTCCAAGGATGGGGCATCCACAGTTTCTCTGGGCAAGCTGTTCCAATGCCTCACCACCCTCACAGCAAAGAATTCATTCCTCATATCTCATCTATATGCTCTTGTAAAAAGCCCCTCTTCAGCTTTCTTGCAGGCCCTCTTTAGGTACCAGGAGGCTGCTAAAAGGTCTTCCTGGCACCTTTTCTTCTCCAGGCTGAACAACCCCAGCCCTCTCAGCCTATCTTCATAGGTGAGGTGCTGCATCCCTCTGATCATCTTCCTGGCCTCTCTCTACATCTGCTACAGCAGGTCCACATCCTTCTTATGTTGGGGGCCCAGAACTGGATGCAGTACTCCAGGTGGGGTCTCATGAGAGCAGAGCAGAGGGAGAGAATCACTTACCTTGACCTGCTGGCCACGCTGCTTTTGATGCAGCCCAGGATACAGTTGGCTTTCTGGACTGTGAGCACACATTGCCAGGTTTTTAGCTTCTCATCAACTAACTCCAAAAACCTTCACCTCACAACTGCTCTCAACCCATTCACCACCCAGCTGCATCTGTGCTTGGGATTGCCCTGACCCAGCTGCAGGATTCTTGCACTTGGCCTTGTTGGCCTGATGAACTTCATGACATTCACATGGGCCCAGCTCTCAAGGCTGTCAAGGTCCCTCTGGATGGCAGCAGTTAGTCAGCACAGCTGGTTTTGCAAAATGGACCCTGGTATCTCCATGAAGCTCCCTGTTCACTGCATTCAGTGACTCACAATTACACATAATCATTCACACAATGCAAACACAGCCTATGCTATGCAAATTATGTGAAGTATCTCATATACTGCTGACAGTACCAGAGAGGCTGGACACACAAAAGTATTCCTACCGTGACTCAGTGACTACGTCCAGCAGTGTGGGTTTGCTCCTGTATTGAAAATGCTAAAAATTTAGTAAACAGCTTTGATGCTGCATGTGACACAACATAACTTGAGTCCTTTCAGAGCAGTGTTAGGTCTAAATGATAACAGAAGCAAAAGGCAGTGAAAGGTTACTTTTTTTCCACTATGGCTTTGATAAACACGAGCTAAACCTCTGTTGAATAAAATGGAGCTAATGTTTTTGTGTTTCAAAGCAGAGTCACAATTGAAAAGGTTTCTACGGAAATGAAGGAAAGAGGCCAGAAGAAAATTGTGTTTTCTTTTACCCTTCAAATGGACAAGCTTTGCAGTGGTTATATAATATTTAAGTTACTGAATACGGAACGTTACTCTGTTCAAGAATAAATGGTTCACATATGCAGAATGATTCAGCCAAATTTACATTCTGTGAATAAATGTTTATTTATGAAATGACACATGCCGCACAACCAAAATGAAGCAGGGACAGGCTATGACAGCTCTTCTAGGATATGTACAATACCAAATCTTTCATGGAGCTACTAAACTGGGATATACATATTCAATATGCAGTTAAAGTCACAAGAAGCAAACTGACAAACAAGAAACAAGTTTGTCACTACAGTGTTCCTGCTTCATCTTTTGCAGGCCAAGGACAAACTTGGTGGCCCTGCAGAGACAGTATACTAAAATAAAGAAATAGGATAGATGTTCAAGAGAGCCACCTTCTAGGTCTGCAGTTAGGGCAGCGTTCTAATTCAGACCAGAAGGAAAAGCAATGATTAACAACTTTAATAAAGTCAATATAAGTGGAACCTACATAAAAACTTTCAAAAGCATGGCTTTTTAAGCTGCTGGAAAGGTTGAATAAGTTTCTCAGTGTGAAAGCTCCAAACAAAATTTCTTCGAATTTGGCTTGCACGCGTATTTCTTTGAAACTTGAGGACAGAGCCACATAGGAAAAATACATGGGCTGTACTGAAACTTACTGCACTTGAACTTTGCATTATATAATGCATTAATTTACAATTTACCACAGTGACCTCCTTAGGCATTTTAATACAGTCAACATAAAAGGGCTAATAAGAAAAAAAAGACACTTGTATTAAACAACTGATTGACATTACCTTTCAATCACTTTTTTTTTTCCTTTTTTTTTTTTAATTTCCAGGTAAGAAAGAAGAGATTGAAGAAGCAATGTCCCTGGAGGTAAATAAACAGCTGACATATCGGGGTTAAAACTCTGCTTATGGTGGAGCCGCATCCTGTTTCAGATGCCAATTCCTTCCTCACACATATGCCTCACACATATATCCTCCCTATGCACCCATATCCTTTCATGAAATTCTGTCTTCTCCCCTTTGAAATGGTTGTAATAACCAGCCCAAAGGGATGCCTATTTATTTGTGTTAATGGAAATATTTGTATGTCCGGATGATAACCAGGTGGGAAAAGAACTTGGGAGATTTCATCCCACCACTACTTCTTTTTCTAAACCTCCTAACTGAGTACATCAGCAGCAGCACCAAAACTCACAGCTTTCCTAAAGTGTTTATGAAAACATGTTAGAGTTTTAAAGAGCCTTAAATCGCACAAAAGCATTTCTCTGCACTCTGCAAATCAGAGCTAAATATGACAGAAGGAAGATAAACATGAAAGCATGAGAGACGAAGAATACATTTTAAAAGTGCTATATTTGCTCCTTCCCTTCTGCAATTTTCCAACCATGCCAAGATAAAATAAGTGCAAAGACACTGCTAAAGTATATTATTACCTATGTCCTTGACACTACTTGCAAATAATAGGGTATTGGAAAAATCTAGGCAAGCAGCTATAAGTTTAAAACCTATTTTCAAAGTTTTAGGACTTAGTGAATGCTACAAAAAGGCAAGTTATAGCACATACATCTAAATTACTGTTAAGATAGGCACGTGCACATTTATGTTTTGGTAGGAGCAGTAAAAGCATTCTTCATTGTGGCTGCGGTTTCTAATACTTGGCACCAGTATGACTTACAAAGGGTGGATGTGTTCTGTTGAAAATCTCCTGATTAATTTTTTACTCGTCTATAAGCAAGAATGTAATCATTCTGCCCGAGAGCTCTGAAAGTTATGAGTATCTGAAAGAAGGAGGTGGCTGAGTTACAAAAATAATTGTACTTTTAACGGAAAACCATCATCACCAGCCTTGTTCTCAGTATCAAAATCCTGTGGAAACAAGAGCCTATTTAATCAACCGTTGTAGAAATTACTGTCAGTGAAATAATTATATCATGATCATATATGTTCTTATTTGTTACTTTGATTAGAGGATGCTCATAGTGTGTAAACTGAATGCTTCAATGACAAAAAATAGTACAGATAAAGTATATCTAGCTATACTTTAGATACAGATAAAATTAATCCTTTTTGGAGCAGTCAGAGAAAAGAAATAATTTTTATAGATGCCATACAGTAATAACTTAATGCATGATAAACAAATTTTATGCAGGGATACAAAAATTTCAGTGTTGCCAGTGGAAGGAAAACAAGTTTTCCAAAGTGCTTTTGGAATCTTGCACATTTTTAGCGAGCTTGGTCTATCTGACACTTTACAAGCTTGGATAGCCTTTGTGTAGATTTCTGTACATGTGAAATACTTCAGTTCTATTCCAAAAGACTTCAGAGAAACTGGATCAGTCACCATAAAAGGGTGGGGTTTTCATTCTATTTCTCTAGTCAGCATAAGGCCAATTCATTTATTCCTAAAGGTTTGAATTTACAGTCACATTTTTCACCTACAAGTCTTGACCTCTCTCACAGATAAAATACCATGATTCCTGTTTTACAGCTGAACCCACTATAAAGTAGAGAGAAGTAACTTTCTCACAGTCCTATGGGGAGTCACTGGGTGGTGGGTTCCCAGGAATTTTTTCAAGCCTCTTGTCTTGGACAAAATGAACAAGATCATTTTCTAATAGTGAAAAGTACTAACAAGTCTCCTACCTATGAATGGTTACAGGAAAGATAACCCCAGCAATTAAGGGCAAACACACACCAGAGGAATCAACTAAACCAAAGAGGGCCTGTATTAGGCATTGCGTTACACAATTGCGTCTGTGTTTGTCATCAAACTCAAAATCATCAAAAGTCTGCAAAACTGAGTTGTTTTGCCACTGTAATACCTCAGACATTTCTGGGAAGTTCAGATTTTTCTAAGAAATACAATAGAGCGCTTATCAGTCACTGTAAAATTAGTGCAAACTGAGACAAGAACTTGCAATATCCTTGTAGCTTCCAGGGCCTTAGACTCTAATAGTTAAGTTAAACTTAAAATGTTTCATACATATATTTCAATATTTGTTTAAAATTAGGAAAAGTATATTCCATATGCATGTAAGGAACTATCAAGCAATCAAGCTTTATTTACTTCAGCTTTTATAATAACTAACAAATAATAAAACAGATATAGAACAAACACAGCAGCCTGATAAGAAACCAGAGCTCTCTCATTGTGATTAGGAAAAAATGCAGTCAATCACCATGACAGCCAAGAGGACAATAATTCCATTTCATGGCAGCCCACCAGATTAGCAAAATAAAATTTGCTTCATATTTAATTCAAGCCAACTGATATTTCATAAAAACAGAAATTGTGAAATTGTTGTGCTGAGGCTTTGATTGGACTTTGAAAATGGCTTTTTTTTTTTTTTTTTTTTTTTTTTTTTTTTTTTTTTTTTTTTTGTCTTTTTTTTTTTTTTTTTTTTTGTTTTGTTTTGTTTTAGATTTGGCCTTTCAGTTTTGTGCTCTTGCTCCAATTCTGAGCAGAGGCGTAATTCAGACAGAACAGGGAACTGAACCCGGTCGCCTATAAAGTCACTCTTTCTCCGTCTTCAAAGCTTTCCCGGGGAAAAGCTTTGTTGAAACATTCATACTTCTGACGTGCTTCTCTTCCTGAATGACAGGGACACTTTTTGTTCAGCTGAACATTTTTCTTCTCCAGCTCCAGCCTCGCAGGACCCAGCTGGAGCGGCACACACGGCGCCCCACCTCCTCCGACTGCCCTGCAGGGCTTAAACCCGTAAGGGTGCGAGGAGATTAGGCGTATTCCCTGTGAACAGCTACTTTAATCGTTTCCTCCGTCTTCCCCCCACATCATGGATTTGCCTAGACACGGAACAATTCTCCCCAGGGCAGCCCATCCTCCTCGGCCCTTCCTCCCTCTGGGCCGGGCTAACGGGGGGCGATAAGCCGCTCCCAGGCGCCTCTCCCGCGGGACAAGACCCCGGCAGCGCCCGGGCGGGAGCCCCGGGACGCGAACCCGCGGCCCCCGGAGCGGCCGCGCCGCCCGCGGGCGGGGGACGGCGCCACCTGACGGGCTCGCGGGAGGCCGCACGTGCGGTGCGCGGGGCCGGGGCCGGCACCGCCCCCGGCGCGTCCCGGCCCTCAGCCCTCAGACCTCAGCCCTCAGACCTCAGCCCTCAGCCCTCGGCCCTCGGCCCTCGGCCCGGTGTCACCCCGCGCTCCGGCCCCGCTCCGCCGCCTTTCGCAGGAGATGGTGCTCCCACCCCTTGGCTTCCCGCGGGCGGCGCCTGCTTCGGTGGCAGGCGGGGCCGTTTGCGTAAATGTCTCTCCCACGTGTACGGAAAGGCAACTTTTCCCGTGTGACCAAATGTTTGTGTAAGAGCGGCGGAAGGAGCCAATTAAACCTGCTTCGTGTGCTAAGCTTCACGCTATCCCCTGTCTCCGCAGCGCTGAGGGACAAGCATGGAACTGCCTGCGTGAAAGGCTCTCTGAAGCCCACCGGTGACCCGGCCTCGCTGGGTGGCACCGGAGATTTGTGGCAACGATTCCTAGAGCAGCCAGGCCTTCCTCTGTGACTCCTCTGCTCCCAAACGTTATTTGCCGCAGCATGAGAGATTCTAGGAAAGGTTTCTACTCAAAGGCAGCAGCTAACTCTGCAGCATCCTGTCTGGGCACTCCACGGCCTTCTTTTTACAGCCCTTCGCGGCCAAGCGCTGTTAACAAGCTGGCCAGCCTGCTTGCAGCTGATGCTAAGTGAAAATTAAGTCAGAAAAAGCAGTTGCAAACTTTTCATGATGAGGTGCTAAGCTCCGCTGAAACTTGGAAGTTTTGAGGCTATTACAGCACCAGAAGGGATGTTTGCAGACTCAGGTGCAGACAAGTGTGAATTTGTGCTGCCTGTGTTTCCAGATGCCTGGACACGTGCTGCTTGAGAAGCCATTCGGATGCGCGAGCATGGGACTGGTGCCCGAGCCACCAGACCACAGCCGTGCATCAAAACGTATGCCAGTCCAAGCTGTCACCAGCCCCTGTGGCTTGGAGTTTGGGTGGACCAACCATCACTATGCAGATACACCCCAAAAACATTGTAACTCAGCTGTTAACGTTTTTAAAACAAATAAAAAGCACATTTGGGTTAAAAAACAGTCACTGAAACAGCTACGAGCACTTGGGTGGAGGGCGGATGAGGAGCAACACTTAATGAAGTGACTGCTCTTGTTTACACACCAGAAGAACTCCACGGTCTTCATTGCATTTATTCAGTCTGCGCTCAGAACGAGAAGATGGATGCCCAAGTCCTAATCTTACAGAAACCTGCAGGTATGTGTGCATGGATTACTGCTTTGTTTATCTCTTCTCTTTTTCCTCATGTTCAGATTTGACTGGAATGAGTAATGTTTGAATCTTTTTAACATTACTTTTGTCTGTCATGAAGCAAAAATTGTTGCTTACCATGCAACACAGTCATATTACAAATACCTAAACTGTCAAGAATGATAACCTTCTTTATCCAGTGGTTCTGGGAATCAGGCCCTAAGCCATGAATCCAGCCAGAACCAAATACAATTTAAGGGTAATTCTTTTCCTGGTTAGGCCTTTGAGGGATGGGTAGGGAAAGGTTAGAAATGGTTAATGTGAATTAGACCCCCTCAACTGCACCCTTAAGTTTTGAGTAGTTTTTTTTGGCCCCTTTTGAAAAGCTTACATAGAACTAAGTTTTAAGGGAGACAAAAAGGAAGACTAGAAAAAGACACTCTTTGTTTATGCAATCCTGATAATGGAATAAGTCCATGTGTAAAGGATGAGGGTGAGGTTTTCTACTCTCACACTTTTTTTAAGGACAATACATCCTCTTGTTCTAGGGAACAGCTTATACACATTTGCAGTCTAAAGGAGCTGTATGTGCCAGAAGACAGCATCTTTGGGAAACATGGTGCACAGGAACAGCATGAAAACCAGGCTTCACTGTTTCTGAGGATTCAGCACATAAACTTTGTTGTTGATGCAATAGTGAAATAACTTCTCTTTTTAATGCATACAGGGTAATCTCTTCTTCGTCCCAAATAGCATCTGTAAACTGTAACTAGACAAAAATCTGGTTTATTGTCTAAGTGGGACGATCACTTTAAAATAAAAGCAATTGAAGGAATTTTAAGATGTACAGTAGCCCCTAGGTCTACAAAACATAATGCCATCTGGACCATAAGCTTTCAAAGGATACAGTTCAGAAAAAATATCTTAAAAAGCATAGAGTATAAGAATTAATGGGAAAAGAAATTAAGAGGAGCAGATATTCAGTATTTGTTTGCAACTGAACATTTACTTTGAAGTTATTCCTTCAGTCAATTCACCACCTAATAAGTATCAAATTTTCCCACTGTAATGTCAGCTTTGGAGAGAGGAGCTTTCTGCCTGCCTGTATTGCCATTCCCAGTCACACAGCAGCTTGTAATATTCCAAGAACTTCTTGCTTGCTCTCTATGCCTTTTATTTTTTTTTGGTCTCCCCAGTCTGAATGTGCTCACCAGATGCAGTGGCAGTTAAACAAAAACACCATAAATAAAAATAGGCCAAAGAAAGGTCTAGCTAGATGCAGTATTTCCCAGTGGCTTATTTTCTAGTGAGTTATCCTTGCTGAAATGGTATGTAACAAACTCTGCTAACCTATGGAAATTCCAGAGATAAATTCATAGCAGAGATACTCAGCTCCATGCAATTCTAGGCAACTTTTGTGCAACAGTCAATCTAAACATTCACTTGAATAAAAAATTACTAAATGCACTTCGTGGCTTTTTGTGTGTATGTGTCCTTTTGCTTTTATTCCATGAAAGTTTGTAGAAATAAACAAACATGTGTGCAAGAGAACAGTTGCGATGGCAAGGTTTTGTAGATGTTTGTGAGAAGGTCTGTCTGCAATGGAAACATTCACATACCTATGCTGAAAATTCATTTTAAGTTTGAGAGTTATCCATTCAAGACCAAGTATCCATACTGTCTGGCAAAGAACCTTTTGGCAAACTCAACCAACTTTCACAGTTCTTTGAGGAAATGATTTGGAAGCAACTCAGGCTAGAAGGTACGTGCCCATCGGAACCATTCATTGGACACTTCAGAATACCCAATTAATCCTAAACTGTGTGTCTGTATTGCTGAGTTTGAGCAATGCTGGAGTTGAGTTGTGAAGGGTATCTTCACTTCTAGCAGCAGATAAAGTATCTGAAGGGAGGATGAAGCTGAAGAATGCCCCCGACCTCCCCATTCATTGAAAAATCTGAGTAGGGGCAGTGTCAGTAGCCATGACCCCAAAAGGAAACCTCTAATGTGGTTAGACCAGGTATGTGATGGGAGAAACAGACTGGAGACCACAAAAGAAATAAAAGCTGAACTACAAAAGTGGAACAGGTATGAACTGTCATGTAACTACTTTTTTGTGAGGTCTGTCACTTGGCCAAGGCTCTGTTGCACTCCCATGTGATATATTAAACACCGGCTCTGCAGAATTGCCAAATCATATGATGAAACTATGGGAAACACGAGCTAAGGGAATAAATCTCACATCACTTCAAGCTGCATTTCAGGCTCTTTCCCTCCTCCTCTCCCCTTCTAGAATGGTTCTTTTTGAACACTTGTTTCACACTCTTAAACCCCTAGGGTCTTGATATGCCGGGCAGAAACTGATACACTGTGCAACTGTAAGACCCATGCCTTGTAGCCCCTTGTTCAAACGGTGGTGTTTCATTAGCAACAGCTTAAAAATTGATTTAAACATTTTGTTCATGGCACACAAACACTTCTCACAAAGCCTACTGTTCCCATTGAGGCTAAAAAATTCCATTGTATGTGTAATCTTTTATGAGTGCATTCTTTGAATACTTTATTTCTTAGAACTGTAACAGTTCTGTTTATAAAAAGGAATGATACTGATAGCAATGTTAGGAACTTTCAGAAGGGACCACTTAGATCTTTAAATTTCCATATTAGTCTCGTTTCAAGAAAAATACAAAACAAAACAAAGAGCCTCAATTACATAGTTTAAATTCTTTAAAGAAACAGCTTCACATGCCAGGCTAAGAGGATAGAAAAACCAATCTTTACCCCCTAGATCAGATCTTGCAGCCCTCTGAGGACAGCTTCACATTGGAATTTTTCATTTGGCACCATTGCAAACTGTCTTTTTAATTACTAAACCAGCTTTTCATGTTGGACTGGGATATTTAGAGAAGACAGAGAGGTGAGAGGAAGCACGGGCCTGACTGCTTTCCGAGTTGCACAGTGAGTGAGGGAAAAAAAACCCAGGGATCCTCTGTATGTCAGCCAGGATCTGTGGCGAGGCAGACAGATGGAATGGTGTGCCCACTGTCCTCTTCTTAATATCCAGACACTTTTTAACATGAGTTGCTGCTACATGAAAAAGCTGCAGTGCAGTACTTCAGGACAGGACCCTGGAGACTAATCTGACCACCTGAGTGCTGTTCAAGACCAGTTCTCACTGAATCCCCTCACTTCCAGCATAGCAGCTGTGAAAGTCTAGTAGGCAGGCAGTTGGTCTGAATTACAATTTAATTTAGAAGAAACATCCTCCTTTTTAATAAACATCCTGTCTCTTCAGCTTAATGAAGAAAAATGTTTAATAGCATATTGGTTTAACTGTTACAGTTACCAACTAATCAATCTGAAGTAAATATTCCCTCAGGGAATTATTCACACTGCCACAATGTCACATGTTGAAAACAGGGCACTCAGTAGTGACATGGGTGACCCATTTTTGTGGGCTTTGCTGTGCTGCTGGTAATGGCTGTAGTCTTCTACAAATCTCCTGAGAAATTAAGGCACATGGGAGGATGGGGATAATGCTTTGTTCTGTTCTTTCTCCAGAGATAATTATCCAGTGACTGAAAAGTATTAGATCACTGGACAGGTAGAAAGGTAGACAACTAAGAATTCAGGAACTCAATAGTCAGGGCAAAGAAAGAGATATCCTTTTTTACAAAAATCTCGTCAATACCTCAGTACCACTTCTCAGAATTAAAGTGCAGGTTTAAGAGTTTCGTCCTCACAGAGGCATTGCACTAGATTAGAAGTAAGGGCATTAAAAGTTTTCAGTGCTCAAAGCCTCAGTTTGTTACAGAGCAGCACTGCATGTCCATAATAAGAGATTTCTCTGCTCTACCTGAGCTCCTCCTGTAGCTTTTATTTTTTTTCAATATTTCGTTCATATTTGCTGAGACACTTTTTCTAAGGAAACAAAATATGCTACCACAGTAAACCCTTGGAAAGAGTGTGCCGGACAAAAGTACTCACAGTGACCCTGAAATACAACATTTGAAGAGCTTTGCTAAAGCTGCTGCATGAATAATACAGGGGCCCCTTTTTGCCATGACATCAAAGTCACAGCAAAATGAATATACTTTCCATAACAGAAAATAAAAATAAGTCCTTTTGACCACGTGGTTATTTTGATATGCTTCAGCTCCCTCTTTAATCCTCACTCTACTTTCTGTTTCTTTCCACATCAAGTCAGCCAAAGCAAGTTTATTAAACGCTGCACAATTAAACAGTGATGCTTAGTAAGATTCCCTCCAGTAGCCTGATCTGAATGCAAGCAATCAGTCTAGAGGTACAGAAGGGATGAGATACAGATGTATGCCTCTATTACCTCTTAATTCAACTTAGAAACATCCCAACTGAATTAACAGTTGTATGATGCATATGGGTCTCATGTTAGAGGAAGCAAAAGAATTGTAGCTCCAACATCAAGGCACAACCATTTTAATCTAGTGTTTCTTGATCTTTCTGATGCCTTTGGCTGAGAGAATCTCACTTTTAATTTGCTGCTCTTTCTCTTGTCATTTTCCTAGTTCTCCTCTTACACTGTTTCTGTGAGAGGAAATTACTCCTTATTCACAGCGTCTGTTAAGTCTGGTAGCAACCCCTTTCACTTTGAGTGTTAGTCTGAATATGAATGAGTAAATTCAGATTACTTGCAAAAGCACTTGCTTCTCGTTCCTCACATTAAAACTAGTGCAAATAAAAACCATACCAGAATATATAAAGTACTTAGAATACATGAAGTAGCCCTTTAGCCTCTAGGTGAGGTACAGGTAAAGCCTCAAGTGCTGTGAATGAATGACCTATGAACTTGCTGGAAACAGTCCAGAAGAGAGCAACAAGAACAAGTGGAGATCTACACAGCAAGACCTATGAGGAAAAACTGAGTAAGCTGAAATTGTTTTCTCCAGTGAAGAGAAAACCAAAGGGAGAAGAAACAGCAATATTTCAATATATAAAGGGCTTTTGCAGAGTGGAGAGGATTCCACTGATTTTTATGCTCATTGGAAATAGCGTTGGTAGAGGGACAGGCTGTTTATTGAGGCAAAGGGAAAGAAACCATCTGGTTTAGCTGGTCTGCTGTGATTCCATGAGGATTTCATTCAACCTTGGCATGTTCTGTCCTTTTCACTACTGACTTTCTCTCACTAGATTTAGTGCAAATTCTTTTATTGTATACTAACAGTTATCACCGATTTGAAACATTTATGTTGCTATACTCAGAACAGTGAGCCAGCAAACCTTATTTTCCTGGATTATCTTTGATTTTAACTGGAGTTACACTTTTCCTTACCTTTTCAGGCCTCTTCTCCACTCACTTTTTTCTTCGCAATACACTAGTTAGGAGTATTCTTCTGCAATTGAGAAACCCAGTTAAAAGGATCAGTGAGGGTGACTATTTCAAATCCATTGCAAACCTCACAGAGGAACATTTGTAATTAATGTCTATACTGCATATTCTGGCTGGCTGCAAGCCTGCTGAGCCAGCACTCCTAGAGGTAGACAGGTTACTGTGCACCGTAAGTGGCTATGTTAGGACAGTGATACATCCTGGAAAAAGGGGTATATTAATTCAGACTCATCTCTGTGGCAGTGCATCCATCTACTTTTGGATTGGCTTGAAGACCTGGAAGAGTAAGCTCATTACTGCCCACAATGCATCACAAAGAGGTTATCAGAGTTTCAGCACCTTTGCTTCCAATTTAAGCCACTTCCCTCAATGATACTTTAAGAACTTGCAAGTCTAGCAGTAAAAAGTAATGTTTAGCTCTTGCAGTGACACAGCACCAGTTACCTGATGGTCTGAACTGTAAGACATGCTGTGTGGTGTGTCCATTTGCATAGAGACAGCAAATGGTGGCACATAAGAGATTCTATTAAGGCCACATAATGATTCTTTAGCAGAGCTAAGACTAAAACGTACAGTTCTCACCTTTACAGAACAAGCTTGCACAAAACTGCCCAAAACCTCAATTCCTTAAGCTTTCTGAAGAGTCACAAAATCTATTTTGTAACTGCAAGGTTTTATGAGAGAAGTTAAAATTTTACTTTTTTCTTGCATCTCTGGTTTGTTGTGTGTTTAATTTTTTCCCAGCCATTTGAAATTCAGGCAGCTATCAGCAATGTCTGAAATGTATTTTAGAAAACAGCTCTTTGCTGTTACAGGGGAGAAGACAACCAAAAAACTCAGACATTCTGACGTCCTTTTTGATGATAAAGCCTGACCGTATGGTGACAAGGGTGAAGAGATCTTTCAAGAAGGTGTTCTTTAACTCAGAGGTAATGAGAGGCATGAAAGGTCAGTGAACTGACAAATACCAGCAGGTCAGGGAACAGTGTAAAAAAAAGAAAAAACTTACTTTTCACCCAAGAATTGTATGTTCAACTTGTAACTGAATTTAGAAAGTGAAAATAAATGGGGGAGAGGGAGAGAGGAGACAAAGCTGTATTTTATATCAAATTTATTGAGTTATTTGGAGAGCACTATTAAAGCAACATTGCTGCAGTTTTCCAGAACGCTGTGGAAACTACAAATCTTTGTGTAGGAGAAACAGCTAACACTAGCAACCCACTTGGTTGACAAGACCAGAATTGACTGCAACTACTGCATTTTTACCCTTGTAAATCTCATGCCACCCTTGCACAAGGCATTCTTACCCAGTGAATTTAACCAGCTGCGCTGTAACTATTCTGTTATAGCTCTTTCTGCATAACTCCCTCCTGTGGACACTCTATTCTGGAACAATTAGTAAGAGTAATTATTTCAAAAAGGAGTCAATTTTATTCCAGAACACAACGTCCACATGGGGGAGTTACACTGAAGTAAAGCTATTTCTGCTGTAGCGATGCTGATCAATTCCCCGTGTAAAACAACCCTATGATTCTGATACTTAATTACTTTAATACAGATGTCTCTTGAGATTAAAGTTCTGGAGTCCAAGAAAATCAATCTTCCAAACCTAAGTGTATGGCTTCAAAAAAACAGACCCTAAAAGGACCCAGAAACACATTAATTCACTGGTTTATGCATCATAACTCAAATTCTAGGTTGTGTGAAATGTAACAGAAATAACTCTAGTATTAAACAGTGCTCACACACACACATACACACACACACTTTGGAGTGTCCTTGCTGTCCCAAGTTACTAGAAAGCTTGCTGGGTGACAGGAGGAGAGATCAACAGAGGATAGGTAAATGCTACCTGAAGATGTATTAAAAGTTCAGTAGTTGCTACACTGTGCTATAGAGGTGCAGAGGCAAAAATTTAATGCCAAAACATGTTGTAGTTGTTCATGATTGTCGTAAAATCCGAAGAATAATCTTAAGGAAGTATTGATCCTTCTCCTTATATTCCTACTCATTCTGTAGGATGAGGATGGGTAGCAAGTAAGAACTGTCTCTTATAGGGAAAAAGCATTTTTCTCCCCAAACTCAGAACAGTACAAAAGCAGTTTCCTAATTCTTTTCATGGAAGCGTGCCCTACCATAAAAAGGACAAAGAGCAAGCTCTAGGACTGTAAATCCTATGTGCAACAATGGTGCGAAGGAGAGTTTCTCTGAAGCTCTTTTCATGTGTTAGGCTCCTCTTGAAGGCTTCATAAGTCCAGAAAGAAAATAGCCTCTGTTTTTCCCTCAAAGGCAGGTTAGCTTTGCATTGTTCACAGACCTGAATCATGCCGAAGTGTCAGCATTTAGCTTATGAGGAAAATAATCTAATGAGAATATTCTTTAACCACTACTCCACCTTATCAAAAAAAATTAAATAATTAAGAGCTATTTTTTTCCTAAGCATACTCAAATCCATGAAGTGCTTTCTGGCAACTTTCCCACCAGACTTCAACATTCTACCCACACCCACTTCAGCAGTACAGCTGTTCAAAAGGACTGTACACTTTTTCTTTAAGAATTAAAAATTTATTTTCTTTCATTCTCAAAAGTGATTTGGTTACTGAAGCTGAACCTTATCAAATGGATTCATAGTTAAGCAGAGAAGAAAAAATGTTTTCCTTCTCCACTTAGCCACAAACAGCAGAAATTTGGGAAAAGCTGAGGCCCTGTGAGATGACACTCCAGCAGAGATGTTTTGGCCAAGGTATGTACAGCTGTCTGCAGTTTTCCATCTATAAATTAAGTTTAAATGTCAGCTGCATCAAACTGTCATGTGCAGGAAAATGGCATTCAGTTTAAAACCACATATAGCAAAACATCTGATGTAGTGATACATTATATGTAGATTTCCTTTGTACAGATCCATTCCATCAAATTCCTGTGGTTTTTCCCTGGTTGAAGAAAAGATGCACACCTATCCTTATTAAGTGTGATGGTATAAAGAATACTTCATTTGCAGAAGCTGCAATAGTGCTGCTGGTAAGTCTTACACTCTTGTCTCATACTGAAGAGATATGTTACATCTACAGGCACAGAGTGAAGCTTTCACTACAGCCAAGTGGCTTTGTAAGAGATCATCATAAACAGGTCATCGAGAGATTTATATGGAAACATTTGAAAAATGTTCAAGGACTGTACATATTAAATCAACCCTGATTTATTCAACAAAGTTGTCAAAATTATTTATACAGTGGAAGATACAGACAAGAATATTTGCCGTGACTTTCGTTCTTACATAACACAAACATATACACACTTTAAAACACCACCCAGAACATGTATACCCCGGTGGGTGAAGACTGACCCAAACTCATTCTGCTTGTACTCTGAACAGGCAGGACAGAAGCCAGTCCCAGTCTGAAATCCATAAACCCTTCAAAAATTGTGTTGTGTCTACCCTAATTTTCTTGCTTTTTCCTCTCAAAAACAAGCAAACAAGCAAATAAAAAAATAACAACCCATCCACCCAAACAAACAAAAAATGAACAAAAAAACCACCCCCCAAACCCTAGAAGAATGTAAAGCAAGTAGTCTAAAAAAACGAATACTCTTTCTCCCATCATTTCCTACAGAAGCCTTTCACCACCTACATTTCTTGCTCATGGATGCATCCACAGAAATACTAAGTAAGCAATGTTTTATCAGTACTTCTTATAAACCTCTGTGCAGCTCTCTGACTTCTTCTGGTACTACTGTTTGATAGACCACTTTCTACCTTGTCTCCCAGTAGGGATGGCTTAATTGCAAAGAAAAATGGATCAACAGCTGAAAGTCTATTCTTATATGGGATCTTTGACTTCTTTTTATTTTTATTTGACTTTAAGTACAGAATTCTGTTTTTGGTCAGTATCATTATGTATTTTGACTTATCTAACCTGAAAAATAAACAAAGATGATGTGATATTTATGAGTTCAGTTCTTCTACTAACCAGAAAATGAAGATAGTTTGCCTTCCTAAAACATTTAACTCT
This sequence comes from Cephalopterus ornatus, assembly GCA_013396775.1. Lineage (NCBI taxonomy): Eukaryota > Metazoa > Chordata > Aves > Passeriformes > Cotingidae > Cephalopterus > Cephalopterus ornatus. Next base: position 198,643 of record VZRE01009309.1, read on the forward strand.
CTAAATTTAAGTGACATGCAATTGCTGTTGATTGTAATGTACTGGGGAAATTGCAGGTTGTCATCTGTACAGACAACAGTGACAAAAAGGCCAAGTAGAAGAGCAGCATGGCAGGTGCCACACAGTAATGAAAGACACTCCAGCTTCCAATTTACAGCTAAAAAGCAGCAGGAGTTTCAGGCTGACTTGCTTTGGATAAAAGATCTTTCTTTTCCATTCACAGGCTGCAAGGTTCTGAGTAGACAGATGTTTGCAGAAGTTTACAAGCCCATGGCCAAAGAAACTTCTTGTCCTGTGCTTTTTTCTTGCAAGCTTGTTCTTGGTCTGTTCTTGTCACAGCTTAGTGGTCGTGCCTTAGATTCCCAGAGCTAAGATACCCGGCTGCCTGCTGCAGTGCAGAATGAAGTAGTGGTATTACAGGTTTTCCATCAGCTTAATGGTCAGGATTGAATTTAACAAGCTTTTAACAACGGTACAAATCATGTCAAGGTTTGCTCTAGTAACATATTTTTTAAAATGCAACAAAATTCTAAGATTATTGATTACAGCATCCAGAATATGAAAACACTATTCTCAGTACAAAGTCAAAGACAAAACACTGCCAAAGGAAAATGCCAGAATCAAATCCTTTTCACTCAGAATGGAGAGCAAATAAAATTTCAGCCCTCTTTATTCAGCATTTGAGGCTGGCTTGTATTCCTTTCAAGCCCTGGTGCTGTACTTCTCTCTTGGCAGTGGGTGCCTGGCAGTCAGACCTGGTATGGCTGCTGGTATGAGCAAAGAGTCCTTCAGGAGTTCTGGAGGTCATGGCTTTCATAAAGCAAGGTCATGAATAGTCAGAACTGTTGGGGTTTTGTCATGGCAAACTTCCCTCTGAAAACAGCACATCAGAGAACCCCGGAAAAATTGGAAGCAGTAACTCAACTTGTCAGGCTTTGTTACCTGCCATCCCAAATTCATGAGAATTATTCCATTCCCATCTGCCATCATAGCCAGTAAGAACTTGCAATGCAATGTTTTGTTTCTAGAAAATATCATCATAATAATTTACAAGTTTAATATGTTGCCAAAGCGCTTCGGGA